>SJYQ01000998.1:455960-474333 GCA_006410935.1 Redunca redunca
AAAAAAAAAAAAAACAAAAAAAAACAAAAAACAGTACATCTTTTGTTAAGAAATTAGAGCAGTTGACCAACTTCTATGATTCAGATAATCCTTCAGTCTCTCAAGATAGCCAAAGCAGAGTAGGACAATAAAAATGAGTCGAGGTCCCTTTGTTGTATGGAACTACCTTAGTCTGTAAAATTTCTCTACTTTTCCCGTGATGCCTCTGAGATATTTGTCTTAGTCAGTGGCCCATAGCTCTCAGTATTTCGCTGTCATACTCTTGCTCATAGTAGAACATGTGACTGTTTGTTTGTTCGGTTCAGTTCAGTTCAGTCGCTCAGTCATGTCCGACTCTTTGAGACCACATGAATCACAGCATGCCAGGCCTCCCTGACCATCACCATCTCCCGGAGTTCACTCAGACTCACGTCCATCGAGTCCGTGATGCCATCCAGCCATCTTATCCTCTGTCGTCCCCTTCTCCTCCTGCCCCCAATCTCTCCCAGCATCAGGGTCTTTTCCAATGAGTCAACTCTTCTCATGAGGTGGCCAAAGTACTCGAGCTTCAGCTTTAGCATCATTCCTTCAAAAGAACACCAAGGACTGATCTCCTTTAGAATGGACTGGTTGGATCTCCTTGCAGTCCAAGGGACTCTCAAGCGTCTTCTCCAACACCACAGTTCAAATGCATCAATTCTTCGGTGCTCAGCTTTCTTCACAGTCCAACTCTCACGTCCATACATGACCACAGGAAAAACCATAGCCTTGACTAGACAGACCTTAGTCGGCAAAGTAATGTCTCTGCTTTTGAATATACTATCTACTTTCATTGAAACCTAAGTTCAGTAACAGCAGGAACTGAATCTGGCATCTTCAGCATTTAGCTCAGAGCACAGGTCACTAAATACTTGTTAAATGAAAGTACGAACATGTGAATGAGAAAATACTAATGGACACAGTCAGTGAAGGTCTAGTGATTAAAGGTAAGAAAGCTGAAACAATTCTGAGACAAGTTGGGACCTGGGACCTGGGATTCTTTACTGCAGTGCCTGCACCTGAACAAACATTTCCTCCTTAAGTAACAGAATAGTTAAATAGTTTCTTTAACAAAGAAACTATTAATATAAGGGACTAGAAATAACTGCACACCCGCAGGTTATTATGGCAGCAAGATGCAGAAAAGTAAAGCCTACTTGCCACTTCTGAGGGGCCAAGAGCAAAAGCTGCATACTGAGCATGGTCCCCCGCACACAGCGCTACCAGGGGGGCGGGCAGACCGCATCCGTCGGCCCCACCCACTGATTTGCCCCCACCCCTCACCCCATTTAAGGAACCAACTCACTCCCCTTGGAGAGCTTGCAAGGCAACCGGTTACTTTCTTTTGCTCCCAATAATGCTTTGCCTGAATTCCTTGTCTCTCCTCTTATCAATTCAGCCCACTGGCCAAATCCAGTCTGTCACCCATTTTTGTATCAACCATGGGTGATACAAAAGTTTTTACATTTTTAAATGGTTGGGAAAACCAAAGAGCACTATTTTACAACGTGTGAAAATTATAGGAAGTTCAAATTTCAGTTCCAGTAGTAAAGTTTTATTGGCACACGGCCCTGCCAATTTCTTTACTTGTTGTCTAATGGCTGCTTTTATACCACAGTGGTGGTTGAGTGGTTATAACAAAAACCATATGGTCTGGAAAGCTTACAATGTTTGTTCTTCAAAACTTTGCAGAAGAAGTTGCCTCTGGAGTCAGGCTGTCTGGATTCCAACCCCAGCTCATTTCTGTGCTGTATAATCTTCTTGTTGTTTAGCCACTAAGCCTTGTCTGACTCTTTGTGACCCCATGGACTGCAGCACGCCAGGCTTCCCTGTCCTTCACCATCTCCCGGAGCTTGCTCAAACTCATGTCCATTGAGTCAGTGATGCCATCCAACCATCTCATCTTCTGTTGTCCCCTTCTCCTCCTGCCCTCAATCTTTCCCAGCATCAGGGTCTTTCTTTTCCAATCAGTTAAAATTTTTTGGATTCTCGAAATAGAGATGAATGATTACCCAACTCTTAACACAGTGTTGAGAATCACTCACAATGCATGTACAATTCTTAAGCACAAAGGAAGCTTCCAGTCAATGTTAGTTATCATAATCATCATTCCACTCTGCCATAGGATATCCAGTTCTTTATGAAATTTTATCCTGTAGGAGAAATATTCATTTTATGTTAGATGGATGGATGGTGTTTCTATGTCCTTTTTGATATTCATGGTTAAGATTCTGGTGACCAAGGACATCTTCCCTGCAGGTCTAGTGGTTAAGAATCTGCTTTACAATGCAGGGGATGAGGGTTCAATCCCTGGTCAGGGAACTAAGATCGCACATGCCTTGGGGTCTTATATCTTAAGCCTGCGCACTGCAACTATTGAGTCTATGTGTCACAATAAAGATCCTGTGTTACGCAACTGAGATCCAATGCAGGCAAATAAATGAATACTAACCAAAAAGATTCTGGTGACCGGGATGGGTTAACCTTATGCCCACTGAGCCACCATCCACTGCCAGTCCCTGCCTAACAGAACAATACCTTTCCCGAGATTATTTGCATGCACACGCGCACATGTGTGTGTATAATACACATTGCATTTGAGGATGGTATCCTTTTGGTAAAATGCCCTGCTTTGAAAGCCTCATGATCAGACAACATGGGGAATTTGGACCAAGATATGGGGCCAGGTTGTGATCTATAATATATTTGTCCTGGGAGCCAACATTTATATGACTTTTTCCTGGGAGGGAGTGAAAAAGAGGTTAAAGTAGTATTACCTATGAATAGTCAGAGTTAAAATATTTTCTACCAGCCTTTCTGGTACCCGAAATCCTCCTATTGAATATTCATTGCTCATTTTAGACTAGAGTATTCTGGTACCTAGTAGAGTGCCAAGGATATTGTAGAAGCATGAAACTGAGCATGATGGTATACAAGTGTTGTCATGCTAGAGGGTGGTCCAGTGAAGGGTAAAGCTCTCGGAAGAGCTGGAATCTCACCTCCTTTTCTCTCCGTGAGGCCCTTGGAGACAAATAGAGGAAAGAAGCCAATGGAAGTCATCTACGGACTGTTCTTTGAGAAAGTTTAACCTAGGTGTAATTGACTTTCAGACTCTGTGAGTTTGAACTCACAGTAGACAGTGATTGGTTTTACTAGTTTTTATTCCTGTGATTGGTGATCCCAGAGGTAATGTAGCCCCACCAGAGAACCAGATGTCTGTATTTATAGAACTAATTAGCCCCAGGGTTCTTCCGAGTCAGAGTGTTGGAAGTCTAGCCATTAGACTAGATGAGCATGTAGTCAGGAGAGCATGTAGTCAATGGTCTGTCCATCAGGCAACTTGTTCAGCGTATAGCACAGTGCCTCTTTTGGTCTTTGGAAATGAGAGTTAATGTCTCCTGGTCATTATACGCTTCTCCAAAAAGGTCCACAGAAGGAAAATTTCGCTGAAGCAATGACCACTGGCTTCCATAAAGAATCCCATTCAAGGACCAGACTCTCACATCTGGAGCTAAAACAGTCAACCACAGAGGCTATAAACTTCAAAATAAAAGATTCCTTGGCCTCAGGCAGGGGGGCATTATAAATCTTGCTGAGAACTTGAAATGCTGGTTAAACTCATTATTTGCTGTTCAAGACTCTCCTCTTGTAGGTTTCATCCTTTGTTAAATTTATAATCTCTAAATCCTTAGCCAAGATCCAAGCCTTTAGGGAGGAAGCAGCCAGAAGATTTAAAACTTATCCTGTCCCCAGGGATGTTAATGGTGAAATAGACTTTGGTAATACGTTCTTAATTGTCACCATAAATCAACATCGTACAATATGTTAAGTTTGCCCATGCAAATTGCTGGTTGGAGAGGAAAATGCTTAGGAGACAGCTGTAACTTTGATGAGACAAGTGGCCTGCCTCTGAGGATGTGGCCCAATAAACATACTAATTCACTCCCTAAGTACCTACCTTCCTGCCATGCTCTTTACCCTCTGATAAAGTACCCCTGGCTGAGGGAAGAAGTGTTGAGTGTTGAAGTTTCAACACACAGAGAGAAAGGCATTCCTGCCTCTGGGCTGTAGTTTTTCACTGAAATCTTCTGTATCTTAGGGATTGTTCCTTTAAAAGTGTCCTCTGGAATATGTCAGCAAGGAGATCCAATAGCAAGGAGATCCAACCAGTCCATTCTAAAGGAAATCAGTCCTGAATATTCATTGGAAGGACTGATGCTGAAGCTGAAACTCCAGTACTTTGGCCACCTGATGCAAAGAACTGACTCATTTGAAAAGACCCTGATGCTGGGAAAGATTGAAGGCAGGAGGAAAAGGGGACGGCAGAGGATGAGATGGTTGGATGGCATCACCGACTCGATGGACATGAGTTTGGGTAAACTCCGGGAGTTGGTGATGGACAGGGAGGCCTGGCGTGCTGTGGTTCATGGGGTTGCAAAGAGTTGGACATGACTGAGCGGTGGAACTGTACTGAACTGGAATGTGTTACCCAGCTTATGCAGTCTTTGAGGGTTTCTACAAGGAAATTCCAATTATTTTTTTCTTTGTGTGCATTTCCTTTCCAGTTAATTTATCCATCAAACATTTGCTGCATACCTACTGTACACGCTGTTCTTGGCGTGCAGCTACAGCAGACAGTAAACTAGAAAAGAACCCTACACTTAGGGGGCTTTATATTCCAGAGGAGGACCACAGACAGCCTATTTTTTTTAAACTTTTTATTTATTTTTGGCTGCCCTGGGTTTTTCTTGCTGCAGGTGGGCTTTCTCTAGAGTGAGCTGGGGCAATTCTTTGTTGTGGTGTGAGGGATTCTCATTACGGCAGCTCCCCTTGTTGCATTTTCTAGAGCGTGTGGGCTTTAGTAGTTGTGGTACTCGGGCACAGTAGTTGTGACCTACGAGCTTAGTTAGGGCTTCCTTCATAGCCCAGTCGGTAAAGAATCTGCCTGCAGTGCAGTAGACCCGGGTTCAATTCTTGGATTGGGAAGATCCCCTGGAGAAGGAAATGGCAACCCACTCCAGTATTCTTGCCTGGAGAATCCCATGGATAGAGGAGCCTGGAAGACTACAGTCCATGGGGTCACAAGGGTCAGAGATGATTTAGTGACTAAACCACCACCACCATCACTACGAGCTTAGTTGCTTCATGGCATGTGGGATCTTCCTGGACCAGGGATCAAACCTGTTGTCCCCTGAATTGGCAGGCAGGTTCTTAGCCAATGGCTGCTGCTGCTGCCAAGTCGCTTCAGTTGTGTTCGACTCTGTGCAACCCCATAGATGGCAGCCCACTAGGCTCCTCTGTCCCTGGGATTCTCCAGGCAAGAACACTGGAGTGGGTTGCCATGTCCTTCTCCAATGCATGAAAGTGAAAAGTGAAAGTGGGTTGCCATTGCCTTCTCCCTTAACCACTGGACCACCAGGGAAATCTTCAGACAATTTATTTTTATGAATAAAAATATTGGGCTCTTCTGGGTTGGGTAGTTAAAGAAGTCTTATCTGAATAGTTCACATCTGAGACCTGCAGGGAAAGAAATAGCCAGACACAATCCAAGGGAAGAGATATAGAGGTCAAGTTAAAATAAGGGGCCCTAAAAAATGAACTTGGCATATTTGCTACACAGTGAAAAAGGCAAAAATGGCTGAAGTATCAGTAGGAGGGATAGTGCAAAGAAAAGAGATTGAGGAGAAGGGCAGGGGTCAAATCCTAGAGGGTTGGCAATGGACTGTATCCTGTGCATGGAAGGGAGCCCTGTAGGTTTTAACGACAAGATGTAATTTTAAGTCCAGTTCCTTGTGCAGAGAATGACCTGTAGCAGGGAAACCATCGAAGCTGGGAGATCAGTGAGAAGATTCTAGCAGTTTCTCAGGTGAGAGATGACAACGAGGATGAGACAGATGGAGTGAGGATAGAGCGGATGATGTATATGAGGAAACGGAAGGCATCGAGAGTGACATTTTAGTTTTTGGCTGGTGCAGCCGGCTGCCTTTTACTGAAGTGGGCAACAGACAATTTGTTTTTGCTTGGGGTTTTATCTAGGGGACAGGAACTCAGCAGTTCAGTTCTGGCCTTGTTAAATTTGAGGTGACTAGAAGACATGGAAATCGGACTGCTGAGGCTGCAGGTCATAAATGAGCCTGGAGCCCAAGGGACAAGTAAAGGGACAGAGTGAAAACCATTATGGGTGATTTGAAAGGCTCGCAGCTAAGCGACAGGAAACTGACAGCTTCCGTTAGCACCAGCTTTACTATTACAGGTGATTAGCTGAGCCTACAGCTGGCAGGGGTATTGAGCAAGAGAGAAAACAGATTGTTGAAAGCCTAAAATTCAAGCAACCCCCACTTGGGTATCTAGGATCTCACTTGTATTCTTTCATGGTGCTTGCTTTATGCAAACTACTAATTTTGTCATTCAGTAAGTGTTTCTTGACCAGACACTGTGCTTAGCTCTTAGGAAAGGAATAGAAATAAGAATATATATGTATACTAATATAACTAATACATCAATATGAGAATATATAAGAATATATGATATAATAATGTATATATGATATAGTATATAATATACAACACACACATAAAGCATGTCAAGATGACCCACATATTTATATACGTGTTCGTGCCATCTTGCATGAGTGGTGAATGAATAGTGCAGGGGACATGTGTTCGATCCCTGGGTGGGGAAGATTTCCTGGTGGAGAGCATGGCAACCCAGTCCAGTATTCTTGCCTGGAGACTTCCATGGACAGAGGAGCCTGATAGGCTACAGTCCATGGGGTCACAAAGAGTCAGAAAGGCTCAGACACGACTGAAGCAACTTTGCACGTATGCACACAAGCCATTTTGACCTACTTTGTCAACTAAATTGTCGTTGTCTTAGGGAAGTAGTTTTTTGTTTTAGGGAGTACTTTTATAAGGTTCAGGAGACCAAGATTTTGAGCCCAACTTTCAAGCTTGCCAGGTCTGTATTTTTTAAGGTATCATACAGGAAAAGTAATTTTTTGGTATTTCGTTCTATGAACTTTTAACACAAGTGTGTGTATTCATCCAACTACCATCACAATCAGGATACAGAGCATTTTCCATCCCAGAAAATTCCTTGTAGAATCATATCCCCCCATCCCCGCCCATTCCTGAGTCACCTCAGTGTAAGAGGGAGGGAGTTGGATTAAGTTATTTCTGAATCTCGCTCACATTTCAGACTCTCTGATCTATGAGCCCTGGTGTTTTGTTCATGTGGAAAAGGCCGCAAAAGGGACATCAATGGAACAAGAAGAAGCTGAACTTAGACAGGAGAATATATTGAACAGGAGTGGAGATGGCCTCAGAGAGAAGAGCGAAAAAAGGGTGATTGAATCTAGGTGCTGCTCAGCTAGAATATATGCTTGTTTTGGTGAAAGGGCTGTGTTTATCCCAGCGCTCTCGTCCAGGAAGCAGGGACTAGAAACAGGTGGGCATGCACGGATAATTGAGGTCAGACATGCTTGAAGATACCCAGGTAACTTCAGAAGGAGGAGACCCTAAAGTTACTGAGACAAAGTTTCTACCTTCCCTATGAAATGAGGTCTAAAATTACAGTTCAGTTTTTTAAAAAATTATGGCATTTCTTGCTCCTCTCTTTTGGACTCTGATTTTTACCCAAGATGAAGAATAACTTACAGGGAAAATTTAATTTCTTGTCATTGATCGCGAATGTGCTAAGGCAGGAAGTAGAAATATACACAGTTGCCAGGTTGCCAAGTAAACTTTTGAGTCTGAGGGCTGCCACAAGGGTCTTCGCACGTGTACCTGATGTTCAGAGAAGGGAGAAAGAAAGCAGAATAACCATCTCTCGGCTTGCTCATGGTGTTGAGCAGACCACACCAAGGACATGTTCGCCAGTCAGCATTTTGGCTTTTTCCTTCACAGGCTCCTTTTCCTGTATGGTATGGCACATTAAACTCAAACAATAACATCTTTCAGGACCCACAATGCATCATTAAATAAGTTAAGGAGCTAATTAAAGGGGGGCCCTGTCTCCCTGCTTTCATTGTACCTAATCACCTGTGCCCCATTTCAGCCAGTGTTTCCCAGCCAGAAATTTGCTCATAAAATGATCTCACGTTAGTCTGGCATGTTGGGTTTCATTTCCTCTTATGCAATTATCTATTAGTAATTGGAGAAGGCATTACAGCAGAATAAATAATTGAACATAAATTAAACAGCGTTGGAGTCGCACTTGGGCTGAAGAGAGGTGCACGTGTCACATATTTAAAGTCTTGAGAGCACAAAGCGTCCTCTGCTGGCAGCTGTCTGCCCTCTTCCGGTGGCATGGCCTGGGGGCAGGGGGTGGTCCTCATTGCTGCACATCCTCTTTTTATAGATGAAGCGCAGACCCGGAAACGGTCAGATCATCTGCTGAGATGTTAAAGAAGTTGGCAGCAAAGTCAGGACATCCCTAGGAGAGTTTTAACTGTCTGATAAGGGGTTTCACAAGGTGGCCTTTATTTTGGGGAGAAATTTATCACAATCCAGGAACTTCTAGGCTCGGAAACTTTCTGTATCAGCACGGGGAGCAGAATATTCTCTCTCAGGGAGATTGATTCAATCAAGCTTGCAGACATGGAGAAAACACCCACTTGCCAACATATTCATTTGAAAGGAGGAAATATGCCATCCTGGAGGCAGCGTCTCTGCATTGAATTGCACAGAACGTACCCTGCATAACTCCAGAGGGTACCGTTCATACTGGTATTCTTGCCAAGGGCATGCTTTTATCTCCTGGAAAAGCCTTGTTCCCTAGAAAGCAAGTGGCCACTTGGTTTTACAGATGAAGAGACAAAGGCCAAGACAGATTGGTAATATACTGAAGAAACAGATGGCTCTAATGCTAGAACTTGGGCTCAAACCCAGTTCTTCTGGTTCCTATCCAGTCTTACCTGTCACTTCACACAGGCTTTTTAGGTTACCTCCCATATAATTCCATTTATATAACATTTTTGAAATGGTATAATTTTGGGAAGGGAGACAAGGTTTAGAGATGAGGAGGGCTGTGGGTAGAGAGTGTGGTGGATGTAATTTTAAAAGGTCAATCTGAAGGATCCTTGAGGTGATGAAAATATTCGATGGTGGCTACATGTACCTACATATGTGATAAAATTTATACGACTAAACACACACGTCCACATTCTCCCACAGACAAATGGATATAGATAACAATGTGGAAATCTGAATAAGACCAGTAGATTTCTTTACTGTCAATATCCTGGTTATGATATTATACTATAGTTTTGTAAAATGTCACTATTGGGGAAAACCACGCAAAGTGCACACACTGGATTACTACTTACAACTGCCAGCTACAATTATCTTGGTAAAAATCTCAATTAAAAGGTAAATGAACTAAATTTCACTCAGCGTTGGTAAGTCCCAGTGATGTTATGTTTTTCATGTTTGAAATATTTATTTAAATTCTTTAAAAACACTGTGATGTTTTTGTTGTGAAACTTTTCAAACACATGGAAAAGTAGAAAAGACAGTAAAATGAACACCCATTTAGCTATCACCTAGCATTTGTCAGCATTTTGTCATATTATTCTAGATCATTTTAAAGTAAATACAAATACATACATCAGTTTAGTTCAGTTCAGTCACTCAGTCGTGTCCGACTCTTTATGACCCCATGAATCGCAGCACGCCAGGCCTCCCTGTCCATCACCAACTCCCGGAGTTCACTCAGACTCACATCCATCGAGTCAGTGATGCCATCCAGCCATCTTATACTCTGTCATCCCCTTCTCCTCCTGCCCCCAATCCCTCCCAGCATCAGAGGCTTTTCCAATGAGTCAATTCTTTGCATGAGGTGGCCAAAGTACTGGAGTTTCAGCTTTAGCATCATTCCTTCCAAAGAAATCCCAGGGCTGATCTCCTTCAGAATGGATTGGTTGGGTCTCCTTGTAGTCTAAGGGACTCTCAAGAGTCTTCTCCAACACCACAGTTCAAACGCATCAATTCTTCGGTGCTCAGCCTTTTTCACAGTCCAACTCTCACATCCATACATGACCACAGGAAAAACCATAGCCTTGACTAGATGGACCTTAGTCGGCAAAGTAATGTCTCTGCTTTTGAGTATGCTATCTAGGTTGGTCATAACTTTTCTTCCAAGGAGTAAATGTCTTTTAATTTCATGGCTGCAGTCACCATCTGCAGTGATTTTGGAGCCCCCCAAAATAAAGTCTGCCACTGTTTCCACTGTTTCCCCATCTATTTCCCATGAAGTGATGGGACCAGATGCCATGATCTTCGTTTCTGAATGTTGAGCTTTAAGCCAACTTTTTCACTCTCCACTTTCACTTTCATCAAGAGGCTTTTGAGTTCCTTTTCACTTTCTGCCATAAGGGTGGTGTCATCTGCATATCTGAGGTTATTGATATTTCTCCCCGCAATCTGCTTCACCCCTAATGTGCAAATCTGGATCCCCAAAATATGAGATCATTTTCCTGTGGTAACTACGATACCATTATCATACCTAACAATTAATTCTTTAATATCATATTAATATAATACTGGCCCATAATCAAACTGCTCTAATTTTCTCAAATTGTATTTTATAATTATCATTATTTAAAGGACTTTCCTCATAGCTCAGTTGGTAAAGAATCCACCTGCAATGCAGGAGACCCTGGTTCGATTCCTGGGTCAGGAAGATCTGCTGGAGAAAGGATAGGCTACCCACACCAGTATTCTTGGGCTTCCCTTGTGGCTCAGCTGGTAAAGGATCTGCCTGCAATGTGGGAGCTGCTGCTGCTGCTAAGTCGCTTCAGTCATGTCTGACTCTGTGCGACCCCATAGATAGCAGCCCACCAGGCTCCACCGTCCCTGGGATTCTCCAACCAAGAACACTGGAGTGGGTTGCCATTTCCTTCTCCAATGCATGAAAGTGAAAAGTGAAAGTGAAGCCACTCAGTCGTGTCCTTTCGCGACCCCATGGACTGCAGCCTACCAGGCTCCTCCATTCATGGGATTTTACAGGCAAGTGTACTCGAGTGGGGTGCCATTGCCTTCTCCTCAATGTGGGAGACTCAGGATCTAAATAGGAATAATGGATTACACATGGTTCCTATGTTTCTTACAGCCCTTTAATCCATGTTCATACATTGATTACAATATCCCTAATAACCCAAGGACTGCCTTGGGATGGCTATATTCCTTGGCAAGGGTGCTCCATAAGACAGTCTTATAATAAGACTTATAAGACACTACCTTATCTTTGTAGGGTGCTACTTACCCAATGTGTTTATTATCTCATTAGATTCTGTTAGCAGCACTGAATACCCCAGTTTTCTCAGTTTTCACTTGAGATAATATGAGCTTTCAATCAAAATAAGGAATTCATGAGATGTTTCTTATTATCCCCTATACACAAATGGAGGAAATTGAATTTTAGAAAGGTGGTGACTTTCCCAAGGTCACCATTGGTGGCAGAACCAGACCTACTGGTTCAGTCATCTTCCTACTGTGTCAATGACCACACAAGAGGAGAATGGGAAGCCAGGACACCCCACATCGAGTTCCACTCAGCAGGCTCTGGGAACCCCACTAACCACCGTGTAAGTGTGGCAGGTTTTCTTCTCTCTCTCTCTTTTAGTGTCTATTATTTCATTATAAAATAATATTGAGCCTTCCCTGGTGGCTCAGATGGTAAAGCGTCTGCCTGCAAAGTGGGAGACCTGGGTTCGATCCCTGGGTTGGGAAGATCTCCTGGAGAAGGAAACGGCAACCCACTCCAGTACTCTTGCCACTGTGTATTTATAAGTGTGGCAGGCTTTCTTCTCTCTCTCTTTTTTAGTGTCTATTATTTCATTATAAAATAGTATGATATTTTATAATAATAAAATGATTATTTTATTATTTTGTTTCTAAACAAAACATCTATTTTGTTTCTAAACAAAACATCTATTTTGTTTAGACGTTTGTTATTTTTTTTTAAATTTTTTAATTGGAGGATAAGCAATGTTGTGCTGGTCTCTGCTGTACAACAGTGCAAATCAGTCATAACAACTATATATATACCTCTCCTTCTTGTGCCTCCCTCCCACCTGCCCGCAGTCTTTCTTCTCTGGCTGCCAAAGGCAGAAACAGTACTTACCCAACGCGACTAGAGGACTGGAAGGCGGGGCTCCATCCCTGCCTCTGCTCCGACCCACTGCGTCCACAGGAGCTGCTGGTCCTCTGCCCACATCCCTCTGGCTCTCACCGTTTCCATGGAAATTGGCTTAACTCTGAACTACTGGCACCTGTGTGTCTGCCTGAAGGCTCTCTGTGGTCACCAGATCCCACTTTGCCTCTGCTATTGGGAGGCTGGAAGGACTGGGAGATTAATACCTCAGAGAAGCGCCAACCAATGATGACTGAAAGTTGGGGAACAGTACACACCTCTTGGTGTCTCCGTGGGGTGATCTGAAGTGCATCTTCTGCCCTGGTCCCAGGCAGGCCAGGGTGGCTAAGCCCCAGGTGCCCACGGTGGTAACTCATCTCCTAACACATCCTTTGTATTGGTTTCCTTCCCTTCTCTGTCTCACTTCTCCTTCCCCCTACTCATGTGTCCTTGGATTACCTTCTAATAAATCATTTTCACTCAACTCCTTCCTTCCAGAGGAACCCAAGTGAAGACACTCCCCTAAATCTTTGGCTCGATCCACCAGGAAATGTGGCTTTTGTTTACTTGGGCACACAATTCATGTTGACCCACCAACTAAATGGTTTGGAATGAAAAAAAGATTGAGAACCCAGGAGGAAATGTTTCCTCCCATGCATGAAAGCTGAATGGCCTGGGTTATAGAGAGTTTTCTGTGGTCAGATCTCACTTGGAAGGTGAATGAGATCCCTAAGGGTACGGCACCCTTAAAAGATATTTCAACATATCCATTAAGAGAGGCCTATAAATTCTAGGACTATTATTCTGTTTGGGGAACTTTTCAAGTAAAATATTCCCTTTCTTTTTTTCTTGTAGGAAAAAGAAAGCTTGCATTAGACCTTGCTTTTAATTAACAACATGTAGTTAAACTAATATTGGTTCATTAGGTAGAATGAGAACTTGTGCCAATGGTAAGTTTCAAAGGGAGAAAGTACCGATCTGATACGCGTTGACCAGAAAGCATCGTTTCTCAAGCAGCTTAGAAGGGGGAAAGCTGGGCAATTTATTTAGATTGTTAACCTTGGGAAATAAAACTAGAGCCCAGAGCAGGGTTTGTAAAAGGCTGCCTCATCCACTCAGGGATGCTTTGCTTCCCAGCGGAAAAGGGAAGGTGGTAGAAAAGGCAGGGCATCTGACAGTGTCTTGCTGCCCCTCGGTGGTATGTGTCCCCCTCCAGCATCACCTGCCTCTTGGTGGAGCTGGTTGAGGTTTGCTGTGCATTAGAACACATCCCGTGTGTGCTCAGACGTGCTGCTCTTTACTTCGTTTGGGATGGTTTGTGGGCTCAACTGGTAAAGAAACTGCCTGCAAATGCAGGAAATGAGGGTCCGATCTTTGGGTCAGGAAGCTCCCCTAGAGAAGGAAGTGGCAACCTGCTCCAGTATTCATGCCTGGAAAACCCCATGGTCAGAGGAGCCTGGTGGGCTACAGTCCATGGGATCACTGTCTAGACACGACTGAACACACACCCACACACAACACTGGTCAGTCTGTGCAGAAAAACCTCGATAAGGATTTGTGGCTATAGCAACAGGACAGCAATTTGATCATCAGAAATCCCCGGCAGATCTACCCAAAGGGAAAGTAAAGAGTACAGGTAGACAAATGGTGATCCGGCCTTTCCTGGGGGATGCAGGGTGGCATGGCAGGTTAGGGGGGTGGCTGCAGGTCAGGGTTATTGCTTGATTGGCTTGTGTGCTCAGAATGTTAAAGCCTGACATTTTAAAAGTGTGCTTTTTCAACTTTTGGAAATATTTTATATTTCCTGGAGACTTGCAAAGATGGCACAGATCATTCCTAGATACCCCTCCCCAGGCCCTTCTATTGTTGATAGCTGACATCATCCAGTACCTTTGTCAAAACTAAGAAACCAACGCGAATGCATTACTATTAGCCAAAACCACAGACTTTCTTCAGGTATCTCCAGTTTGTCCAGAAGTCTTTGTGTTTTACACATTGTTGTTCAGTCATTCAGTCGTGTCCAACTCTTTGTGACCCCATGGACTGCAGCACGCCAGGCTTCCCTGTCCATCACCAACTCCTGGAGCTTTCTCAAACTCATGTCCATCGAGTCAATGATGCCATCCAATAATCTCATCCTCTGTTGTCCCCTTCTCCTCCTGCCTTCAATCTTGCCCAGCATCAGGCTCTTTTCCAGTGAGTCGGCTCTTTGCATCAGGTAGCCAGAGTATCATGACCTTGACAATTTTGAAGAGTACTGGTCTGTCCTTGATTAGGGCTTCTTTGAGTTAGACCGATGTGGAGGGTTTGGAGAAGGACACGGCAGACTGGAATGTCCTTCTCATTCTGTCATGTTGAGGGGTCATGCCATCAATGTGACTTGTCACTGGTGAAATTAACCTGGTACCAGAGTTGGATTTTTAAGTATCTGCTTTCCATTTTCAGGTCAAGGACATGGTGGGTGGGGATGCTGTCTGAGAGTTGAGTCAAATAGCACATCCTCAAAAAGGAGAGGGACATCAGATCTGGAGCAAGGAGGCAAATCTGATGAGAACTAGGAGGACCCCATTCCACTCCTGGCCTTCACAGAGCACTGGAAGCAGTTAGACAACAGGACAAGATACGTGAAGTAATCGTGTTCCGACATCAGACATGGAATGTTCACAGACACTTTTTGTGTAATACTCAAAAACTGGGAAAACTCAGTGTCTTTCCTCAAGTGAATGGATACATGAGCAGTGGTGGGTTCACGCGATGGAATACTCCTCAGCCACAGAAACACGACATGGGGACTCCCAGCACCACTCTGAATGAGGGAAGCCAGGCACGATGGAACACCTACTGTGTGATTCCATTCATGGTAAACCCCAGAGCAGGAAGACTAGTCAACAGTGATGGGGCTGGCCACAAAGGGGCGTGAGAACACTCTTTAGGATGTTATATTTGATGGGATGGTGGTTATATGGGTCTATACGTTTGTCAATGCTCAGCATGGATACAATTTATTGTACATAAATTATACCTTCATGATGCTGATGTAAGAAGAAAGTAAATAAGGATAGAGTCAGGAAAGTAATTTTGAGCCCAAGTTTCAGAGAGTGGAGTGGAGTGGAGAACAGGAGTGGAGGTCAGTACCTGGGAAGGTCAACGGCAAGATGAAAAGAGGTAAGGAAGGGTTACCAGGAGAAGTTCAGACCAGGAATGTGAACCCCTCCAAGGGTGCTAAGGCCCTATTGCAGGTGGTGTCTGGGGCAGTGACTTATAGACCTGGCCTCCCTAGCTCTGCTTCCTAATCCTAGCCAGGTCTCCCCAGGGTCCTCTCTCACAACACTCGGTATTCAACTAGTCTGTATCCCTGAGTTGACTATGCTGTTGTTTTGGTCAACTTAAAAATACAAACTAGAAGTACAGATAGAAAGTCAAATGGCTATTTACATTTAATTCATTTAGTTTGGATGGCAATTTCAATGTGTATGTAAAAGAATATGTTATTTGAGAATGTGGCTATTTTCTCACATGCCCATTTCATGAAACAGTTTCATCTGGACCCTGTGTCTGTGTATGGCATCTGTGTCTCCATCCATCTTTTCCTCAGTTGCCCAGATCAGTTATTCTCTTAGTGAGCACCGCCTTATGCTTACCGTAGTGAGGACCCATTTGTCTCAAGACTGGCCCCCTGGATGTGGCTGACAGGTGGGGGTGGTGGGAGGGGTTAGTTCGCCATTGGCTGGTGCCAGATTGAACACAGCAGGGCTGGAGAGTCTAGCCACCCTCGTAGAAGGGTACCCGCTCCCCTCAACTGTATGTAACATATCCTTAAAGCATCCTGCAAGAAGGGCCTCTCTGGCCAGTAAATGTGGCCAAATTTGTGGTCACCAGAGGGGAGGAATGTGGGAGGATGGATAAGACAGGCCAAGGGAATTTGGAGGTAGAAACATCCAGCTATAAACTAAATCAGTCATGGGGGTGTAATGGATATAGTCAATAATATTGTGACAACTTGGTATGGTGACAGGGGGTAACTGGATTTATTGTGGTGGTCATTTCATAATGTATAGAAATAGTGAACTGTTATGCTGTGTATCTGAAACTAATATAATGTGGTATGTTAATTCGAACTCAAGAAAATTGGCCAGATAGATCACTTTCAGTTTTGGCCACCCAGGGGAAGTTTGTACACATGGCCTGTGAAGCCTGAAGCTCTCTTGGCAGCTACTTCTAAGGTTAGTTTCTGAGTCACCTCTAAAAAAGCCAGGGCCATGGGACAAGCCCAGGGCTCCCTTGTGGCCTGTTAACTTACAGCTAACTAACTAAACTTGATTTTCTGGAAGTCAGAATACTTAGAAGAGGCTGTAGATGGAGTCTTGGGCTTTGGGGTCATACCGTTTCTGAATTAGTTATTTCAAGACAACTAAAAATTGAATTAAAAAAAAAACACTCAATATTTGTATAATCTTTGTTTAAAAAATCTGGTTTTGGATATTGAAATCAGTTAACCCTGTAGGGAATTTCAAAGAGTTGTAAATATGGGGCCAGGAGACTTAAGTATAATGTAACAATGACTGTAAAGAAAGCTGCACTGGATAGAGGCATACTTTTATAATGGTTGGAATTCTACCAGAGGGCTAAAACCTCTGATAACAATAGCTATTGTGTTCATTAATTGCTCCCTCTCCTTTGAAGTAAACACTGTGTCCTGGACAATTTGTTATGACCTGGGGATAAAACAGCTGACACAGAGTCTTGTACCCCCTTGAAACGACTTAGTTATGAATGGGTTTCTGATCTGACACTTCCTCCTCCATCTGCCTGGCACGCTCCTACTCATCCTTTGACAACCTAGTTGAAGCACCGCTCATTTTTGTGCCGTTTTCCCTAACATCTCCGCACCACTCTTCCCCAGGCCCTGATAGAGAATTAACCCCTCCCTGCTCTATGCTATGTTGTACCTCTTAAGTGCTCCGTTTTCCATGCTGAATTGCAATGATTTTATATGTGTCTCTCTTTCTTCGACTAGACTAACAGCATCTTTGGGAAGAAACTGCTTTTTCCATTTCTGTATCATATAGTTAGCACTCAGAAAATGTGCAGTGGCAGTCTAAGCAAATTCAACCTGTAATCACTTATGCTTGAAACTTGTTTCTAGGAACTAAAGAGTCATTTAGGAGACTGGAGTTCCACCTGTTGATTCCACTTCTCGTACCCAAGCTGAGTT
Source organism: Redunca redunca (assembly GCA_006410935.1). Classification (NCBI taxonomy): domain Eukaryota; kingdom Metazoa; phylum Chordata; class Mammalia; order Artiodactyla; family Bovidae; genus Redunca; species Redunca redunca. The sequence continues at coordinate 473,326 of SJYQ01000998.1, forward strand.
TTCAGTTCAGTTCAGTTCAGTCACTCAGTTGTGTCCGACTCTGCGATCCCATGAATCGCAGCACGCCAGGCCTTCCTGTCCATCACCAACTCCCGGAGTTCACTAGACTCACGTCCATCGAGTCAGTGATGCCATCCAGCCATCTCATCCTCTGTCATCCCCTTCTCCTCCTGCCCCCAATCCCTCCCAGCATCAAAGGCTTTTCCAATGAGTCAACACTTCGCATGAGGTGGCCAAAGTACTGGAGTTTAGGCTTTAACATCAGTCCTTCCAAAGAAATCCCAGGGCTGATCTCCTTCAGAATGGATTGGTTGGATCTCCTTGCAGTCCAAGGGACTCTCGAGAGTCTTTGCCAACACCACAGTTCAAAAGCATCAATTCTTGGGCGCTCAGCCTTCTTCACAGTTCAACTCTCATATCCATATATGACTACTGGAAAAACCATACCTTGACTAGACGGACCTTAGTTGGCAGAGTAATGTCTCTGCTTTTGAATATGCTATCTAGGTTGGTCATAACTTTTCTTCCAAGGAGTGTCTTTTAATTTCATGGCTGCAGTCGCCATCTGCAGTGATTTTGGAGCCCCCCAAAATAAAGTCTGACACTGTTTCCACTGTTTCCCCATCTATTTCCCATGAAGTGATGGGACCGGATGCCATGATCTTCGTTTTCTGAATGTTGAGCTTGAAGCCAACTTTTTCACTCTCCTCTTTCATTTTCATCAAGAGGCCCTTTAGCTCCTCTTCACTTTCTGCCATAAGGGTGGTGTCATCTGCATATCTGAAGTGATTGAGATTTCTCCCGGCAATCTTGACTCCAGCTTGTGTTTCTTTCAGTCCAGCGCTTCTCATGATGTACTCTGCATAGAAGTTAAATAAGCAGGGTGACAATATACAGCCTTGACGTACTCCTTTTCCTATTTGGAACCAGTCTGTTGTTCCATGTCCAGTTCTAACTGTTGCTTCCTGACCTGCATACAGATTTCTCAAGAGGCAGGTCAGGTGGTCT
>SJYQ01000998.1:480437-517586 GCA_006410935.1 Redunca redunca
GGTGTTGACCATCTGGTGATGTCCATGTGTAGAGTCTTCTCTTGTGTTGTTGGAAGAGGGTGTTTGCTATGACCAGTGCGTTTTCTTGGCAAAACTCTATTAGTCTTTGCCCTGCTTCATTTCGCATTCCAAGGCCAAATTTGCCTGTTACTCCAGGTGTTTCTTGACTTCCTATTTTTGCATTCCAGTCCCCTATAATGAAAAGGACATCTTTTTTGGGTGTTAGTGCTACAAGATCTTGTAGGTCTTCATAAAACCGTTCAACTTCAGTTTCCTCAGTGTTACTGGTTGGGGCATAAACTTGAATAACTGTGATATTGAATGGTTTGCCTTGGAGACGAACAGAGATCATTCTGTCATTTTTGAGATTGCATCCAAGTAGTGCATTTCAAACTCTTCTGTTGACCATGATGGTCACTCCATTTCTTCTGAGGGATTCCTGCCTGCAGTAGTAGATATAATGGTCATCTGAGTTAAACTCACCCATTCCAGTCTATTTTAGTTCGCTGATTCCTAGAATGTCAATGTTCACCCTTGCCATCTCTTGTCTGACCACTTCCAATTTGCCTTGATTCATGGACTTGACATTCCAGGTTCCTACGCAATATTGCTCTTTACAGCATTGGACCTTGATTCTATCACCAGTCACATCCACAACTGGGTATTGTTTTTGCTTTGGCTCCATCCCTTCATTCTTTCTGGAGTTATTTCTCCACTGACCTCCAGTAGCATATTGGGCACCTATTGACCTGGGGAGTTCCTCTTTTGTTATCCTATTATTTTGCCTTTTCCTACTGTTCATGGGGTTCTTAACGCAAGAATACTGAAGTGGTTTGCCATTCCCTTCTCCAGTGGACCACATTCTGTCAGGCCTCACCACCATGACCCGCCCGTCTTGGGTTGCCCCGCAGGCATGGCTTGGTTTCATTGAGTTAGACAAGGCTGTGGTCCTAGTGTGATTAGATAGACTAGTTTTCTGTGAGTATGGTTTCAGTGTGTCTGCCCTCTGATGCCTTCTTGCAACACTTACCAACTTACTTGGGTTTCTCTTACCTTGGGCGTGGGGTATCTCCTCACGGCTGCTCCAGCAAAGCACAGCCGCCACTCCTTAGCTTGGACGAGAGGTATCTCCTCACCGCTGCCCCTCCTGACGTTCAGCGTGGGATAGCTCTTCTAGGCCCTCCTGCACCAGCGCAGCCACTGCTCCTTGGGCGTGGGTTGCTCTTCCCAGCCACCGCCCCTGGCCTCAGGTGCGGGGTGGCTCATCCCGGCCACCTTCCCTGGCCTTGGATGTGGGGTGTCTCCTCCCAGCCCCCGACTCTGGCCTCAGACGTGAGGGTGGCTCCTCCAGACTGTTGCTGCTGACCTCGTTCGCGGGGTGGCTCCTCCCGGCCGCCGTCTGTGATCTTGGATGTGGGGTGGCTCCTCTAGGCCGCGCTGAGTGCGCTGGCCGCCGCAGCCACAGAAAGTGAAGAGGAACTCAAAAGTCTCTTGATGAAAGTGAAAGAGGAGAGCGAAAAAGTTGGCTTAAAGCTCAACATTCAGAAAACGAAGATCATGGCATCTGGTCCCTTCACTTCATGGGAAATAGATGGGGAAACAATGGAAACAGTGTCAGACTTTAATTTTTTGGGCTCCAAAATCACTGCAGATGTGACTGCAGCCATGAAATTAAAAGACGCTTACTCCTTGGAAGAAAAGTTATGACCAACCTAGATAGCATATTCAAAAGCAGAGACATTACTTTGCTGACTAAGGTCCATCTAGTCAAGGCTATGGTTTTTCCAGTGGTCATGTATGGATATGAGAGTTGGACTGTGAAGAAGGCTGAGCGCCCAAGAATTGATGCTTTTGAACTGTGGTGTTGGAGAAGACTCTTGAGAGTCCCTTGCACTGCAAGGAGATCCAACCAGTCCATTCTGAAGGAGATCAGCCCTGGGATTTCTTTGGAAGGAATGATGCTGAAGCTGAAACTCCAGTACTTTGGCCACCTCATGCGAAGAATTGACTCATTGGAAAAGACTCTGATGCTGGGAGGGATTGGGGGCAGGAGGAGAAGGGGACGACAGAGGATGAGATGGCTGGATGGCATCACAGACTCGATGGACGTGAGTGTGATTGAACTCTGGGAGATGGTGATGGACAGGGAGGCCTGGCGTGCTGCAATTCATGGGGTCACCAAGAGTTGGACATGACTGAGCATCTGAACTGAACTGAACTCTCTCTATTCTTGCCACCTCTTCTTAATATCTTCTGCTTCTGTTAGGTCCATACCATTTCTGTCCTTTATTGTTCCCATCTTTGCATGAAATGTTCCCTTGGTATCTCTAATTTTCTTTAAGAGATCTCTAGTCTTTCCCATTCTATTGATTTCCTCTATTTTTTTGCATTGATCACTAAGGAAGGCTTTCTTATCTCTCCTTGCTATTCTTGGAACTCTGCATTCAAATGGGTATATCTTTCCTTTTCTCCTTTGCTTTTCACTTCCCTTCTTTTCAAAGCTATTTTTAAGCCCTCCTCAGACAGCCATTTTGCTTTTTTGCATTTCTTTTTCTTGGGGATCGTCTTGATTCCTGTCTCCTGTACAATGTCACGAACCTCTGTCCACAGTTCATCAGGCACTCTGTATATCAGATCTAGTGCCTTAAATCTATTTCTCAGTTCCACTGTATAGTCATAAGGAATTTGATTTAAGTCATACCTGAATGGTCTAGTGGTTTTCTCCACTTTGTTCAATTTAAGTCTGAATTTGGCACTAAGGAGTTCATAATCTGAGCCACAGTCAGCTCCTGGTCTTGTTTTTGCTGACTGTATAGAGCTTCTCCATCTTTGGCTCCAAAGAATGTAATCAATCTATTTTTGGCGTCGAACATCTGGTGATGTCCACATGTAGAGTCTTCTCTTGTGTTGTTGGAAGAGGGTGCTTGTTATGACCAGTGTGTTCTCTTGACAGAACTCTATTAGCCTTCATTCTGTACTCATTCTGTACCAAAGTTATAGCCTTAGTCTTACTTTGTTCCTCTGAATTTCTAGATAAATTTCATTAAGATACCCAGTCATGGAATCATCTCATGCTAAGTTCACCACATCCAATCCAGAGCAAAGCCCTGCTCCCTTGAAACCTCCCACAAATCCCACACCACCAGCCCCAATTCCACAGTGAGTTCTTGCTAATAGTCTCTTGCTGAGATGCCCCATGTTCTCCTTGGTGTACCACTGCCACCGGCCCCACCCCCACCCCACCCCGCCTCAGTGCAGTGGGTCAATAAACACAATTTTGTCTGATGAAAGTGTGTTCCCAATGGTCCTCGATGCATGGGCATCAGCAGATGGAATAAGACTTGGTAGGACGTGCTCAAGAAACACCAAATGAGTGATCCAGATACCTGTGAATCAAAGGATGCTACAGACGACTTTGGGAAATCTTTGAATTCCAGTTTTCCCCGTTTATCTTGTCTCTTCCTTTCTGAAAGAAGCTGAGACCCTCTACTATTTCTTCTTCCTGTTCATCAAAGGACCAGGGTGGAGAGCAGTATTCTCAACCTTGGCTACACATGGGAACCACTTGGGTAGCTTTTGAAAACACAGATACCTGCTTCCCAACTCCAGAGATCCTTGTTTAATTTATGCAGGGTGTGGCCTGGGCATCAGAATTTAAACTCCTAGGTGGGCTTCCCTGGTACATCAGGTGGTAAAGAATCTGCTTGCAAGGCAGGAGACTTAGGTTCGATCCCTGGTCCATGGAATTGCAAAGAGTTGAACACAACTGAGCGACTAACACTTTCACAGGTGAGGCCAATATGCAGACAAACTTGAGAGTTGCTGGTAGAGTGATGTGTGTGTGTGTGTCTAGAACAGAGTAAGAGGATGCGAATGTGTGCTTGACAATGCATGTGTTTGTCGTATGTGACAGAGTAGGAAAGTGCTTCTGTGTATTGTGTAACACGAGGCTGTATGTGTGTGTGCCATGGTGGGCCGTGCATCTCTAGATGGGCCTGTGCCCTGTCTGTGCAGCTCTCTGGGAGACCGGAACATCATGTGACTGTGGGGGCCCATTGCACCTGCGGGTGATTTGGGGAAGTCAGCAGAGGGTGTCTGTGCCAGGCTCATTGGCAGTGGGGAGGCCTTCCTAATTGGGGAGCTGGGTGGGGGTAGGAGTCCCAGCTAGCGAGGCAGTTCCTTGAGCAGTTGGTGAAAGCCTCTGAAACCAGCAGTGTGGCAGTCGGGTACCCACGTGGGGAAGCTGTTCTTACGATTCCTGTCCAGGTTTAATGACTTGGCAGGAAGGCATCAGGAAAAGACAGACAGCAGGGTTCTTCTTTCTTTAGAAACTCATTTCTCCAGGTAATTTTGTTTTGACTAGTGGTTCTCAAACTTTTGAATGCATCAGAGTTGGCTGAAAAGCGTGTTAAAACACAGCTTCCTGGGTCCCCATCCTAGAGTTTCTGGTTTTGTACATCTAGGGAGAGGTCTGAGAGCTTGCATTTCTTTTGTCTTTTTGAAAATATTTATTTATTTACTTGGGGCTTCCCAGTGGCGCTAGTGGTAAAAAATCTGCCTGCCAGGTGGGCGACACACATTCGATCCATGGGTTGAAAAGAGCCTCTGGAGTAGGAAATGACAACCTCAGTCCAGTATTCTTGCCTGGAAAATTCCATGGACAGGGGAGCCTAGCAGGCTACAGTCCACGGGGCTGCAGAGAGTCAGACACGACTGAGCAGCTGAGCACACACACACATTTATTTATTTGGCTATGTTGGGTCTTAGCTGCAGGATGCAGGGTCTTCACTGTCATGTGGGATCTTTCCTTGTGGCGCACAGACTGTCTAGTTGTGGCATGCGGGCTCAGTGTTGCGGCGTGCAGGCTTAGTTGCTCTGTAGCATCTGGGAATCTTAGTTCCCTGACCAGGAATCAAACCCACCTCCCCTGCACTGCAGGATGGATTCTTAACCACTGGGCCACCAGGGAAGTCCCGAACTTGCATTTCTAACACATTCCCCGGTGCTGCTGGTCTGGAGATCGCCACTTTCAGAACCACTGGTTCTGACATTTCTCCAGGTGACTGTTCATTCCAGCTGTGAAGTTTAAGAAAAATCCTTTTTCTAGTGCTTATCATGGACTGTTTTAATAAGAATCTGTGTGCACATGTGTGTGTGTCCCAAGTAATGGGACGTTTCAAAAATCCCCAGCTGATTCTAATATTCGGCCAGGGCTGAAAAGCCTGGCACGTAAGCTTCATAAGGTGTATGTTTTCATTTCTGTTTTGTTCACTGGTATGTCTCCAAGTGCCTCAGTATTGCCTGTTTCCCAGTAGATGCCCAATAAACATTTGCTGAATGAATGATGTTACTCACCAGGTACCTTTTCTCCAAGACTAAGAGTTACCTGTTAATTCAACATTGATCTGAGTACCTCCTGTAGGTAAGGAAGTGTTAGAGTACAGTTTCTTGCTCCATAATGAGGCTCGTGACTTGCTGGCAACTTTTGTGAAGGGCATACAAAGGTTGAATAGCCTGGGTCTTCTAAAGCTCCAGAGTTCAGAATGTTCATGACCAAGACCCAAATTTTAAGCTTAATCCTTTAGCTATCAGGGAAGAAAAAAAACAAAAACAAAAACAAAAACAAAAACAAAAACAAAACAGTGATGAAGAGAGAAGAGAGAATGGGCTGGTCACCATCAGCAACTCAGCTGCGTCATCCCAAGCACCCTGGTCCCAATGACAGGGATAAGCTACTTCCAGTTCAGAATTCCTCCTGAGAAGGTGGATAGACACATGTCATCAGGACACCCTTGCTGTCAGGGCTGATGCTGCACATTTGGATTCCTAGTTAGAGCTCAGAGCTCTTTTATCATCATTTATTCTGTTTATCCCTTACCTCATGTATTTATAACTAGATCTTGATGGTGCTGGATTGTTAGGAAAAGGGACAAATCTAAGAAGGAGGTGCTATACCGGGACCCTCTTTTTTAATGAGAATGTTTCCTTGCTATATATTCATTCAGAGAATATTATTGAGTGTTTGTAATGGGCCAGACTTTAGGGAGCAGGGAGCATAAGCAAGACAGCACATTCTGGAAAATTGTGATGATGGAGATGTTTTATATCTACGCTGTCCACTGTCCCTAGTGATGGCTGCTAGTCACATGCAGCTCTTGGGCACTTGAAATGTGGCTTGATTATCCAAGAAATAGACTTTTGTTTGGTCTTATCTGGCTTCCCTGATGGCTCAAGTGGTAAGGAATCTTCCTAGAAAGCTGGAGACAAGAGCATGATCCTTGGGTTAGGAAGATCCTGTGGAGAAGGAAATGGCTCTCCACACCAGCATTTGTCTTATCTTAATTAATTAATTATTAAAAATTTTTTTCTTGATGTGGATCATTTTTATTATTTATTCTTCTCAGATCTTTTAAAATGTATTTAATTTTTATTTTATATTGGGGTATAGTTGATTGATAAAGCTGTGATAGCTTCAGATGTACAGCAAAATGGTTCAGTTATGCATACGCATATATCCCTTCTTTATCAGATTCTTTTCCTATATAGGTTATTACAGAGTACTGAGTAGAGTTCTCTGTGCTATATAGTAGGTCCTTGTTGATTACTTATTTCTTTTTAATAGTTATTCTTAATTGGAAGACAATCACTTTGTAACATTGTGTTGGTTTCTACTGATGTGGACCATTTTTAAAGTCTATATTGAATTTCTTGCAATATTGTTTCTGTTATTTATGTCCTGCTTTTTTTTTGGCCCTGAGGCATGTGGGATCCTATTTCCAGGGGTTAAACCTGTACCCCCTGTACTGGAGGTGAAGTCCTAATCACTGGACCACCAGAAAAGTCCCTGAATTAATTTATACTTAAATTTCAAGGTATGTGTGTCTGCTCAGTTGCTCAGTCATGTCCAACTCTTTGCAAACCCATGGACTGTAGCCTGCCAGGTTCCTTTGTCCATGGAATTTGCTATTTAAAATGACTGATAACTAATAAGGACCTACTGTATAGTTTAGAGAACTCTACTCAATACTCTGTAATGACCTATATGGGGAAAAAACCTAAAAAAAGTGGATATATGTATAACTGATTCTCTTACTGTACATCTGAAACTAACACAACATTGTAAATAACTTTATGCTAGTAAAAAATTTTTAAAAAGTGACTACCATATTCAACAAGACAGGAGTGGTGCATAAGAATGGCATATCATCTAAATATACGATGACAACATTTATTATGTGCTTTGAAATAGAAATGAAAAAAGTGCTTTGAGAGCTTATATCAGAGGCATCAGACCTCTTGTAGCGGAAGAGGAAGCTTCCCTGGGGAAGAGGTGTTTGAGATCTTGAGAATCACTAGAACTTCTCCTCAATGGGGCCCTCCAATATATTAGCATGAGGGGTCAGATGCTGCTTTGTTGTACATCCCTTCAATCGTCCTTGCTTTCTTCTCATTCTAGGACAACTCCTATCACCTCGTTGTTAGCTCGTTTGCCCCTGGAAAAACATCCCCATGCAAATAAACCCATAAGAGGAGCCCTGAGCCTGCCAACACAAACATTTCATCACCATATTCAGGTAAGTAAAAAGACTTCACCATGTATTATTTAGAGGTTATCACAGGATATATGCAATTTGTGTTCTGTTTTTTAACCTACCATAGTGTGAATATATTCTCATGTTATTAAAAATTCTTCCTAATTGTATTTTTTGCTGGCTATCAGAATTTTCCATCCTGTGGCTATATACCATAATATATTTCATCAACTTCTTACCTTCAGCATTTGGGCACTATTTTCTTTTATTGCTATTATAAATAATGCTGTGATGAACATTCTTGGGCAGAAATCTGTGTTGACATTTCTGATTATTTGCTTAGGATAGTTTCTTATAGGAGAGGAGGATTGCTGAATCGAAAGTTATGAGGGTTTTGATTTTAAGNCTGTAATGACCTATATGGGGAAAAAAACCTAAAAAAAGTGGATATATGTATAACTGATTCTCTTACTGTACATCTGAAACTAACACAACATTGTAAATCAACTTTATGCTAATAAAAATTTTTTTAAAAAGTGACTGCTTTTTTAAAAAGCAGACAGGACTGGTGCATAAGAATGGCATATCATCTAAATATACGATGACAACATTTATTATGTGCTTTGAAATAGAAATGAAAAAAGTGCTTTGAGAACTTATATCAGAGGCATCAGACCTCTTGTAGGGGAAGAGGAAGGCTTCCCTGGGGAAGAGGTGTTTGAGATCTTGAGAATCACTTGAACTTCTCCTCAATGGGGCCCTCCAATATATTAGCATGAGGGGTCAGATGCTGCTTTGTTGTACATCCCTTTAATCGTCCTTGCTTTCTTCTCTTTCTAGGACAACTCCTATCACCTCGTTGTTAGCTCATTTGCCCCTGGAAAAATATCCCCATGCAAATAAACCCATAAGAGGAGCCCTGAGCCTGCCAACACAAACATTTCATCACCATATTCAGGTAAGTAAAAAGACTTCACCATGTATTATTTAGAGGTTATCACAGGATATATGAAATTTGTGTTCTGTTTTTTAACCTACCATAGTGTGAATATATTCTCATGTTATTAAAAATTCTTCCTAATTGTATTTTTTGCTGGCTATCAGAATTTTCCATCCTGTGGCTATATACCATAATATATTTCATCAACTTCTTACCTTCAGCATTTGGGCACTATTTTCTTTTATTGCTATTATAAATAATGCTGTGATGAACATTCTTGGGCAGAAATCTGTGTTGACATTTCTGATTATTTGCTTAGGATAGTTTCTTATAGGAGAGGAGGATTGCTGAATCGAAAGTTATGAGGGTTTTGATTTTAAGGGTTTTCAAACCATATTGCAAAATTGCTTTCTAGAGAGTTTGTATCAATTAATCATCTCTTCATCAATGAAAGAGAATTACAGTGTATTCTGAGGTTCTCTTTTAAAATTGTATCAAACATGTCTACATGTTGCTACAGAGGCTTTGTAACCATCATTTGTAGTGGCTGCATGAAGCTTGACTGTAGTGATGTGCTGCAATCATCCTCTTTAAGAAGAGGTTGCTAACTGATGCTGTTCCTGCTGAGCTCTTCCTGGTCCTGCCAAATGGAGTGCCTCCATCAAGTCACAGCTGTTTGGAATCCATCTGGCTCTCCAGGGCTGTTGCCAACTTTCCATAACAATGGGTAGTATTTCTTAAGTACATACTTTCCTTTAATGATATTTCAAAAAGTGGGGGTTTCTTGGAGCAGAATCCAACCCATGTTGGTGACATGGGTCTTTGGCTAGGACAAAAGATATCTCAACTAGGGCATTCATTCTGCCTGATGCTGGTTGAAATGGATGAGAACTGGAATGGGAGTCAGAAGATTGGGGATGAGACTGGACATTTTTTGGTGACATCTTGTGTGCTGTGGCTACCAATTGGGGATTTTCTGGTTTCAGTGGACAGAGACTTCACTCATGCTACTTAAAAAGAATAATTCACTGTGTCATGTAAAGGAAGATATCAGGGAGGTTAGTTTCAGGTATGGCTGGATCCAGGGGTTCTACTAATGTTACAGCCTTGATTTTCATCTCTAGTATCTTCATTCTGTGTATCTCTATATTGGTTCAATTCTCAGAACACTCTTCTTATAGAGGATAACAAACGTTGTTCTCAAATACCCTAGTACAAGAGTCAACAAATCATGACCCAGGGTCAAATACAGTCTGTTGCCTAATTTTTTAAAGTAAATCCTGGGACAGAGCATCCTTATTTGTATATATATCATCTATGGATACTTCTGTTCTAGAGCAGCAGCGAGTTCAGTAACTATGATAGAGACTATTTTTGGCTTCAGAACCTAAAATATTTACTATCTGGCCCTTTACAGAAATTTTTTGCTGATGCCTACTGTAATAAAAGGATACTAATCCTCAGTCTCAAAAATTTCTCCATACTTGATCAATTATTAGCTCCCCAGCCATCCTTGGTTTCATACCATAGTTTTTTTCCTAACCTCTTGAATCCAGAGGCCTGTTCTTTGGAACTTCTAACTGGCTCAGGCAATAATCATTCTATACTATTTCCCCTAGTTCTACCTACCACAAGAGAGGGCATCTGTGGTCTTGTTCCTACTCTTGATCATAACTCCCAGCTCCTGCCAGTCAGGAGGAAAGGCATCTAGACTGTTCTCTCACCCCAGGGCATCTCAGCTGTCCTCTCCTGTTATGGGGCAGCTTCAGCTATGAAGATACCATGCCTGCAGGAGTCTAAATGCTTCTTATTCATGAGGATGTTGAGTTCCTGAAAAGTGGCCCATGGTGTCTGTCTTTGAATTTGATACATGGCTTTGGAGGTTGCTTAGATCAGTGATTTTTCAAACCCCATTCATGAATCAGACAAAAGTAGATTCCTTTTTTATTACTATTTTGAGTGAAGTTCAACAGAAAAAAAAAAAAAAGGTAAAATAAGTGTTTGATGTGTGTGTGTTAATGTCGTTAGAATCTTAACTGTCCTTCAATATCATTTCCCTTTCCCCAGAAGTCCCTTAACTATAACTCTAGTGTTAAACCTGACACCAGCCTTAACCCTAACCTAACCCTACTCTTCCTGGTGGCTCAGGTGGTAAAGCATCTGCCTGCAATGCGGAAGACCCTGGTTTGATTCCTGGGTCAGTAAGATCCCCTGGAGAAGGAAATGGCAATCCACTCCAGCACTCTTGCCTGGAAAATCCCATGGACGGAGGAGCCTGATAGGCTACAGTCTATGGGGTCGCAAAGAGTTAGACACGACTGAGCGACTTCACTTCAACCTACTCTTACCTACTCTAACATTACCTATTCTTATCCACTCAAACATTACCCAAATCTAACCTACCCTTAACATTAACCTTGATCCAAGCTCAAAACCTTAACCCTAAACCTAAATCTTTTTAAAAAAATTATTTATTTTTAACCTAGTTAAAATTGCTTTACAGAACTAAACCTAGATCTTAACCCTAAACTTCATCCTCAAATTCAAGTCTAGGACTTTGAGTTTGATAGCGATTGTCTTAGAATAATTTCATTAGCCATGTTATGCAGTGGAATTTCCTGGTAATTTTGTGTTGAAAGAGGTTAGTCAGAAGTTACATAAAAAAAGAGGGATGAGAAGAGTCATATTTTCAATTAAAAAGGAAGTGCATTGATTGCTGGAAAAGCTTAGTGTTTCCACAGACACTCTCAGGTAAATAACTATTTTAAGCAAGCAACAAGCATGTTCCTTTTATATCAAGATGAAGATATCACTTCTGCCTCACTTTCAGACCATGTGTAGAGTCCTCATGTAGGGGAGAAATGTCTGTTTGTGTTTTGGGTCATGTTGGATTGGAAGGTTATTTACTTGAATCTCAATTAATGCTGGTAGGACTACCTCTCAAAATTCATGGTTCTCTAACATCCAGGGTCAACAAAATCTATGTAAATGGAAAGTATAGGAAAGGAAAGAATATATTTGAGAAGGTAGAAAAAAGGAAAGAAAAAGGATGGGACGGGTGAGAAGAAAGGATGGGAAATAATGAAAGAGAGATCCTGAGTCCCAGTCACTAATCTCATGCTGCAGTCTGGTCAGATGAGTCCTCTGCTTTCAGTCCTTCAATGGTTGTGCAGTGTCTACAGGATAAAGGCCAGGCTGCTTGCCAGCACACACAGTGACCATCATCTTGTACCACCCTACTCTGGAACCCTTTATTTCAGTGCTACCCATTTATATGAAGTTTCCCCAGCATACCATGCAGTCATACTTCTGTTCGTCCATGCTGTCCTCTCTTTCTGGAATGCTCTTACTCTTTTATCTGTCTGGATAGATTCTCCATTTGGCTCCCTCTGACCCCCCTCCATGCTCCTTCGCTGTGCCCCAGGCTCACATCAATCATAGCACTCTTTCCTTCATTTAGCAAGCTCTACTCTGTGCCAGGTGCTGTGTTAGAAGGTGAATATTAACAGTCAGTATCTCAGGAGGAGGAAATGGCAACCCACTCCAGTATTCTTGCCTGGGAAATCCCATGGACAGAGGAGCCTGGCGGGCTATAATCCATGGAATCAGAGTTGCAAGGAGCCGGATACAACTGAGCAACTGAGCATGTACCATCTCAATCCCAAGTAGTTGTGGAAACAGATAAGTCACCAGGAAGTTACCCAGCCACACTGTGATATGGGATATTCAAGGGAGTTAGGCTCCTGAGGAAGGCAGCTCCTCCAAGCCTGGGGCTGAGTGTTCTAGGAGGGTGAGCAGCATGATGAAAGAGTGTGAAGAGAGAAAGGTCTTGAAACCTGGAAGGTGCGAAAGCAGTTTAGGAAGATTTAGTCTGTGGGGAGAGTCAGGCAGGAGCCAGGTCATAAAGGGCTTTGCCAGCTGTATTAAATATTTGGATTCTATCCTTAGAATTGCAAGAAAACCACTGAAAATTTCAAGCAGAAGATTCACACAATAATAATGTATCTTGGCTATATTTGTTTTATTTTCTTGTTGTCTCCTACACTAATAATAATCTCAGCTAATGTTACTGGAGGATGCCATAAGAAAGATATTATGTTGAACTCTTCATACAGATTATCTCAGTTAAGGCTTGTCCAGAATCACTGCAGATTTCTCCAAAAATCACTGCAGACAGTGACTATAGCCTTGAATTAAAAGATGCATGCTCCTTGAATGGAAAGGTATAACAAACCTAGACAGCGTATTAAAAAGTGAAGACATCACTTTGCTGACAAAGGTAAATATAGGCAAAGCTATGGTTTTTCCAGTAGTCATGTATGGATGTAAGAGTTGAACCATAAAGAAGGCTGAGTGCCAAGAATTGATACCTTCAAATTGTGGTGCTGGAGAAGACCCTTGAGAGTCCCTTGGACTGCAAGGAAATCAAACCAGTCAATCCTAAAGGAAATCAACCATGAATACTCATTGGAAGGACTGATGCTGAAGCTCCAATACTTTGGCCATGTGATGCAAAGAACTGACTCATTGGAAAAGACCGTGATTCTGGAAAAGATTCAAAGCAAAAGGAGAAGAGGGTGGCAGAGGATGAGATGGTTGGAGGGCATCACCAACTCAATGGACATGAGTTTAAGCAAACTCCTAGAGATAGTTTGAAGGACAGGAAGCCTGGTGTGCTGCAGTCCATGGAGCTGCAAAGAGCTGGACATGACTTAGCGACTCAACAACAACAACAAAGCTTGTCACTATAAGATAGGTACTGCTGTATAAGATTATTATTTCATCAAAAAGAGGTTCAGAGAGATTAATTAACTTGTTAAATGCTTCTAACCATTAGAATAATTCAGCACTTCTTAATTATCTAAATTGAGATATTCATAGTAGCTACTTGAGAAAACTCAGAGTATATTTACTTGTGTGATCTTGTTCATCCACTTGATATTCTTAGAACTCTTGAAAAGGTGTAGTTTCCATTTCACGAATGATGACATCAAGGAGGTGATTTGGCCAGGTACTCGCAGGTGAGATCTCAGTCTACTTGGACACTCAGCTCTTGAGGATCGACCCTATATTTCGTTAGTCTTTATGGTTTGGGCTCCAATGCACAGAAAGTACCTGGCTATAAAGGTTATGGCGAGCATGTGTCTATAGGACTCTACACACAGGATTGAAAGAATAAGGTTCTTTTCCCATTCTTGGGCGAGGAGCATGCTGGAAAATGAGGTGGAAGGGAGATCCCATCTCCATTGTTGTACCTGATGTTCCTCCAGTCAGGAAGAGGGTATCTGTTCTAGTTGGAGGAACAAAGTACCTTAGGTTTGGGTTTGTGAGACCTGGTCATCTCTGAGTTGTAGTGGCTGCTTTAGGGAAATTTTCCTCTTCTTTTAATTCCTTCTTCCTTTTTCTGCTTTCCCTCCTCTTTCTACTGTTTCTTCTTTCTTCATCTCCTTCAGCTATATCAATGTCATCGACATGCACAAACACAGTAGCGTCACAGACACTATTCATCGTGGTCTTACCACTGAATCATGTAGTCTTCGGTGTCATTGTCATCTTCTACCATGTCAGTCTTCATTAGCATCATTAACATCATCAGCATCAGCCCCCAGGAGCAATACCTTCTACCACATCATCCTTAACACATCATTCTCTCATCATGGTCTTGTCTTTACATCATTGTTTTTGGCACTGTCCTGTTTGTAATCATCATCATCATCATTGCCACCATCATCACTCCCTTTAATGTGCCAGTGACTGGCAATATCACAGATCATTTACAAAAGTGACTTTTGTGCTTGACTACCAAAGCTGAAACTCCAGTACTTTGGCCACCTCATGTGAAGAGTTGACTCATTGGAAAAGACTCTGATCCTGGGAGGGATTGGGGGCAGGAGGAGAAGGGGATGACAGAGGATGAGATGGCTGGATGGCATCACTTGACTCGATGGACGTGAGTCTGAGTGAACTCCGGGAGTAGGTAATGGACAGGGAGGCCTGGCGTGCTGCAATTCATGGGGTCACGAAGAGTCGGACACGACTGAACTGAACTGAACTGAACCCCCATTTTACAGATGACAACCCTGAGTCTCAAAAAGGTGAAGTAATTTTCCCAAGGTCACACTATCAACCTTGTTTCTTCTATAAAGCTGAAGACTATTCTATAGACAACAGATGTTCCAGTTTATTCTTAGGCCTTAAGGAAATTACAAGGCTGAGCTCTTACTCTTTGTTAACTGAGGCTGCTATGAATCCCATGAAGGAGATTTAGAGTTCATATTCTCTGGTAACAGTTGTTCCCTGATTCAGAAGAGCTGTTCTTTTGATTAACTGTTAAATTTATGTTTATGATTATTATTTCTAAATGGATGTTTAGAGGTGAACTGTTTCAGATAATAAATCAGAGCCATGATTCAAGCCAGGATTTGCCTGACTCCAAAACACCATGCTATGTGACTTCCTTGGTGATTAAACCAAACATAAGTCCCATGGTTCCCAGGCTCATGGTTATGTATCTTACCTGTATACCTTGGTTGACACCCTAGAGTATTAAAATACTCTGTGGCAACAGTTCTCCCTGGAAACTATACCTGAATGGGTGGCATCATTTCCCAACCCCCCTTTTCCTTCCTTGGCCATCGTCCAGCCCTTTTAAAGGTTAGTGGTAGTGGTGGTGTTCAGTTGCTAAGTTGCATCCAACTCTTTGCAACCCCCTGGACTGCAGCACGCCAAGCACCCCTGTCCTTCACTATCTCCTGGAGTTTGCACAGATCCATGTCGTTTGAGTCAGTGATGTTATCTAACCATCTCATCCTCTGCCGCCCCCTTCTCCCTTTACCTTCAATCTTTCCCAGCATCAGGGACTTTTTCAATGAATCAGTCCTTTGCATCAAGTGGCCAAAGTACTGGAGCTTCAGTTTCAGCATCAGTCCTTCCAATAAATATTTAGGGTTGATTTCCTTTAGGATGGACTGGTTTGATCTCCTTGTAGTCCAAAGGAGTCTCAAGAGTATTCTCCAGCACCACAGTTCGAAAGCATCAATTCTTTGGTGCTCAGCCTTCTTTGTGGTCCAACTCTCACACCCATACGTGACTACTGTAATATATGGTGGAAAGACAGATGAGAATTCAAGTCCAGGTTCTAACACTACTGGCTGCCTGACTTGGAATAATTTACTTCCATGGTCCTGAATTCCTTTATTCTTCATCTATAAAAGAGAAATAATGCCAATTGCTTCATAGTTATGAAATTTAAATGAGTCCATGTAAATTGTTTGACATATATTAGATGTCAATAATTGTTGATGTTAACTCATTAAAATGAATTCACCCTTCCTTCTTTTTTTCCTTCAGAATTGTGTGCTAAATGGCTTGCTGAAATCCTTAATATATAAGAGAGGGAGAGATAAAGCTGGTCTGAAATGGTTCAGTCTGTGGCTAGCAGAGGGTCCTTTGGCAAGTTGTTTAGCTTGGCTAAGAATCATTTTCCCTATTCTTTAACATCCAAATGTCTGCTATTCACTGATCCTATTCTTTGAGCCCCACGCCCTCAGGTAAAATCCACTCACACAAGAGTCAAGCACAATTTACTGAAGAGGTTGTTGGGGAGACATAGCAATGAGCTATCACAACAAGTTACCACATCACAAGCAAACTGAAAACTTCCCAAGTGTATTACTATTATATTATGTCTGTGTTTTCCTTCTTTGACATCCAGTTTAGTGCTCGGGATCCCGTCCTATTATCAGAGCAATTCTTCTCTGCCCCAAAGTTGCAAATTCCACTCATACCTGAACTTGAGAAAATAAGAGAATCAATGGTTAACTGTGGTCGCCTTTTATCCAAGCCACTTGGTGTTCTTCTCCTGTGACTTGTGCATAACTTTTTGGCCTCACTCACTACTTCAAACTGTTAATTAAAGTGTCTCCTAAATAAATATAGTGTTTTCTCCAAGAGACATTATCATGCCAATGGATAAGTGAATAAAATCTTGCTTCACCTCATTACATGTAAAATGAGGGTTTTAGTCAGATGTAGGCAGCTTCATTGTTTAAATCTGCTTATACTCTATAAATTGTAGGTTTGGGGATCTATTGGGGAAGAGAAATACCATGGTGGTTTCAATATTTGTTTAAACATAAGTCTCAGACGCATACCCTCCCAGGCCTGGATATAATTTCATTAGAGTTAGAGCTCAGTATCCATTATTTTCATACAGTGTCCATGTCTATTTTGTGCCAGGTAGACATACAAATGAACTTTGGAATTTAGCCCCATCTATGACCTTATTTCTGCTTTTCTCTCTCTTATCTGTTCATATGTGCTGATTAATTAATTAAGCCATTAATTAACTACTACATGTTTATAGGGTATATATGTGCTAGGCTCTGTACTAAATACTAAAAATATGGGTCTTTATAATCTTGTGTATGTATGCATGTGTATGCATTAATCAAATAATTACACAAATACAGTCAGGACACAACTGTGGTATATGCAGGAAAGAAAAAGCCTATGTGAGGAAACCTGTCCAGCTGGAGATGTCCGTTAGAAGTTTCCTGAGCTCCATGCCTCCATTGCTTGTTTTGAACCCTGACCTTTCTCTCCAGACTTAAATTTTCAGTTCTTTAGGCAATCACAACAGACTCGTGTGTTCTGGAGTGGGGATGATGAAAACACATGGACAGATGGATATGAACAATATAAGAGGGAAGTTCCTGGGGCTGAGACAAAGCAGGTGCTCACCTGGCCTAGAGATGATCCAGGAATGCTTCCTAGAAGAGGTGATAACCTGGGCTGCTTTGAAGGGCAGTTAGGAGCTAGACAGGCAGAACAGGAAAGGGGATGAAAGGTGGTCCAGGCAGAGGATATCATGTGAATAATGTTCAGGGAAGAGACACCATTGTGGAATAGGTGTGTGTGTGTGTGTGTGTGTGTGTGTGTGTGTGTGTGAACATAGGAAGTTTCATGGAATGGCAACATCCATGGTGAGCAGTGAGGCTGAAAGGGGCAGCATTAGCCAGAACCTGACATCAGAGCTGAGCATTACCGTAGAATTCTACGGAGAAAGCAGAAGGACAGCCTCCGCCACCCAGACATTCCCCTGCTTCATTCCAGGTGTCTCTTTAAACTCTTATTTGTTGAGTTCCGTTTTCTCATGGCTCTTTGTCTAAATATCTCTCCCTGTTTAGCCAGGTAATCTGGTCCTTCTCTGACAGTAACAAGGATGTGTATCTTGGGAGAGACTGCCCCGAGTGGCCAGAAATACTCCGGGGGGTGAGACAATGGCGAAGTGTAAATCACAGAAGAAATATTGAACGTTGGGAGCCAGCAAACAATAATATGCCACTTTATTCCACTCCTGCCGGAGGTTTATATATGTTACTGTCACTTTTATACTGTTCTCCACCACTGGTAATTTTCTCTCAATTTAATTTTTATTTCCCAAGGGTCTACCAAGGTTAAAAGTGCTGGAAAACCAATGACTATTCTTTTGCCAAGGGATAGTAAATTAAATTAACCGTTGCTGGTGGCCAACTCTGGTCAGAACTATTTATATGTAAATAGGTGAAGCCCCTCAAGGCATTTTTGCAGTTATTAGTGGTTCATTCCAGATGTTGACCATAATACGATAGGTCATGAAGAAAACTCTTGGAACAGGGGGAGGAATATCCCCCTGGTCTTCCATTGTACTAGCTAGCTTTCTGTAGCTCAAGCACCAGGAGCCCACAAACCATTTCTGCCTGCTTAATGAGTTAAGAGTCTGAATGAAGCTATTCTTGGTTCCGGACTGACAGTGAAAACAGGAACAGAAGGGTTAAACCCTATTGTATAGGCATAGGTTGGCACCGTCCAGGACTCTGTCCAATCAGAAGACTTATAATTTGCATAGTGTTCCCTGGTTGGCCAGTACCAATTATATCTATAAGAAGCTCCTCCCCTCACGATTGGGGTGTGGCTTTTCCAGTGGGAGGGTCTCTTTTGAGGACTATTTATAGGCATATAGCACTCTCCCACTGAGTGGCACCATGCTTATGGAAAATACAATAGCCTGATATGCTAACTTGGTGTCTTTGGTTGGCTTTTCAATATTAGAGGATTACAGAGGATTGCTTCAAAGTAGCAAATCCCAGAGCTTCATTCCATTCCTCATTCCCTTCTCTTTCTTCCCCACTGTCAAAGAGACTCAACTCGGGCATTCCTCTGTAAGCTCCCACCACCCACAGTTATCCTTTACTCTGTGGAACCAAATGATTTCTGGGCTGTTTTCCTAATTTATAGCCTGTTTCTATGCTTGCCAGCCCACTTGAATGGCTCATTAAATCAAGCTCTTCAAGAGAGGGACTTTAAAGAAGGAAAGAGGGGGCTTATTTATTGAAATAAAAGAGAGAAGGTAGAAATTGTACCAGTATCTCAGCCTTGCCTCCGTTCTGCCATTCCTGCCCCAGGGTGGAAGACCCTTACACGTCCTGGCAGGTCTGCCTCTGGGTTGGGCATTGCTCTTATTAATGGCACCGTTACTTAGCTGAATGTTTACCGATTTTTCCATTCTCTCCGAAGGTATATCCTGAGCTTGTTGAGAGGAGTAGGACTACTTTATCTCGGCTCCTTAGAATTGTTTTCCTTTGAATTTCCCATAGACACATGTTGATTTTCATCAGAGGCTGACCCTTGCTTCAGGGAGACCAATAGTATTCCCATTGTTGAGAGTTTTGCCCACCCTACCTCTCTGCGCCCCGTCTGAAGCCCTGCATGAACAAATTTTAGAATTAAATCCAGGTCCCTGTGCACAGTCCTGCCGAAGGAGTACGTGGAAGCTGAAATCGAGCCAGCATCTGCTTGCCGCGCTGTTTTCTTTGACTCTTCCTGGAGGAAGAGATATATTCTTCCTTGCATTAAGGCTCAGTAAGCTTGCCTGTTCCCACCCAGGGGGAACTTATTTTATTTTCAAATTGCATGTAGGCATTCTGTATTCAACAAGAGGAGCCTGTCCATGGAAGGGATGTGTGTGGAGGAGAGGGTGTTGGGGGGATGTTACTAGCTCTCCAAGGCGCACTTTACAGGTGCTTGCCGAGGAAAATGTTTGTTCTCCTTATGGAGACAAATAAGGGATGAGGTTCCCCTGATGTCTTGATTGCCAGGGGTCTCAGAATTAGTTGGTATAAATATGCAGAGTTGAAATGTAAGTCTCTGTGTGATATTTGCCCCAGTTTTGTCCTAACATCTGAGTGCTAACTGTGCCATTTTACTGAATTGGTATCCTGTATACTCTTTGGCAATAATTACAAAAAAAGTAACTGATGCTGTGGCAAAAGTCAGTAGCCTGCAGGATGAGTGGACCAGGTTCTTTTCAGCACAGGATGGTTCAAGCACATAGGAAATGCCTTCACTCCTCTGCTAGTTCCCTACAGCAAAGTCACAAAGCAGTTCTCAATTTGCTCAAGGGTGTGGCCATTCTATGATAAACAATGTGTAAATCTCACAGCAGATTATCAGGATGAGGATGTTGATAAACTCACATTAAGACTGAGTTTCTTGGGGGAAAATATTTTCCCACAGACACCATGAAATTATTTCAGAAAGAACGATGGCAGGAGGAAGCCCATTCTGTCACTGTCCCACCTGAGAGAGTGACTGCTGTGGACCAACCACCTCCTTCCTTCATCAGAACAGTAAGAAGTGTTCCCCAAAGCAAAATTCCTGCCCAAATTGCTTTACACACCGAGTCAGTATCATTTAATTGTACATCCTTCTGTGTAAATCAAACAAACCAACCAGATACATATGTGAATGACTGTATTCATACAGGCAACGGAAGGGCGTTTATCTCTATACTGGAGAAATTGGTATAAACGAACTGTGAGCAAATCCTCCTTTAAATGATGCACACGTGTTAGGCTGCAGGGTTCATAAATTAGCCTTTTGAAGAGTCCAATCATAATCGAATATGCTTACTATTCAGACGTAATCTGAGCATTAAAGAGCTTGAACAAAGATCACGATCTTGGAAGGTATTAGATAAAAGAAATACTCCCCCAGAATTGCATTTATTAGCTCCTGATTTCTGATTTATGTTTCATTAGCCTGTGGTGATAAGTATGGAACCGTGGAAAAGAAAAGCGCGGATCCTCACTTTGGAACATTAAATTCAGATTTTTGACGATAACCTATTTTTGTGCTGCTATTAGGGGAGCGCCAGCTTGTACCCACATCCAGTTATTAATCTGTGAAATGTTTTCTCTCTAGTGTGTTATGTTCTTTCTAAGTCTGCTGCACTTAACCGTCACCAACTAAGTGGGTTATTAAATGGGTGCAAGAAATGAATCAATCAAGTATATTCAAATGCTCCGTCTCCAGCATTGTTCTTTGACTTCATTATTTAGGCATTAAATTCCATGCAACACTGGATGTAATTGTCAATACAGAGGGGCTTGATTTGTGGGTGACGAGTTCTTTTTGGCAATTACAGATTTAGGTTTACAAGCACACCAGAAATCCTTGCTGCATGATAATACCATTAGCATGGATTCCATAATCATGTCTTTCAGGGGATCACAGCTAGCTGTGTTGGGGGAGCTGACAATTTCATTAGAGAATGAGTTGGTCTTTGTAGTAGTTCATGAAACTCTTTGCACACCTAGCCGCCGGTGACACTGCTTTGGTGTGGAAAGACACCTTGCTCGGCACCATAAGGCAATGGATCTTACTCTATTTACCCAGCTTAGTCAGAAAGAAAAACATGACCATGCATCATGTTAGGAGCCAGACTGCCTGGGTTTGAATTCTGACTCCACTGCTTCCTAGCTGTTTGACTTTAGGCAAGTTAACTTCACTTCTCTGTGCTTCAGAGTTCTCATCTCAAACATGGGATAACAGTAATAGTAGTATTGTCTCAGTTTTAGCTTCCTTGGAAGCAGACACTGAGACAAAGATTTGGGTGCAAGTAATTTATCTGGGAGGTTCAACCAGGTTTCTCTGCCCATGGAATTCTCCAGGCAAGAATACTGGAGCGGGTAGCTGTTCCCTTCTCCAAAGAATCTTCCTGACTCAGGGATTGAACCCGGGTCTCCTGCACTGCCGGCAGATTCTTTACCATTTGAGCCACCAGGGAAGCCCTAATTTATCTGGAAGATTCAGAAAACATGGGTAGGTGAGTGGAGAAGTGAGACAGGGGAGGGAAGGCAGTCCTAAAGCTGGTATCATTCAGCCTACTGCCAGTGAGACAGCACAGTGGAAATCACTCTGGGAGATGCTGATGGACACTGCGTAATATGCAGCTCAGAGTTATACTTCTGGTGGGAGGAGTGAGTTGGGGTATTAGTTAGCTGTTGAAGGATGTTCCCAGGGCAGGGGCAGCTGCGCAGGGCACATGGGAAGATGAAGCCGACTTCAGCAGCCCAAGAACCCTGGCAAAGAATCCAGGGGCCGGAGGCTGGGGGTTGGGCTCACATGCCCTGCAGTGCTCCAAGCACCTACCTCCTCAAGTCGTTTCACAGGCTCAGCGAGCCCAGCTATAATAAGCCAGTGTAAGCACTTAGTACCCCTACCTCATGGGCTGGAGTGAGTACTGAACGAGACTGGGTAAGTAAAGCCTGAACCAGCACAACGCTGGCAGAGATAAAGTGCTCTGCAAGTGTTTGTTAAACAAAATACCTACCTGTATTGATCTCTGACTATGTGCCTTTATTTCATTAGCTTCTTTAATCCTCTCAACTAGCCCTTGAAGGTGAGTGTTAGTATCACTTTTTCCTGGAAGAGGTCATAGGAGATAAGTTAGCAATCAGAGCATAACCTTGGGGTCTCAGCACAGGAAGCACTGTGGTTGAATCTGGCTTCTGCTCACTAACTGTGAGATCTTGGACAAGTGGCTGAACTCCTCTAAGCCTCAGTTTCTTCATCTGTGCAATGGGTGCAGTAAAAGGACTTTCTCAAAAGGATGTTGTGACCATCAGAAAAGATTAATGCTTGTCAAGATCTGCAAAGTGCCTAATAATTAGTAGCAAGAGCAATCATTGTCATTATTATCAGGAGTAGGTGTAATAGTAAGAGGCAGATTAAAAAGAATGAGATAATACAATTTGCAGCAACATGGGTAGACCTAGAGAATACTGAGTGATGTAAGTCAGACAGAGAAGAAATATCAAATGGCATCCCTTATATGTAGAATCTCGAAAGAAATGATACAAATGAACTTACAAAACAGAAACAGAAATAGACTGACAGACTTAGAGAAAGAACTTATGGTTGTGGGGAAGAGGAGGAAGGTGGAGGGAAGGATAGGGAGAAGGGATAGTTAGGGAGTTTGTACACATTGCTATATTTTAAATGGATAACCAACAAGGACCTACTGTATAGCACATGGAACTCTGCTTGATGTTATGTGGCAGCCTGGATGGGAGGGGAGTTTAGGGGAGAATGGATACATGTATAGGTATGGCTGAATCCCTTTGCCGTTCACCTGAAACTATCATAACATTGTTAATTGGCTATACTCCAATACAAAATAAAAAGTTCAATTAAAATAGTAAGAGGCAGACCCAAGGTTTGAACTTAGGTCTGTCTGACCATATCTTATCCCATTGGTTCTGACTAGATTACCTGATAGGTATCCTTTAGAAGGGCTTCCCAGGTGGCACTGGTGGTAAAGAACACTTCTGCCAATGCAGGAGACCTAAGAGACATGGGTTTGATCCCTGGATGGGGAAGATCCCCTGTAGGAGGGCATGACAGACCACTCCAGAGGAGCCTGGCGTGCTACAGTCTAAAAGGTTGCAGAGTCGGACACGACTGAAGTGACTTACGTGCACACACACATCCTTTACGAGGAATGGTTGGCAGCTGCTACAATGGCTCTCTGTGGTCCCCATCTCCGGGTATTCATGTTCTTGTATGATCCTCTCCGCTTGAGTGTGGGCTGGTCCTAGGGCCTGGCTCCTGATGAACAGAACAGCAGAAGGGATGGGATGGCACTTCCGAGATTAGGTAACTAAAAGGTTAGGTTGCTCCTATCCAGTCTGCTCTCTCTTCCTCACTTGCTGGCTCTGATGGAAGCCCATTGCTATGTTGTGAACTGTCAGTTGGAGGATGGAGAAGCCCCCTGGCACCAGTTTCTGCCCACAGCTAGAGAGGAACTGAGGCCCTTAGTCCAGTACCCCTGAGAAACTGAATCCTACCAACAACCATGTGGGTGGTCTAGGGAGCGGAGCCGTCTCTAGTCAGGCCTGAGATGACTGCAGTCTTGGCTGATGTCTTGACAGCAGTCTTGTCAGAGCCTGAATTAAACGGCCCAGCTAAGTGATGCCTGGATTCCTTGCCCACAGGAACTGTGAGTTGATAAATGTTGTCATTCGAGGCACTAAGTGTTGGGGTAATTTCTTATGCAGCAGTAGATCACTGACTAATACAGAAAGTATTAATTTGTTCTGAGGTTTCTTCTACTTCCAAGAATTGATAAAAGTTGATGTCCAGGCACAGTCAGTTTGGTCAGTCATCGGAGTATAAATGAAAGCTATAGTCCTTGGGTCTGGCTTCTCAACGTCCTAAAGGGCAGTTCCTTTTTGTTCTAATGGGACCTCGAGAGATGAAGGTCAAAATAATGATATTATGGTACAGCTCAAAAATGGTGCTTTACACTAGTAGCTTTTAAACCTTTTTGATCCATGGAACTCTTTGTTTGAATCAAATTTTGCAGGAGAAGGTCCACTATGGAAACTAGGAAAATAAGATGCTGTCCTAGTGGGAGGAAGATGGAGTCCTGGGGCCTTGGTGTCTAAAGGCTCCCAGTGTGCACACATGCTAAGTCACTTCAGTCATGTCTGTCTGACTCTTTTTGACCCTATGAGCTGTAGCCTACCAGGATTCTCTGTCCATGGGATTCTCTAGGCAGGCATACTGGAATGAATTGTCATGCCCTCTTCCAGGGTATCTTCCCGACCTGGGGATAGAACCCGCATCTCTTACATCTCCTGCATTGGCAGAAAGGTTCTTTATCACTAGCGGCACCTGAGAAGCCCAAAGTGCTCCTGAGGACAGGTCTAAAGCCACTGCCCAGGCCTTGTTCCTCAAGAGAGACACAGATAATGAGATAAAATAAGCACAAGCCAGCATATCTGCTGAACAGGCAGGAAGGATATTGTGTCAGGGAGTCCAAGAGCCAGGAGGGCTGGCTTTCAGATGCGAAGACTTCCAGGCAGTCAAGTCTGGCACCGTCAGACAGAATACAGACCTGTGGGCTCTACTATCTTGTCCTATGGTAGGAACTTTTGAAGGCTCTGGTAATGAGAGTGAGAACAGAGAGTCATCCCTTGGTATCTGCTGGGGGTGGGGTAAGGGGTGGGATTGGGATCAGTTCCAGGACACTCAAGTTCCTCATATAGAGTTTGCATATAACCTATGCACGTCTTCGTGTATCCTTTAAGTCACCTCTAGGTTACTTAGATCACCTCTAGATTACTCACTTATAATACTTAATACAATGTCAATGCTATATGAATAGTTACTGTCATGTGGCAAATTCAAGTTGTGCTTTTTTGTACTTTCTAGAATTAAAAAAAAATTTTGACCCGTGGTTGATTGAATCCTCAGATGTGGAACCTACAGATACTCAGGGCCAACTATATAAGGCTTCGTTTGGAAGGTTAATTATCAATAGGGAGGGAATACATGGCTGGAAATGGAAAGGCCCGGCTTCCTATTTTAGAATGAGAGAAACTTCACCTGCTGAAGATTGCCCTGTGGTGGGAAATATAACACATGAACACTTCAGGTAAGGATGTGTTAAACAGTTGGATGTAAATGTGTTTCTTAAGCTTGCTTGATGATCAGAGCTATGAGATAGACAGAATCGATTCTCTAGGGAAGGGGCCTGAGATGCTATAGTTTGAACCAGTGCCCTGGATGAGTACCAGTCCAGTGGAGACACAGGCATTTGATACAGGAGTACTTATTCCTGGTTTAATAGGCTCACCTATTAAAACGTTTAATACAATGACTAGAGGGTGTCAGGCACTATAATGGCTCCAGGAATGCAAAGAAAAATGATACATGGTCCCTACTCTTTGAAGTGAGGTGAAAGTCACTCAGTTGTGTCCAACTCTTTGCCTCCCCATGGACTATACAGTCAGTGGAATTCTCCAGGACAGAATACTGGAGTGGGTAGCCTTTCCCTTCTCCAGGGGATGTTCCCAACCCAGGGATCGAACCCAGATCTCCCACATTGTGAGCAGATTCTTTACCAAGTGAGCCAAAAGGGATGTCCGAGAATACTGGAGTGGGTAGCCTATCCTTTCTCCAGGGAGTCATGCTGACCCAGGAATTGAACCAGGGTTTCCTGCATTGCAGGCAGATTTTTTATTAACTGAGCTATTAGGGAAGCCCCTGCTCCTTAGGGGCCCACATATGGGTCTGGAAATCAAAGAGCAAGCATCTTTTCCAATGTGGCAGGATGAGATAGATCTATGACAGAGGGAATAAAAAAGCAAAGGCAACTAATACATATGGATTGTCCCTAACTCACCTAAATTATTTCTTTGTGGTTATTTAAAGTGAATATAATATAATTCCAATATGTCCTTGTCCACTCCTTGGGGATATCCCTGTTCATCTGATTATTCCAAGGATTTCAATGGCTGCACCGCCCTGTCCTCCTGGAATTCTAGTTAGCAAGTCAAGGGGAATGGGCTGGATTTTCACACATCCTTTCCCCAAGAAGGACTTCCATCACACATTCTCAGTTTTCCTGCCTGCTGTGTTCCTTCCTCAGAGACAAAATTACCACCAGCTCCAGGAAATGAACCCTTTGAAGGAAAATGATTAGCCTTGGCCTCAAAGTGCTTGCAGAAGGTTTGCAAACAATACAACTAGATAGTATGAAGAATGGGGTAGGTTGCCTTCTCTTTTAAAAAATGATTGGATCCCACTGTCTTCTGAAGATGAATATTTCTGCTGGGCAGATTTGCTTTGTAAATTACAAACTCAAGTGGCTTTTTTTCCTTCTTGCTGCTCCAGTGAACCAGGAATTAAACGTATTTGCAATCAAATAAAATGTGAGGGCTCTTGACGGGTTGGAATTCTGACAACGCTGGGGCTCAGATGTATAGGAAGAATGTGGCAGTGTTGACACAATTGTTCTGCATGTACTTGTGGGGATCTTATGGGGGACAAGGTGCTGTATTAGTGATGGAATGATATAGTAGTGACTGAGAGAGACAGGTCGTTATCTTCAAGGGCTGAAAGTTGAGGGATGACATAGATTTTATATAAATCATAAGAAATAGAATACATATAAGTGCTAAGATGAAGAAAGCATGCAGTCAACAAATTGAATGTCTGTCTACTCAATAATGCCAGGCCTGTTTCTAGCAGTCACCAAAATAGACAAAAATCACTGTCTTCATAGAAGTGTTTATTTCTGGGTGTATATGTGTCTTGTGGGAGATAAGTGCCATCGTTTTCTCATTTATTTTGATTGTCAAATGGTGAGTGTTGTGAAGACCATGAAGAAAGAAGGGGTATAGAATGTGTGTGTTTTGTGCAAATACATGTTAATGTATGTACATTTGGTGGAGAATATAATTTTAGATTAGTGGATGAATTTGTTTTCTATTGTTGCTCTAGTAAGTTACCATAAATCCAATGGCTTAAAATAGCTTAAGTGCATTGTATCACAGTTCAGGAGGTCAAAAGTTTAAATGGATGTAGCAGGCCTGCATCCCTTCTGTAAGCTCTCTGGGGGAATCCATTTTATTGCCTGTTCTAGCTTCTGAGGGCCACCTGCAATCCTTAGCTCATGGCCCCCTTCTCCACTTCAAAGCCAGCATCTTAGCATCTTCCAATGTCTCTCTTTCTCTGACTCTGACCCTCTTGCCTTCCTCTTATAAGAACCCTTGGGATTACATCGGGCCCACCTTGATAGTTTAGAATAGTCTTCTCCTACTGAGATTTAACTTAATCACGTATGCAAAATCCATTTTACCACATAGTGCAACCTGTTCATAGGTTCCTGGGATTAGGACCTGGATGCCTTCAGGGGACCATTATTTAACCAACCACAGTGGCTAAGAAAAGCCTCATGAAGGAGCTATTTGATCAAGGTCCCGAAGGAGGGGAGGATGAGAATAAAACAGATTGCTGAGGGCAAGCAGGTTATAAGAAGAGGAAATAGTAGGTGAGTCTGGAGAGTGACTGGAAGGTTTGAGGAACAGCACAGGGTCCAGTGTGGCTGGAGGAGAGTGGAGTGATGGGGAGAGTCATGCAAAAGGGGTTAAAGAAATGATGGGACTCAGTTATGCAGAATCTCAGTATAGGAAGTGGCTTTCACTCAGAATGAGATGGGATCCAGTGAACCCATTGAGTACTGAGCTTCAGAGCTGCATGTGGGTAGAGCACCTAAGTCAGACTTAGAGGAAGGAAAATATAGACTAAGATCTGTGAGCTTCCCAGAGAAATTGGTATGAATTATAGATAGCATTTACTGAGTGCTTTGTGGCTTCCCAGGTGGCACTAGTGGTAAAGAACCCGCCGGCCAATGCAGGAGACATAAGAGACGGGGGTTTGATCCCTGGATCGGGAAGATCCCCTGGAGAAAGAAATGGAAACCCACTCCAGTATTCTTGCTGGGATAACCCCACAGACATGGGGTCGCAAAGAGTGGACACGACTGAAGTGACTTAGCATAGCAGCACACACATCTTCTATTCTGCTAAGTACCTTCTAGACCTTGTAACACTCATGGAAATGGTTTACCCTTTAAATAAGTCCATAATGCCTCAGATTGTCTTGAGGCAGACAGATTTATTGTTATTTTACAGAAGGAGAAACTAAGGCCGATGAGGATCAGTATTAGGGCAAATCGCTAATAAATATGATGAAGCCAGAATTTGAGCTTGGGTCCTCCCTATTCTAGACTCTAGACTCTTGTATCTATTGTTCTATTTGGCTGCCTCCCAGTTGAAGGAGGAACATGGGTCAGCCTAAGGGACCACTGGTACTTGGAAAGGAGTGTTGCAGACCTGATTCAAGAAGGAGCTTGCTGGGATTTCTCTGACAGTCCAGTGGTTAAGAATCCGTGCTTTCAGGCAGCATGCGTTCAACCCCTGGTCAGAGAACCAGGGTCCTGCATGCCACACAGCACAACCAAAACAAACAAATAAATAAATAAATAAATTTAAGTAATCATCTTAAAAAAAAAGAAGGACCTTGCTTTTCCTGTTGGTTTTGAAAATTTGAGAGCAAGGTGTGAAGTTATGGAAGCAGAAGCATCTCAGGAAGGATCAAGAACCACTGTTTCATAACCCATGTATCTTTTCCTGAATTGGGATGCCAGCTGGGGAATGGGCCAGAGGCACGCACTTCCGTTCTGGGCAGCCCAGGTGAGTAACGCAGGGGAGAGTGCCAGGTGTATTCATTTATTGAGTCCTGACTCTGCCAGGAGCTGGGGACTCATCATGAAACAGGACCGAAGGTCTCTGTGATCATGATCCTTGCTCTTTGGGTGGAAGACACACGATAGAGTAGGATGACGAAAAATTCTGATTAAGTGATAACAAGGTAATGTGATGGAGAATAATTCAGGGACAGTTTAGACGGTGGTCAGGGAGGGTCTCTCCATAGAGATGAGCTTTCCTTGAGACTGGAGAATGAAAAGGCAGCATCTATGGGAAAAGCCAAAGAAGTGTTTAGAGGGAACAGTGCACGTGGAAGGTCTGTGTTGGAGATGAGTTCGGAGTGACGGAGGAATGGAGACTGGTACTCGTGACTGGGGCTGAGTGAGGCTGGCCATAAGCAAGCAGATGTCAACCTGAACAGGCCTTGTAAAGCTTGATCATAAGTTTGGAGTTTGTTCTCTACGGGATTAGAAGACCAATGGTGGTTCAGGGCAGGGCTCTGCCTTAATCTGACTTACATTTTAAAAAGCTGGCTTTGGGTGTGAGGTAGTTTGGAGGGAGGATAAATGGGAGCTTGGGGTGGAGTGATGTGTCAGGGGAGGTTAGGGAGACATTGATGGATCACGAAGTGGGGAGAGGGGAGAAGAAGGAAGCAGAGGTGATTCTAAGCTTTTGGTTTTAACTAGGTGGATGGTGATGCTGATTGGAGAGGACCAGAGGAGAAAATGATGTGAAACTGGGGGAGGCAGGGAGCAGTAAAGTGAAGAATCAGGGGCCTCAGATGGAATTAGAAGGCAAGATGGAGGAACTTCCGTGGCAGTCCAGTGGTTAGGACTTTGACTTCCGGTGCACAGGGTCAGGGAGCTGAGATCCCACATGCCTTGTGGCCAAAAAACCAAAGCATTAAAAAAAAAAAAGGAAAACAGAAGCAATATTGTAAGAAATTGAAGAAAGACTTTAAAAATGGTCCACCTCAAAGAAATCTTAAAAATAAAAAAAGACAACAAAATGGAGGAGTCAAGATACGTAGAGAGACCCAGGCAGAGACAGCAGAGCTGAGCAGGATGAAGAGTGGGTTGAAGCTGTGGATGATTCATGTTGATATTTGGTAGAAACCCACACAATACTGTAAAGCAATTATCCTTCAATTAAAAATAAACAAATTTAAAAAAAAGAGTGGGTTGAAGGAGGCTAAGGAGGTGGCCACCCACCAGGGCACTGCTGACCCACGCTCTCGGCATCTGGCATTTTTAGGGAAATGAACTTACTTTTGCCAGCATGCGGGACTCCCGTCGAGCTTCTTGAAGCTCGTCAAGGACTCTACCAAGGAGTGGATGTGATAGGGAAAGATCTGGCAGTTTAAGGCATTTGGAGACTAGAGAGTGATAAAATCTACCTAGAAGATGGGTATGAGCCCTTCCAGAGCTTAGTTGGGGACCATTTCCACACAATGTGGAGACTCACGTGAGCAGATATCCAGTGAGCTGAGCACCCCTCTGTTTTCAGATGGAGAACAGACTTTCAGGATGAGGGAGGGGAGTTGTTTACAACACAGTAAGAACATCAAAACAGTAAACCTGGGTAGCAATTTGGGCGTTCCAAAGCACTTGCTGTTTTTCACTGGGGCTATTTTCCTTTATTTAACAAACTCTTGATTGAAGTATAATATATATATTCAGAAAAGCACATTTACATAAGTGAGCAGCTCAATGAATTTTCACAAACTGAATACGCTCATATAACGATCACCCAGACCAAGAATTAAAACAGCTTTTGCCAAAGCACACTAGAATGACTATTTCTTTGAGGTCTCTCACGTCCGTGCCCCAAATCAGGCAACCAGCCCCACTGAAATCAGTCAACCCCAGAGGGGTATGCGTGGAAGGTCGTTCCCTGTGGCCTTCGGGTCTGCCTGAATCCCTCATCCCTTGCCTGTGTTCTGTCACTTGCAGCTCACCTGACTTGTCCAGCTTTCTCAAATGAGATACCAGCAGGACTTTCTTGGTGGTCCAGTGGTTAGGAATTCACCATCCAAGGCAGGGGCTGCTGCTGCTAAGTCGCTTCAGTGGTGTCCGACTCTGTGCGACCCCATAGATGGCAGCCCGCCAGGCTCCCCCATCCCTGGGATTCTCCAGGCAAGAACACTGCAGTGGGTTGCCATTTCCTTCTCCAATGCATGAAAGTGAAAAGTGAAAGGGAAGTTGCGTAGTCGTTTCCGACTCTTCTCGACCCTATAGACTGCAGCAGACCAGGCTCCTCGGTCCATGGGATTTTCCAGGCAAGAGTACTGGAGTGGGGTGCCATTGCCTTCTCCACAAGGCAGGGGACACCGGTTCAATCCCTGGTTGGGGAGCTAAGATTTCACATGCCTAGGGGTAACTAAGCCTGTGGGCCACAACTACTGAGCCCCAGCACTCCAGAGCCCAAGTGCTGCAATTGAGACCTGATGCAGTCAAACTGAATGAATACACTGAAAAAAAAACAAAACAAAAAAAAACCAGAAAAACACTAACTTTTCAGTTTCTTGGGTTCTTTCATTGATCAAGGACACAGCGCCTTTCACAGAGCCTCCTCCTTAATCAGCTTTATCCCAAACACGTAGATATGCGTATTTTACCTTTCTTTTGTTTAAGGTAGCTCGAAGCACCACACAGAACCTAGAATTTTTAGGACAAGCCTTCAATTTTTAGGTCTGAGAAGATAATGTGGGCAAAGAATGAACTGAATAAAGAATGAGGTACTTTAATTAAAATCTTTTTGGAGGGAGAGAAGTCAAAGATTCTTTGGTGTGCCAAGGAATGCAAAATGCTTCTGTGGTTTCTTCTTTTCCCCAGATTTGAATGTCCCGCAAGGCAGGGGGCATGGAATGCTGGCACCTGATGGGGAAGACCAGGGGCCCTGGAGTCAGTGAGACTGAGGTTCAGGTCCTCCCTCTGATTCTTGCCAGGTGTGTGAACTTGATGATTTTTTTTTTGCTGAACCTCTCCAAGTCTGTTTTTCCATCTTATAAAAAGGAGATCATAACAGTTACCATTTCAAAGGGAAGTTATGACAGTTAAAGAAGAGATCACATGTAAAGGGTTTGGCACAGAGTATATTACCACTAGAGTGATTATTCTGATCATTAAAGGAATAATAATTGCCATTAGAACAATGTTAAAATTACTGCTGATGCTGTTATTATGGTTATTATTACTGTTGCTATTTGGCAGGTGGTGAAACTGAGACCCAGATTAAATGACTTGTCCAAGGCCACGGGGCAACGCCTGTCCCTTGACTTTTAAGCCAGTGCTCTCTGCGCTCAGCACGTTTTCAGCATTAAGCCTACCCAGGCCCCCTTCCCAGCCCATCTGGTCACCGATGGCAGCTCTGATGAAGCAACGGGGGCAGCTGCCAGCCTGAGAAGAGAGACTGGCCAGCCCTGTGTGCCGGGCATCATTTAATTAGATGACCTCTGAAGCTGGCTTTTCCAGTCTACCGTCCGGCTTCCAGAAGAGCAGCATTAAGGAGTTAATGGGGCTTGGCGGAGGCAATGGGCCATCTGTTCTTAATTACCCAAAGTGCACGAGGCCGAGGGCAGGCTGGCGTGGGGGCGGCGAGGCACTGCCAGCCTGGCTGCCCTCTGTTAGCTGCCTCGCCTCATGCCTCTCTGCATCCCTGGGTCCTCAAGTCCCTCAGTTTCCCTTCTCCTGTTTCTCCTGCCTGTGAGGCGGAGAAGCAGAAGTTCATGTTCAGGAACCGCAGTGCTGGGAGTAGGAGATGGGGAACTTGTGTTTGGTTCTCCAGATGCAGACCCTGAGGCATGGATTCCTGTGCCAGTGACTTTTGGAAGATGAGGGGCTGAAAGGGGAGTGATGGAAGCAGGATGGGGCAGAGGAACCAAGCAGGATGGAGGTTAGTGTCACACTGGGGAGCTCTGGAGCTTGAATCCAGCACAGAGTTGCTCCTGCCTCAGTGCAAGAGGCTGATGCAGTTCCCCGGAGAGGACAGTGAGCAGCTGTGTGTCCCTGTCCGTGGAGACTCACAGCAGCTGGAGGACAGGTGCACCTGCCAGAAAGGAGAACTGGGTGGGGTACCAAGAGGAGGCTACCCGGCAGACCCTTGAGAAAGGATCTCCTTTGGAAAGGAAACAATTCTGTTCTCTCCTTCCTTTTGCACCCCGGACAGGAAGGGGAAAAAATTATGTCCCTCACTCCCCAGGCCCTGATCCATATAAAGCCCTTTCTGTTTTTCCTCCGAGGCAGGTGTTCTAACTGTTGAAGAGGATGGACTTTGCATGCAGGTGTGGGTTTAAGTCTTGGTTCTTCTGGCCACTAGCAGCTGACCTTGGGAAACATATGTGACAATTCTGAATCTCAGTCTCCTTGCCTGTAAAATGGGAATAACAGTACTTGTTACCTTTTGGGGCTTTCTGTGAAGATTTAGTGACGTGGTGCTTGTAAGGTACTCAGAACATGTCAGCATTAACTAAGAATTCCCTAATTGACCTCTCCTCTTTCTTTCTATTATTATTACTGTTGTTGTTGGTAGAGATGGTGGTGGTGCTATCCCCTGGCAAGGTAATGGGCTTGGTTTGGAGTTAGACACAATTCCATTTAGGAGAAGAACCAAGACCTATTCCCAGATGATGCTGTGATTTTTTTTGAAATAGCCATCAAAATTCACATTTTCCAAGAGGCAGATGAAAAGGTCTTAATGTGTGTATGTGTATATATATATTACATCTTGTATACAAAGGAATATTACTCAGCCACAGAAAAGAATGAATTTTTTCCATTTGTAAGAACATCATTGGGCTTGAAGGATGTCATGCTTAGTGAAATAATTCAGACAGAGAACGGCAAATATTGTATATTATCACTTATATGTGGAGTCTAAAAAATAAAACAAACTAGTAAACATAACAAAAAAAGAAACAGACTCAGAGATGGAGAGAACAAACTGGTGGTTATTAGTGGGGAGAGGGAAGCAGGGAGGGGCAAGATAAGGGTAGAGAATTAAGAGGTACAACCTACTATGTGTAAAATAAGTTACAAAGATAGATTGCACAGTGCAGGGAATATAGGCAATGTGTTACATTAACTATAAATGGAATATAATCTTTAAAAATTGTAAATCAAAAAGAAATTGAAAATCACTGTGTTGTACCCCTGAAACTTACATGATATTGTGAGTCAACTAGGCCTCAGTGAAAAATCCACGTTTGCATGTGTTGGGGGCCCCTTGGTCTTCTCCTACGACCCCTCAAGAGGAACTGTGATGGAGTAGAAAATACGCAGTCAGACAGCCCCAGGACTCCTGGGGGGAACTCTGTCTCCTGTGTGGCCTTAAACACAGATTTATTATTCATAAAATACCCAGCTAGCAGTGATGTTGTGAAGAGTAAGCGAGATGACGCCTTGAGCCTAGGTCACGTGCACTGTGGAAATGCACAGTCTGGGCTCGTCTGGTGTTCTGGCACATTGTAGTTGCTTAGAATGGGTTTCTCTTCTCACAATAACTCTGGTATATTGTCACTTCTGTCTTGGACTGCAAACCATTTTGCTGATCTCTGGTCTCAGCCACAGCTTCCAGCCTCTTAGATTCTGAAGCGCTGGAATCAAGGTCTCTGCTACAGTGCTTCTGATCAAGGCTCTGGATGCTCCAGGCTACTGGGTGCTCAGGTATGGGACAGAGTTGGGTCAAAGCCTTGTTCTGCCTCTTTGTGAGTTGCTTACTTAATCTTTTGGGTCCTGTGTCATCTGTAAAATGGGACCAATATGTTCTTCTCAACATTGTTGTACAGTTCTAGTCCAGGAACTATCCCACAGTGAAAGGAGAAGCAACACCGAATGATGTCGTTAATGATCTCAAGGAAGAACCCCATCCTTGTGGCCATTTGGTCAGGGCTTTTTAGTGATTCTCAGTAGTTAAGTCAACAGGCAGAGCTGCCACAGTCATCTCCATTTGATGGCTCCAGGGTGGATCCATTCATACCCTTAGATCTTGGCTCTTGTGTCCAGCTTTCTGGTGCTCACTGTGGGCTCTGAAGATGAGCCGAATTGTGAAGGAGTGAGCGTCACATGCCCCTGTGATTATGGTAGGGTTTGATGTGGGATCCCTGTGGTCTGATGGTGATGTTTGGAGACGGATGTTGGGTTTGTGAGTGGAGTGCCGGGTACCTTGGCCAGTATTACAGCTTGCTTGTAAATTCACTGCAGAGCTCCTCGCTGCTGTTCTGAAAATGACATCCCTCCCTCCCTTCCCTCTGTCTGGCAGGAGCTGAGGTTGCCATTAGTGTTGTTTACCAGACATTTCCAACTTCCTCATTCTCAGTCCTTGTCTAGGCTTATATTTCCTCATCTACTTTAAAACTGGATATGGCCCTGAGACCTCCTGTGGTCCCAGTAAACCTCCACTGACAGGTAAGAAAGCAGTGTTTGCACTGTCTACTGACATCTGGGGTTTGCTTGTTAATTCGGCATCACTGATGTATCCTGACCCACACACCTGGCGGATGCTTGCAAGACCCGAAAGGCAGGGGACTCTGCCTGGTTTGTTGACCATCCTAGTCCCAGGACCTAGCATAGTGCCCAGCACATCTAAGCAGTTGATCAATACTTGTTGAAGAATGAAAGAAAGGCCTTGGGACCACCAGATCTATTTGATCCTGTTTTTATCACTCATCAGCTACATGAACTTTGGCAATTCACTTAACCTTCATAATTCTTAAATTTTCTAGTTCTTGCAGTGGGAGTATTGTTCCCTGCAATGTTACTGTAGGATTTATTCTGATAATGTGGAAGTTTCTGGCACACAGTGGGTACCCAATACATGATGGTTAACAAAAGTCTTTTGCTTTGAACAGAGAAGGAAGATGGATGCAGGAGAGGGGACTGAACCTGTTTAAGTATTTCTTTCTGTAAGAAGGATTAGGGTGGGAAGGGGCTTGTGGGCAGCACTGATGAGGGAAAGAGACCCCAGTGACAAGCGGGTCTGGAAACAAGGAGCTGGGGGAGGGGACTGATGTAGGAGATTCATGCAGATCTTGCTGTCTCCAGAGTCCAAGAGAACTAATTCAAATGGCACAAAACATCCCCAAATATTTGAGCAGAAGCCATAGCTAGTACGTTTTTAATTACGCTGCCAATAAAGATTCCTGGGCAGAACGGTCTTCGATGCATAGTAATGTTTTGCAATGTTTTTAGTAATTGGGTTAAGATAATTTATTAGAGTCCTGACTGGATGTGTTTCAATAATTGCTAAGACTGGAATATTAGCCTTCCCTCCCTGAATGCAAATCACTCCCCAATGGGCCAAAGCATTGGAGAATAGAGTTCTGAATATGGAAATCATTTGGAGACAAATTCTGAGGGCTGACCATAGCGCCAATGTGAATACTGACTTTAAACTGCACTTGGAGGCTCCCTGAACTGCAAGCCCTGTGTTGGGGGCCTGTTCTGCTGGTGGGGTCACAGGCTGTGGCAGGGTGACCTCCTACAGTTTCTGTTAAAGGAAACCTGAGAGCAGATGGGAGGTGAGGAGGGTTGGCCGGGGCCCTGCTGAGGTCACAAGTGGCATGAGAGACAGAGCTAATGGCTGAAACAGAGATTTCCCTCATTTCTGTTTTGAGCCCAACAAGCTCACCCTCTTTAAGAAAAATAATCAGCAGAAGTATTAACAGAGGAATTGAGAGGATGAGGGTCTTGCTGGGGGGTGGGGCATGTTTGCAATCAAGATTTAAAAGTAATAAACTTCCTAAGGTTAATTTGATTTTTCTGGCAAGAGCACAACACTAGGAAAAAGAATCCAGTAAAAGTTTCGCATTGTTGGAAATAACAATAGCAGTGGGAGTTGCACGTGGAATGTTGATAGTGCCAGACAGGGTCCTGAGCACGTCATTTAATCCTCACTGCGGTGCGATGAGGGGAGGTGTTATTATCCCCACCAAGAATTTGTATCTTGGAGAA
The DNA here is from genome assembly GCA_006410935.1 of Redunca redunca. Lineage (NCBI taxonomy): Eukaryota > Metazoa > Chordata > Mammalia > Artiodactyla > Bovidae > Redunca > Redunca redunca. Next base: position 517,240 of record SJYQ01000998.1, read on the forward strand.
ATGAAGCATGTTGGCTAAGGTCTCCCTTTTTAACAAGCAGAGGAGCCAGAGTTCGAATCAAGACCTTAGAACCCTGAACTCCTACATTGGATCACCAGACCCTATTCCAGCCACCACTTAACAGTCGCTGTGTTTTGGGTCTGTTACATGCACTGGTGCATTTAACTGTTGAAATGTTCATTCAGATATCTGTCACTGCAGTTTGGAAGATAAGGAACAGAGGAGTAAGATCTGTGGATGTCTGATTAGTGGTGAGGTTGGTGTTAATGAAAAGGGTGGCAATGATTTAAGTAGGAGTGGGAAGGTATATTGGGTATGAGAGGCAGAGAAAATTTTAAAAAGTTGTA
>SJYQ01000998.1:517721-532053 GCA_006410935.1 Redunca redunca
ACATTCTTTGCTGTGTAATTAATGGAAATTTACCAGTTTTAAGCTTCCTCTGGGAAATTTTCCATGTCAAATGAATTTGTCGATGGGGCTCGAGAGGGAGGCTATCACAAGAGTTCCAATGTGTGCTTCATTAGTCGGCTGCTGGAGGTTAAATTTTTAGTCACGTCTTTGGATGGCTTTGATCTCTCATGACAGTGTTAACTCTATTTGCTCCTTGGTATCACTCCGGTATTTTAAAATAGTCTTTTGAGATAGCCTTGCTAATTATTTTGCTGGAAGTTTAATTAAATCTTGTCACAGAGGAATATGCTGTCTTGGGGAATGGCTGCTAAACATAAGTCAAACTGCTAAGAAAAAGGCAGGCAGAGGAGATCTATATGTCTACAAAGAATCGTGCAGAAGATAGATTTCAATATGAAAGGACATGTGATTGATCGAAGTTCAAATCTGTTTCTTTGAACTATTCCAAGATTGTTTTAATTTTATATTTGGAACCAGATGTAATCCATCAATTCATGTTTTTATTTAGTTCTACTCTGGGATCATAACAATAAATAGACAAGATCACCTCCTTCATGGGGTGCATAGTTATGGCAGGGGAGGAATACAGACAGAAGTGTTGTGTTTTAAATATAGAAAGTCAGATGTACAAGAATATTCATTGGGGTGGTGTTGGTGATGGGAAAATCCTGGGGGAAAAAAGAATGAAGTAGGTTCAACATATTATAAGGAATGCTCTCCAAGATATATTTAAGAAGAAAGAAAAGGAACTGAATAGTATAGAAAAGGGAGTGACAAAGTTTTTCTTAAAAGCTCAGGTGGTAACTATAATATTTTATGATCTGTTATGATCTGTGCTTTCCTCATGTGAAAGTATCAATAGACAACATACAAAGGGATAAGAATGTGTTTCAATAAAACTTTATGCATATTAGCATTTGAGTTTCAAAAATTTTTCATGTGTCATAAAATGTTGCTCTTTTTAATCCCCAGTCATTAAAAATTATAAAAATCATTCTGGGTTTGCTGGCCATACCAAAAACAGGAGGCACACTGGATTTGACTTGGAGCCATAGATTTGCATACCCCTGATGTAGAATATGTTGTCACTGTGTATAGATGCACTCTCACACACCACACACACGTATACCTATACACACCAAATATGATAGGTGTAATGTGTTTGAAATGCCTCTTGAACAAACCTCAACAAATTTAAGAGGGAAATTGACCACATCTGACCACAATGACATGGAACTAGAAATCAGTCACAGAAAGAGAAGGGAGAGAACATGATTACATGGAGACTGAAAAACATGCTAATAAAAACCAGTGGGTCAATGATGAAATCAAAGATACAATTAAAAACACCTTGAGAAAAAAATGAAAACACAACCATACAAAATCTAGAGAGTGCAGCAAAAGCAGTTCTTAGAAGGAAGCACATAGTGACACAGACTCTCCTCAAAAAAACAAGAGAAATCTCAAATAAACAACAGTACATACCACCCAAAAGAATTAGAGAAAAGAGTGAACAAAACCTAAGGTCAGCAGAAGAAGGAAAATAACAAATATCCGAGAGGAAATAAAACAGAGATTGAAATACCTCTTGGGGATTCATTATTCCCTCAGAAGCCAATTTCTTTCTTCATGGCACCCTTTGGGTTATGAAGCTAAGCCACAGGGCTTTTGTCCTGGAGGAGAGAGCCACATGGAATGGAACAGAGAGATTCAGTCTTGAGTCTCAAAGATGACATTTCTTTTTTGCCCTAATGAATGGCAAAAAAGAAATCTTTGAAGCCAAACTTCACTGAGATGAAATTTTGTATATTTTTTTGTTTGCCCTTTCTAAACTCCAAAAAGCTCTTTACACACCAGGGTGCAAGTCTGGCCAACGAGAGCATGGAGTTTCATAACCAATCATGGTGTCCTGCTTGCTGGAGGTGCTATAGGAAGCCCCTCTGGTCTTGGAAGAAGCAACAGAGATGATGGGAAGGAGAAAGACCTGTGTGTCTCAAATGCATGCTTCCTGATGGATATACCAGAAGTAGCGTTAGAATCAGGAAGATAAATCTGGGGGGTCTTTCAGAGCTTGGTGGGGCACCTTCCTGATTTCCTGCAGTGCAGAGTAAATATTTTCACACCCTTGGCATTTGCCAGAGAGGAGTATGGGGGAATGGATTCCCTGAAGCCCTGTGTCTGGAGGTCCCCATGAGTTCCAGCAGGGGGATGTGAATATACTGGGGGAACTTATGGACCATCTGGGATCAGAGCCAGGAGGGCTCAGAAGATATGGACTTGGCAACAAGAGGTAAGTGGCCCAAACTACAGGTGGGTCCCAGGATGACAGTCCAAATGTTGAGAGATCCGCCTTCCCATCTAGAGACACCAGAGACAGACCAGTCCTGGCCATACTGTTGCAGGTGCCAGAACAGTCCAGAAGGATGTCAGGTGGGCCTGAGGGTTCCGTCCTCCTCTGAGGACACGTACACGTTCTTCTGACCCCAGGTGACTTCTTGTGGAAGATAGCAACAATTTTGGTAGGGAGTTTGAACCTCAGACTTGATTGAACACTATTCCGAAAAAGTCTGAACCAACTCTTTTAAACTTCCTGATATGAGGATATTAAAAAAAAACCAAAACTGTCACATTATGTTAATAAGGCCTCATCCAGTAATGGCACATTGAGTGGCCTAGCAGTGAAATCTTTTCATTCCTGGGAATGATCATGCCTAGCACTATGGGGCAAAATGGTCATGAGATGCCCTTCATACTATGGTCAAATTTATGACCCTGAAGGGACGCTGCCAACTGAAAATTGGCACTTGCCTCTCATCTTGATAAGGATTAAATCATGAACCACTGCAGCTGCTGACCTTCAGCATCCCCTGAAAGGAGTTCAGGGTGGGGATCAGGAATGAGGCACTCTGTGCTCTGGGGAAAACTGGCAGAACAGGCCTTCAGATAGATATTTTCAGAAGACTTTATGAGTCTAAATTCTTGCATCTTTTCATATCCAGAAAAGCACTAAAATCACTGGTGTGACATCTGCTTTGGCCACAGAGGAGAGAGATGCTTTGGAAGTACACGTGGGGTAACTCTGACAGTAGCCTGTGTCAGACTCAGACACCACCAGCTCTTCTTAAAGCAGTGTCTGCTGGAGTTGTAACCTAGCAGGACGTTGTGGATAACTCTGTCAAATTTAAGATTAAACCTCGTTACTGAACCTTTGTTCCTTTTCTTGTTCAAAACTTGTTCTCTTCAAGACTGAGAATGTCAAAGAAAAGGGGGAGAACTGTAACTGAGCAGGACCCAGTGGGGCCCAGGACAAACGTTGCCCCACACCCTCTACTCTAGCTCCTCTCTGAAGCCCCTTGATCATAGCATTTGATGAACATTTCTAAGCTGTTTTATAGATATGAAGACCCCACCAAGTGGAAGATGTTAACTACTTGATGACCAATCAGTTCTAAGGAGATGGATGGAACTGGAACCGATTATACAGAGTGAAGTAAGCCAGAAAGAAAAACACCAATACAGTATACTAACGCATATATATGGAATTTAGAAAGATAGGGATGATGACCCTGTATGCGAGACAACAAAAGAGACTCAGATCTATAGAGTGAACTGTTGGACTCTGGGGGAGAGAGGGAGGGAGAGGGTGGGATGAGATGGGAGAATGGCATTGAAACATGTATACTATCATGTAAGAAACGAATCGCCAGTCGATGTCCGAGGCAGGATGCAGGATGCTTGGGACTGGTGCAAGGAGAGGACCCAGAGAGATGGTATGGGGTGGGAGATGGGAGGGGATTCGTGTTTGGGAACGCATGTACACTCGTGGTGAATTAATGTCAATGTTTGGCAAAACCAATACAGTAATGTAAAGTAAACTAAAGTTAAAAAAAAAAAAAAAAGAGCACATAGCCCTGAGACCCCCCAGACTTCCGGGAGCCTAAGGATTGGTAATGTTAACCCCTGTGACAGCACCCTGCTACCTCACCATCAGCTAATCAGAGATTTGTACATGAGGTGATCACAGACCCTATGATCTGCCTCTCTCACCTGGCCTTTAAAAATGCTTTTCCAAACCCTTCAGGGAGCTCAGGTTTTTGAGACCCTGAGTCACCCTTCTCCTTGCTTGGTCCTGCAATAAACCCTTCTCTGCTCCAAACTCAAAAACAAAACAAACAGTCCCACCTCTCCCCAAAACCTGGCACATATACTGTTTTTCACATTACTGGTGGAATGGGGCTCTGAGCAAGACTAAGTCGGGGAACATAAAGTTTGCTAATTTTAAAACAGATTTTATTTATTTTTGAAGCTGTTTAGGTTTACGACAAAGTTGAGAGGAAGATACAGAGATTTACTGTACACTTCCTGCCCCAGTGCACAGCCTCCCTCGTGATCAACACCACTCAGCAAAGTACTACATTTTTTAAAAATAAGTTTGAACCTATACAGACATCAAAATCATCCAAAGTTCATAGTTTACCTTAGGGTTCACTCTTGGTGTTGTGCATTCTGTGGGTTTTGACAAAAGTAAAATGACATGTCCCTGATGGCTCAGACGGTAAAGAATCTGCCTCATATGTGGGAGACCCAGGTTCAGTCTCTGAGTCGGGAAGATCCCCTGGAGAAAGGAAGGGCAACCCACTCCAGTATTCTTGCTTGGAGAATTCCATGACAGAGGAGCCTGGCAAGCTACAGTCCATGGGGTTGCAAACAGTCGGACACAACTGAACAACTAACACTTTTAACTTTTTTCACTTCATGATGACATGTTCCACCTTTATAATATACAGAGTATTATCAATGCCCTAAAATCCTCTGTGTTCTGCTGATTCATCTCACTCACCAACTGTACCCCTGGCAATCACAGATCATTTTGTCATTTCTGCCTTTTCCAGAATGTCATATAGTTGGAAGCTCACGGTATGAATGGAGCCTTTTCAGAGGGGCTTCTTTCATTTTGTAATACACATCAAAGATTCCTCTATGTCTTTTCATGGCTTAATAGTGCATTTCTTTTTCATGCTAATAATATTTCATTGTTTACATGAAATTTAGGTTATTTATTCATTCACCTGGGGCTTCCCAGGTGGCGCTAGTGGTAAAGAACCCACCTGCCAATGCAGGAGACATAAGAGACTTTGGTTTGATCCCTGAGTCAGAAAGATCTCTTGGAGGAGGGCATGGCAACCCACTCCAGTATTCTTGTCTGAAGAATCCCATGGACAGAGGAGCCTGGCAGGAAGGCTACAGTCCTTAGGGCTGCAAGGAGTCAAAGACAACTGAAACAACTTAGCACACAGGCATTCATTCACCTGCTGAAAAGTGAAAGTGAAAGTGTTCCTTGCTCAGTCATTTCCAACTCTGTAATCCCATCAGCTATAGCCTGCCAGGCTCCTCTGTCCATGGAATTCTCTAGGCAAGAATACTGGAAAAGCCCTCACCTACTGAAGGACATCCTGTTTGCTTTTAAGTTTTGGCAATTATGAATAAAGGTGCCATAAACCTCCACATGCAAGTTTATGTACAAACCTAAGTTTTTGATCCCTTTGGGTAAATACCAGGGAGAGTAGGGGAAACCACTGGACCATTCAGGTATGACCTAAATCAAATCCTTTATGATTATATAGTGGAACTGACCTATAGATTCAAGGGGTTAGATCTGATAGAGTACCTGAAGAATTATGGATGGAGGTTCGTGACATTGTATAGGAGGCGGTGATCAAGATCATCCCCAAGAAAAAGAAATGCAAAAAGGCAAAATAGTTGTCTGAGGATGCCTTATAAATAGCTGAGAAAAGAAGAGAAACTAAAGGGAAAGGAGAAAAGGAAAGATATACCCATCTGAAAGCAGAGTTCCAGAGAATAGCAAGGAAAGATAAGAAAGCCTTCCTCAGTGATCAATGCAAAGAATTGCTAGCAAAGTAATGCACAAAATTCTTCAAGCAAGGCTTCAACAGTACATGAACTGAGAACTTCCAGATGTTCAAGCTGGATTTAAGAAAGGCAGAGGAACAAGAGGTCAAATTGCCAACATCAGTTGGATCACATAAAAAGCAAGAGAGTTCTAGAAAAACTTCTACTTTATTGACCATGCCAAAGCTTTTGACTGTGTGGATCACAACAAACTGTGGAAAATTCAAGAGATGGAAATACCAGACCATCTGACCTGCCTCCTGAGAAATCTGTATGCAGGTCAAGAAGCAACAGTTAGAACTGGACATGGAACAATGGACTGGTTCCAAATTGGGAAAGGAGTACATCAAGGCTGTATATTGTCACCCTGCTTATTTAACTTTTATGCAGAGTATATCATGTGAAATCCCGGGCTGGATGAAGTACAAACTGGAATCAAGATTGCTGGGGAAAATATCAATAACCTCAGATACACAGATGATACCTCCCTTATGGAAGAAAGTGAAGAGGAACTAAAGAGCCTCTTGAGGAAAGTGAAAGAGGAAAGTGAAAAAGCTGGTTTAAAACTCAACATTCAAAAAACAAAGATCATGGCATCCAGTCTCATCACTTCATGGAAACAGATGGGGAAACAATGGAAAAGGCTACAGACTTTATTTTCTTGGGCTCCAAAATCACTGCAGATGGTGGCTGCAGCCATGAAATTAAAAGATGCTTGCTCCTTGGAAGAAAAGCTATGATCAACCTAGACAGCATATGAAAAAGCAGAGACATCACTTTATCCACAAAGTCTGTCTAGTCAAAGCTCTAGTTTTATCAGTAGTCATGTATGGATGTGAGAGTTGGACTCAAAAGAAAGCTTAGTGCCAAAGAATTGATGCTTTTGAACTGTGGTATTGGAGAATACTCTTGAGAGTCCCTTGGACTGCAAAGAGATCAAACCAGTCAATCTGAAAGGAAATCAACCCTGAATATTCATTGGAAGAACTGATGCTGAAGCTGAAACTCCAATACTCGGGCCACCTGATGCGAAGAACTAACTCATTGGAAATGACTCTGATGCTGGGGAAGACTGAAGGCAGGAGGAGAAGGGGACGACAGAGGATGAGATGGTTTGATGGCATCACTGACTCGATGGACATGAGTGTGAGCAACCTCTGGGAGTTGGTGATGGACAGGGAAGCCTGGCATGCTGCAGTCCATGGGGTCACAAAGAGTTGGATATGACTGAGGGACTGAACTGAACTGATACGTTTTTGACTCCTTTGGGTAAATACCAAGAAGTGAGATTGCTGGATCACATGGTAAAAGTATGGTTAGCTGCATAAGAAACTGCCAAACTGTTTTCCAAGGAATTTTACCACTTTGCACTCCCACCAGCAATGAATTAGAGTTCCTGTTGCTGCACATCCTTGTCAGTGTTGTAGGTTCTGGTCATTTTAATAGGTATGTAACAGGATCTCACTGTCTCTTTAGTGTACATTTCCCTGAAGACAAATGATGTGGAGCCTCTTTTTATATGCTCATTTGCTGCTTGTCTGTCTTCTTTGCTGAGGTGTCTGTTGAGACTTTGACCCATTCTTTAATCAAGTTGTTTGCTTTCTTATTGCTGAGTTTTAAGGGTTCCTTGTATGCTTTGGATTATAGTCTTTAATCAAATGTTTCTTTTGCAAATATTTTCTCCCAGTCTGTAGCTTGTCTTCTCACGGGATTGAAGTTTTTAATTTGAACAAAGTCCAGCTTATCAGTTATTTCTTTCATGGATTGTGTCTTTGGTGTTGTATCTAAAAAGGCATCACCAGACCCAAGGTCATTTATATTTTTGCCTATTAAATCTTCTAAGAGTTTTATAGTTTTGTGTTTTCCATTTAGATTTATGATCCATTTTAACTTAATTTTTGTGAAGAGTGTGGTCTGTATTTAGACATGTTTTTATTTTTTTGCCTGCCCAGTTATTGCAGCCCCATTTATGATGAAACTGTCTTTTTGCCACTGTGTTCTCTTTTCTCCTTTGTCTAAGATCCATTGACTCTATTTCCTGCCTTTTTTGTACATGTAAGTTGTAGTGGGTGAAGTTTGATGCTCCTATACATAATGCTTACATTCGTGTCTCACATCTCTGGAAGTATAAATAAGATTTGCAGTTGTCTCTGGGATGTGAATCCTGGGGATCAGGAGGTGAGAGAGGACTTACTGTTTACTTCTTTCTCATACTACTTAGAAACAATCACTGTAGTCCAAACAAGAGGTGGCAGTAGTCTTTCATATCATAGTTTGATGCTTGGAATTAATTCTACACCTGAAGGGTGTAAGCAGAGCAATGTCCTGGTGAAGGTTTTAACTGAACAGGTTGCCTAATCATTAATTGATTCCAATTTTAGTGTATATGTTGTTGCCGAAGCAAGCACCTAATCGCTAATTGAGAAACGAGCTCAGCAGGGGGGATAGTGGAGGCAGGAAGGTCTTATAGGAGGCTGTTGTCTTCATCCAGGAGACAGAAGGTGAGGGTGGGAACTGGGATAGGAACAGCTGTGTGAAAAAGGAGGACAGAGATTTTCACGATAATAGGAATAAGCTCAGACCCACAGAAGACAAAGAAGAGGTCAAAGAAACAGTAGGCATCATAGAAATTGTAAATGGCGAAGAGACAAAGTAATCAGATGCAGTGCCCGTCTCTTTTATGGTTGTGTATATTACCCATCTCTTACACTGAAAGTAGTTTCAATCTATCTTTACTGCATCTCTGGAAAACGCTAAAAAGGGGTTATGTATATATTGTACAGCAAAATCATCAGTCAATTTCTTTCCCCCTCCTCTCCCTGTCCTTCCTTTCCCTGCCTTAATTCCTCTCTCCCTTTCCCACGGCCACCAGCAGGCGCAGCAGTGACCCCAATTCCTCATCATTCCTTCCAACCCTCCCCAATCTTTCTCTTTTCAAACTTAGTCTTTCTCAGCTTTTCTCCTCCTTGTCCCCTGACTCACAACATTTTGGATCTGTGCCCTTTCTGATATAAGTTATTCTAGTCTTCTTGGCTCCTTTCTCTTCGTCAGTTTTTCTAAGTGATTAGAACAGGCCGAGAGTCAGAATCCCTGGGTGTGCCTCCTGGCTCTGCAACTAACTAGTTATGTGACTCAGGCAAGAACTGTAACTCTCTAAACATCTGCATCCTCATATGTGGAAAGGGGACAAAGGATCATAGCACGTCTTTCACTGGGTTGTTATAAGCATTAAATAAGATAATAATTATAAAGTTCATCACAGTGCTTGACATATTACAAACTTGGATTAAATAGTAACAATTATAACAGTTGATACTGTCTTGATTCACCCAAAAAATGCTCAGATTTAATCAGTAGCTGCTTGGGCAAAAATAAATAGTGAAACCTCCAAAACAAAATCAAACAAGGCAAGAAACAAAAAGAAAAAATAAATCTCCAAACAGAACAACTGCAAAACCCTTCTTATAACATGGATCAGAGAAAGACTTTGAGTACTCAAAGAGTTTGTGTTTATTTTCACTTAAAAATATCATATGTGTGGGATCTAGAAAAATGGTATAAATAAACCTATTTTTAAACTAGAATTAGACACTTAGATGTAGAAAACAAACATATGGACACCAAGGCGAGGCGGTGGGGCAGGGGGGCAGGTAGGGGTTGGATGAATTGGAAGATTGAGGTTGACATATACATACTACTAGGAGAAGGCAATGGCACCCCACTCCAGTACTCTTGCCTGGAAAATCCCATCGACGGAGGAGCCTGGTAGGCTGCCGTCCATGGGGTCATGACGAGTCAGACACAACTGAGCGACTTCACTTTCACTCTTCACTTTCACACATTGGAGAAGGAAATGGCAACCCACTCCAGTGTTCTTGTCTGGAGAATCTCAGGGATGGTGGAGCCTGGTGGGCTGCCGTCTATGGGGTCGCACAGAGTCGGACACAACTGAAGCGACTTAGCAGCAGCAGCAGCAGGTATAGAGCCCAAGAAAACAAAATCTGTCACTGTTTTCATTGTTTCCCCATCTATTTGCCATGAAGCAATGGGACTGGATGCCATGATCTTAGCTTTTTGAGTGTTGAGTTTTAAGCCAGCTTTCTTGCCCTCATTTTCACCTTCATCAAGAGGCTCTTTTAGTTCCTCTTGGCTTAGTTCCATGCCAGGCTGGATGAAGCTCAAACTGGAATCAAGATTGCTGGGAGAAATATCAATAACCTCAATATGCAGATGACACCACCCTTATGGCAGAAAGCAAAGAAGAACTAAAAGAGCCTCTTGATGCAGCTGAAAAGGAGAGCAAGAAAGCTGGCTTAAAACTCAACACTCAAAAAGCTAAGATCATGGCATCCAGTCCCATCGCTTCATGGCAAATAGATGGGGAAACAATGGAAACAGTGACAGACGTTGTTTTCTTAGGCTCTAAAGTCACTGTGGATAGTGACTGCAGCCATGAAATTAAAATATGCTTGCTACTTGGAAGAAAAGCTCTGACAAACCTAGATAGTGTATTAAAAAGCGAGACATTAGTTTCCTGACAAAGGTCCATCTAGTCAAAGCTGTGGTTTTTCCAGGGGTAATGTATGGATGTGAGAGTTGGACCATAAAGAAGGTGTACACTGAACAACTGATGCTTTTGAAGTGTGGTGCTGGAGAAGACTCTTGAGAGTTCTTTGGACACCAAGAAGATCAAACCAGTCAATCCTAAAGGAAATCAACCCTGAACACTCATTGGAAAGATTGATGCTGAAATGGAAGCTCCAGCACTTTGGCCACCTTATGTGAAGAAGTGACTCATTGGAAAAGACCCTGATGCTGGGAAAGATTGAAGGCAGGAGGGAAAGGGGACGACAGAGGATGAGATGGTTGGATGGCATCACTGATTCAGTGGACATGAGTTTTAGCCAAACTCCAGGAGATTTTGAAGGACAGGGAAGCCTGGAGTACCTCAGTTCATGGGATCACAAAGAGTCGGATAGGACAGAGTGACTGAGTAACAACAACAGTGTATAAAACAGATGGCTATGGAACAACTGTATAGCACAGGGCACAGTACTCGATGCTCTCTGGTGACCTAAATGGGAAGGAAATCCCCAAAAGAGGAGATATATGAGTCCATACAGTTGATTCACTTTGCTGTTCAGCAGAAAGTAACACCACATTATAAGGCAGCTCTGCACCAATAAAAATTAATAAAATATATATCATAATGTTGCCACATAACAAATGACTCCTAAATTAACAGTTATAAGCAGCAGTTTCTGTGGGTGAGGAATCCAGGAATGGCTTAGCTGGACCCCATGCTTCGGGGTCTCTCACAGTCTGCAGTCAAGTTGTCGGCTGGAACTTTAACATCTCGAGTTCAGCTGGAACAGAGTCTTCTCCCAAGCCCACTCAGTGTTTCTTGGTGGGATTTGCTTCCTCATCAGCTGTCAGGCAGAGAGTCTCAGCTCATTGCTGACTATTGGCAGGGGCCATCCTTTCTTCTCTGAAGTGTGGCCCTCTCCACCAGAGCAAGCTTGTGAGAAGAGCCAGAGAGAATATGAACAAGATGGGAACCACAGTCTTTTGTGACCTAATGACCGAGGTGCAGCCCATCACTCTTGCCACGTTCTGTTTGTCAGAAGAGAATCTCCTGACTTGGCTCACACATAAGGACAGGAGATCATTAGGGGGTTATGTTGAAGCTTTCTGCCATAGTCTCCTAATCTCTGTGTCCCATCCCCTAATCCCAGTTGTCTTCTAAGAATACATCCCACTGCACCTGGATCCCATGGCGCCTGATCACTCACTGGATATTATTGTCAAATTTCAGGAGTTCTCCATCCTGATCTTCCCTGGTGCCTCCCTGGAGCCTCCTTCTGTCAGGGTAAACCTGGAGATTGGGACAGTGTCAGTCCCACTGCAGAGAGGGGCAAGGTAGTCTGGTGCCATTGGTGACTGCTCAGTGTTCTGACTCCTATTCTGAAAAGAGTGAGGGAACTGACGTCAGGGTGGCCAGTTGAAGGGCCATTTGCATGTTTCTGGAAGATGCTGCAATGAAATTTCCCTCTTCCACAAAGATCAGAGATGGGAACAATGAAGAATGCTCATAGTGAGGGGCATTGATTATGGAGAATTATGTATCTTAACTGTCTATTATTATTACTGGTAATTATCATTGTATTATGAGACTGCTGGTGAGGAGAGAAGATGGGCTTGTCTTTTCTGAAATTAGACTCATTTTTTTCCCACTGGGGCTGCTGCTTTGGGACATTTCCAGTGAATCCAGCATCAGGAAAGAGGAATTCGAAATGCAAATTTAAAACTGGAGCTAGGGCTTCCCTGGTGGCTCCGTGGTAAAGAGTCTACCCACCAACGCAAGAGACATAGGTTCGATCCCTGATCTGGGAAGATCCTACGTGCCTCAGAGCAACTAAGCCCTTGCACCACAATACTGAGCCTGGGCTCGAAAGCCCTGGAACTGCAGCTACTGAAGCCCACACGCCCTAGAGCCCATGCCCCGCAACAACAGAAGCCACTGCAAAGAGAAAGCTCACAATGCAACTAGAGGGTAGTCCCTGTTCACTGCACGTAAGAAAGGCTCAGACAGCAACGAAGACCCAGCACAGCCATAAATAAATTAAAAATAAAATTATTAAAAAAAAAAAAACCTGGAGCTAAAGTAGGGACAACTCAATGTGCCTCTGAGTCTTCTAGTCAGACACCAAAGGACTTCGACATGGTTTAGAAGAGACAGCTGGAAAGCAAGAGAAACCTAAGGCATTCTAATAAGGAAAAACTACCACTGTAGTTCTGCTTCGAATAATACTAATTAATCTATGCTCTCAGGTATCAGTAATAGGAAAATTCAAATAAGACTTAAATGAGACTTTTTTCACATGTCAGAAAGTCTAGTGGTGTGTAGCCACTGGTGTTGTTTCAATAGTTCAACCATAAGAGGCCAGAATTTCGTGATTCCTCTTCCCCCATGTCCACAAAATAGCTGCTGTGCTCCTAACATCAGATCTCTGTCCAAGTCAGGAAGAAGGAGACAGGGATGGCACCAGCTGCAACCGTTGCTTTTATCAGGAAAGCAAAAACATTTCTTAGAACCTGCCCTTCCCTCAATACTAGGGTTGTACCAAGGCGCAAGGGGATCCAATTGCGTATTTAACTTTCCCCTGTTGCAGTAGTGGGGGAAAGTTAAATATTCTGGATCCTCTTGTACCTTGGAGCAACCCTAGTAATGTGATAGTAGAAAGTGGCAAAAGAACATATATTAGTATGTCAGGCTTTGACTCACTCTCTGTCTATTGTACAGAGCCTGATCTTTTGATTATGATGCAATATTGCATGATTCTGCAAGTATTTACTGAGAGGCTCCTGCCTGTCAGCCTCTGTGTTGGGAGCAAGGAACATGAGAATTCCTATGCTTGAAGTGACATTGTAGAACCAGGGATGAGGGAGGCAGGGAGGCCTTGTTGCAGGGACTAAATGAGGGTACCTTGGTCAGTGCTTAATACATGCTTATCATGTCATCATTTGCCAGATCAAGGGTCATTTATTTTGTCTAATTTTTTTTTTTAGATTTTAGTTTTCTTAAAAAAGCTTTTTACATTTTTAAAAAAGCTTTTAAGGTATAACTTACATATTATAAAATTCTCCTATTTTAATAGCACAATTATAAGTTGTGAATATATAGAGTTGTGTAACATCCTCACCCAACTTTAGAACACTTTCATCACCCTGAAAATATCCCTTCTGCTGTTTTGTGGTCACTACCATTCCTATCTCCAGCCCCAAGTAACCATAATTTTTGTTCTGTCTCATGGATTTAGCTTTGCTATATTTCATATGGCATTATACAATATGTGGTCATATGTATTGTCTAGCATCCTTCACTTAGCATAATATTTTTGAGGTTCATCCATGTTGTACCATATTTCGGTGTCTCATTCCTTTTTATCGCTGAATTGTATTCCATTGTTTGGGTATACCACATTTTGTTTATTTCTTCTCCAGTTGTTGGGATTTGGCTGGTTTTTGATTTTTGGCTATTTTTGGTAATGCTGTTGTGAGCATTCATCTGAAAGTTTTCTGTGGGCATATGTTTTCACTTCTCTTGGGTCGACACTTAGAAATGATATTGCTGGGCCCTTTCTACATATGGTAAATTTCATTTAACATTGTAAGAAACTGCTACTGTTTTCTAAAGCAACTGAATCATTATACATTTCACATATATATTAGCAATATATAGGAGTTTCCATATCTGATTGCATCTTACTACCAAAGGTAGAACAGAGTAGAACTCTGGTTTCGGGATCTGGTCTCTCTGATCTACTATTTATGACTTGTGTGACTTTGAATAAGCTATTGCCTCTGTTTTCTGCTTTTAGAATGGAAATAATAATACCTG
>SJYQ01000998.1:533694-580276 GCA_006410935.1 Redunca redunca
ATCAGGATCTTTTCCAGTGAGTCAGTTCTTCGCATCAGGTGGCCAAATAATTGGAATTTCAGCTTCAACATCAGTCCTTCCAATGAATACTCAGGACTGATCTCCTTTAGGATGGACTGGTTGGATCTCCTTGCAGTCCAAGGGACTCTCAAAGTAGACAAACAAAACAAAACAAAACACCTCTATATTTGGACTCAGTAAATTAGTACAACTTGCTCCATTTGGAGAAGCTTCTAGTCTTGAGGACATCCAAGGTATTGGGCTGGTTGAAGTCTCTCTGGAAACAAAGTGGGTGACTTCATGTCTGACCCCTGCCCCAATTCCTCCAATTCTCCAGCCACATTCTTGGGCTTTTTTTCTGGGACCCCTGGGTGCTGTGTTCCATTTTTCTGTATCTGTTTTTCCCAGTGCAGTTTTCTGCCCTTTCCCAGGTGGTTCACAGGGAACCATCTGCCTTTCATGATCTCTGCTCATCTTTGACCCAGGGATGACCTCCCCCCAACCCCCCATCACTCAGGAAGTATCATTGTACCTGAGTGCCAAAGCCATTTCTGTGCGATATGATAGTTAGAAAGATTGTACTGTAGTTCCTGAAACATAAAATGTGTTCTGCAACTGGCGAGAAATAGAGCATTACGTGGCTCCAGTCATTTGGAACAACTGATCATGGCCTATCACGTGAGCTCATTGCCGCACACGGCTTTCAATTAAAGCAAACAAACCAAAGGAGCCAAGAGAAAAGTCCCAGGAAAAAGCAATTTGCAAGTTGTTCAATATTTGTTTTGAATTTCTACCTTATTCCAAATGCCATCTTGTAACAAGAGCAGAATTTCCTGTCTCCTGCCCCCTCTTTCCTTCTCTCCCTCCTTCCTTCTCTTTTTGCTGAAGGTGAGAGGGGCTGTCTTGATATCCTGCTGCTGCTGCTGCTGCTGCTGCTGTGTCGCTTCAGTCATGTCCGACTCTGTGCGACCCCATAGACGGCCGCCCAACAGGCTCCCCCGTCCCTGGGATTCTCCAGGCAAGAACACTGGAGTGGGTTGCCATTTCCTTCTCCAATGCATGAAAGTGAAAAGTGAAAGGGAAGTCGCTCAGTCGTGTCTGATTCTTCGCGACCCCATGGACTGCAGCCTACCAGGCTCCTCTGTCCGTGGGATTTTCCAGGCAAGAGTACTGGAGTGGGGTGCCATTGCCGTCTCCACTTGATATCCTGAGGGAAGTCCAACTGATGAACATCCAGCTTGTTTCCAGCATACAGACTGTGTCACCTCAAGGTCGAATAGTGTTGCTGGCTCTTTCTTCCTTTAAAGAGGATTACTGCAACTTGCTGTTTTAAAGAGACTCAGAAAATTCCACTTTTGGTGCAAATGCAAGAGAGCTGAGTTCCAGGCTCTGAGATGGTCCTGCTGGGGGTGTAGAGTTGGGTTCATGTGCACCCTTCATCTGTATTGTCCATGAGTCTGTAGGCAGATGTATCTCTTCACCTCCGAGGGCAGGTCCAGTCATTCTCAGTGGGACTTTTTTTGGCATCACTGCATCCTCATCTACATTTTTAATAAACTCACTGGTGACTAATATAAGGGGGTAGTTGCAAATAAATCCCTCTGAGAGCCAGGGGCTTGGAGACTCCCTGCTCACTATGGTCCACAGACTGGCAAGGCTGGCATCACCTGGATCTTGTTAGAAAGACAGCTGGGACATCCTGAGGCCAGATCTGCATTTTAACTATTCTCTGGGTTACTTGTAGGCACAGGACACTTAAAAAACACCCTGGAAGCAGTGGTCCTCAGCTGTATCTTTGGTCTCACCCAGGGGCTTGTTAGAAATGCAAATTCTCTCAAATCATCCCATCCTCGGCATCTCCCACCGAGTCTGAAAGTTTGTTCTTTACATCTTTGTTTCCTTAGCTGCCCTGCATGTAGGATCATTGGTATCGTCTTTCTAAATTCTATATACATGCCTTAATATACAGTATTAGTCTGTCTCTTGCTGACCTACTTCACTCTGTTTAATAGGCTTCAGGTTCATCCACTTCATGAGAACTGACTCAAGTGCATTCCTTTTCATAGCTGAGTAATATTCCATTTATGCCATATGTATACCAGATGACCAGTGCAAGGTCAGTGCATGAAGCAGGGCACCCAAATCCAGTGCTATGGGACAACCCAGAGCGATAGGAAAGGGAGGGAGGCGGGGGGTGGGCATCAGGATTGGGGGGACACATGTATGCCTGTGGCTGATTCATGTTGATATATGGCAAAAATGATCACATACTACAAAGTAATGATCCTCCAACTAAAATAAATTAATAATAAAAAAAAAAGAAATGCAAACTCTCAAGCCTGCTGAATCAGAAACCCTAGGATGGGGCCAGCCATGGACATTTGAACAAGCCCCCCCCAGGGATTCTGACACATACTCAAGTGTGAGAATCACTGATTTAGAGTTTTTTTTTTTAAACAAACTGATTTCTCTTCAGGTGTGGTAGGCTGTATCTTACATTATGTCTGTGAACATAGTAGCCTGACCTTTGAATTACTGTATCAAATAGTTCATTCACTTCCATGTGCCCCAAGTGATAGGACTCCATGAGCAGGACACAAGAATTAACTAGCATTGATGGCCTCTAGCCCAGCAAACTCAATTGGTTTGTCTTTCCCATCAAGGGAAAGTATCTGAATGGCAGTTTTCTCGGAGAAATCTCCTTGCTCCAGGGTGAAAATTGACATGTTGGAAACGAAGGCATTTTCCCCTACTCTTCCGGGTTCTTCTGGCTGGTCTAAGGATTAAATTGACATCGGGCAGAGTAACAGGAGAAAACCAAACAAAAGTTGAATAACATGTGTGCATGGGAGAGACCCTGGGTAACTGGGTAACTTGCTAAAGTGGCCGAAATCATCACCTTAAATACCGTCTTTAGCTAAAGACAAAAGGGGATATTGGGGTAGCGGTTTTTGACTTCCAAAGGGAGAAAGGCAGTTTATATGGAGATAGAAAAACATTTGTTTGATAAACAAATTTGTTTGGTAAACAAATGTTTGCTGGGTTGGGCAGAGACAGTGGGACACAGAAAGAAATTTTAAAACAGACTTGGCTAGGTTCCTTCCTGCCCACACACCTGCTTTGTACTATTGTGGAAAATAGAGCCCACTGGCCCAAACCCAAAGCATGGACTTGGAGACATGAGGTGTAGCGGGAAGCGATGCTTTAATGATGGTCTTACAGGATCGCATCTGGTGGGCAGGCACAGCCATGGCAGTTACAACAAGCATTTTATATTTTAGCATGCAAGGTCCCTCCACCAGTTCCTTATTGGTTGAGTACTATGGGGTGAACATTCTTTCCGAACATCACCTAAGTTCATTCCCCTCGTCTTTATGGGCTGGCCCCCTCCCTAACATCTTGTTTCCCCCTTTCCTGTGCACTTATTCCCCCTCTTATGTTTTGAATTCACCAATAGAATGAGCCTATGTGAAAACTCTAAGCATTCCACTCTCCCTTTGTTTGCCCAGACTTTCCTGCTTTGTAACCCTTATGGCTGTTACATCAGCAAGCTGTCACTCAAAAGGTAGCTATCCTTGAAAATGGGTCACTTTAAGTTTTTATTTTTTACACTATCATGATATATGGTGATGCTTCCTTCCTGGAACAGGTCCTCTATCTACATTCTTTTAGGCAGTAAGGAGAAGGTCAAAGGTTCTTCCTGAGTTTGGGGGGTGGGGGGGCGCCTCTTAAAAATAATCAGTCTTGGGACTTCCCTGGTGGTCCAGTGGCTAAGGTTCCAGGCTCCCAGAGCAAGGGGGCCGAGTTTGATCCCTGCTCAGGGAACTAGATCCACAACTCTCAGCCACAACTAGGAGTTCACATGCCAGAACTGAAAAAGATCACGCATTCTGGAACTAAACTATCCCACAAGCAGCAACAAAGGTCCTACGTGCTGCAACTAAGACCTGGTGCAGCCAAATAGTTTTAAAAATAATAACTAGCCTAAATTAATCTTCATGCCAAAGTGATGCTGGTGGCATGCTGTAGGGCAGTCTGACCGTAACCTGGTGTGATGTGGCATGCTTCTCTGGGCATGTCTTCAAAGGGCTGATCTCATTTACCAAAAGAGAAGAATGCTGTTGCCTCTCTCTCCTAGCTGGTAGATCTCTCGTAAATTCCAAAAGGATGTCTGAATGCATAAATGCTTTGAGAAGTGAAAGATGCTTTATAAATACACAAAATTATGAGTATTATGAGTGGAATGTGGAGTAGGATGGAAGAAAGAGTTGGAGCTACATGTCTTGAGGGAAGGGAATTTAAAGAAAACATTATCTCCATTATGTGTCTAACACTGACAAAGATATGGTCCCCCACAAAGTTCATGCCTGAAATTAACTCTATTTATTTATACATTTGGGGCTTTCCCAGTGACTCATTGGTAAAGAATCTGCCTGCAATTCAGGAGATGCAGCAGACTCTGGTTTGATCCCTGGGTCAGGAAGATCCCCTAGAGGAGGAAATGGCAACCTGCTCCAGGATTCTTGCCTGAAGAATCCCATGGACAGAGGAGCCTGGTGGGCTGCAGTCCACAGGCTCACGAAGAGTTGGACACGACTGAAGCGACTAAGCACACACATTTATGTAATTACTTGTATGTATTTTAAGGTGTACAACATGATATTTCGTATATGTACACATATGCACAAGTGAAATGATTACTATAGTGAATCTAATTCACATTTCTATCTCTTCACCTCATTCTCAGTTTTTGCCATGTGGACTTTGATTTACATCGTAATCAGGTAGGGGCAGTTTTACAGCTAGGCACACAAGCTCCGCCATAGACTCACCACATCAGAATTTCTGGTGTGGGGTCTGGAAACCTGTCCTTAAATCAGCATTCTAGACTATCCTGTTGGAAACTACTGCTTTAGCCTCTGGGTGTCAGGGATGTAAGCCTGAGCTGTGTCATTGCTCTCCTGCCCTGGCAGACATGACTAATCAATCACAGTTCTCTTCATTTCAGCCCAGACATGGCCTCTGGGTCCTTCTGAATGCCAGGCAACAACTTCTGTTAATCAAGGTTGAATGCTGGAGAACCTTTGGTAGGGAAACTAAGAGAAATCTATTTTCTTGGAATGGGTTATTTTCATCTCAGTTTTGGAGAAATGGGACAGAAATTGGTTTTGGTTGTGGGTCAAGTTAAAATAAAACAGATTGAAGTTAGGATAAGGTCCAAGGATATCTTCATGGCTCAGGGATAACCAAAGGGGTCAACATGGCCTTGCTGGGGGGAGGGGTGGGTAGCAGAGAGAGAACCTGATGAACTGGGGGGAGGAGGGGAGAGAGACACAGATGATCTTCCACTTCGTCATGGATTCTGGTCCTCTTGCAAGAACTTTGGTACCAGTTATGAACTGAACATGGTCTCCTTCCCAAATTCATATCCTGAAGCCCTAATTACCAGTGGGTTGTTTTAGGAGGTAATGAGGAGGTAATTTAGGAGGCAATAAGGTTTTAGGAGGAAGCTTAAATGAGGTCATGAGGTGGAACCCCCATGATAGGATTAGTGCTCTTATAAGAAAAGAAAGAAACACCAGAGCTTCTTCCCCCCCGCTCTCTCTCCATCATGTGAGCACACAGTGAGACAGGTGGGGATGTCTGCGACTCCGGAAGTGGGCCAAGAATGGAATCTGTTGGCACTGTGGTCTCTGACTTCCCAGCCTGCAGAACTGGGAGAATTAAATCTCTGTTGTGAAGGCCACCCAGTCTAAGGCATTTTGTCATGAGATGACTAATGCAATGCCGTTAGTGCATTAGACAAAGCAGAGGGGTGAAGACCGTGGCCTTGGGCTTGCTGCTTTGCAGCCTCTGAGCCTTGTTCCCAGAGAGCGGGGGTGAAGGTGAAGTATCTTTTCTACATGAAAACTGTCTTCTTTTAAAATATTTATTTATTTCTGTACCTGGCTGTGCTGCATCTTAGCTGCAGCATGCGGATCTTTAGCTACAGCATGAGAGTCTTTAGCTGCAGCATGAGAGCTCTCATTTGTGGCATGTGGGATCTAGTTCCCTGACCAGGGATCAAACTCTGGGCCCGCTGCACTGAGAGTGCAGTCTTAGCCACTGAACCACTGTGGAAATCCCTAGTGAGAAGATTCTTGAGAACACAGTCCATCTCCTTCTGATTTACAGAAGTAGAAATTCCTGTCTGGGGAGATGATGTGACCAATGTAAGGTCACAAAGCATATTTGTGGTAGAGCCCAGATGAATATATATGGTTCTCGGCCTCCAGTTTATTGCCCTTCCTCTTCCTTTCTCTGGTGTTCAGAGTGTTCCTGGAACCTTTAGCTGTATTTGGATCTTCAGCACCACTCATACCAAACTTCCCAAATAGCACTGAAGCGGACATCTGCTAATCACAGTCTCCTGGAAACATTCACAGTGAGATTAGAGAGGGAGTTGAACGAGGCTCTATGGTCTCCACTGGGACTGAAAATGGAACCTCCAGAGTGGGAAATTAAAACAGGATCTTTGGGTAGAGAAAAGAGGGAGAGAAGAAGGCGGCCTCTCTTATCTTCCAGCCACATGTGAACTCTGTCATCAGAGTTTCAGTTTTTGATAAGCTCAGCATGTCTTATCGCTGCCTCTGACACAGGCATTGATCATTTCTTAAACGGTGCTCTGGGAGACACCCCCCCACCCCCGCCTTTGAATGGCCCTTGCATTGCCTTTTCATCCCTCCCCCTTTATTTGCTGATGTTGACGGTACATGCAGAGAAGGCGGCTTTCAAAAATACATCTTTTTAATAATTTGTCTTCCAGGAGAGGAGGAAAGGGGTATGCATATATGCTTGGGTGGGTTGCTGAGATGTCTAACATGTCGCACAGGGAGCCTCTGACAAAGAAAAATGGGCCTTGCTTTTGATACTTACATCCAGCCCAGTTGATGAGGCTGGATTGTGGATACAGCAGTGGAAAGGCCTGGATCAAGCAGCCCAGTTGCAATGGATTCCACGGAAGACTTTAGATAACCCTGATGGGCCATGCAGATGCTGATATCATACTTTCATTTTCTGTTGTTTTCTCAAGAATTAAAAATCCTGGTCAAACATCTTATCATCAGTCAGGGTGGTGACTTGAAAAAGTTTGATGACTCCTCAGCTCATGTGACCAACTCCGAAAGCAGTGCATTACTGGTCCATAATAGTAAGCCATACATACGATTCAGTTTTATGCACTTTAGGGATGGGAGTGTTCAGTGCTTAGTCTGATTGATCAGGTGGGATGGAAAGACTTCGAGAGCTAATTACCTTCCACATGGGAAACCCTTTATTACTTGGATGACCTTTTTGGAAACCAGGGACAACTAATGGCCCTTCTCAGATTTTGCTGGAAGAATACTGTAGCCAGAAACAGCAGGAATGGAAAGAATGGCTTTAGATGGAAGCATGAAAGATTTCATGTGTTTCTGCCTTTATATGTGGTTACTGCTTAATATCTACAGAGCACTTTAGGTTTACTGAGTCATTCTACATTCTCCACTTAGAGATTTTAAACATCTTTGAGATCTTGGTAGTGTTGCTATTAATGCTTCCAACTGACAGATGAAAACCTCAGGGAGGCCAAGGGACTTGTCTAAGATCACACAGCTGGCAACTGGCTGAGTTGTGAATTCAACTCAGGGCTTCTGAATTATTTTGTTGTAAATCCCACCATTTTTTCCCCTCTAGAGGTGGCTATTAATTAAGCTTTTTGAAGATGTTCTCTATTTATGAAAAAAAAAATCATTGGAATGGGCTCAGTAGTGAAACAGATATAAAGGAAAATGGCCGAGTGCTGGGGTTCAGCCCTGGTGGATCCAGGGTAATTTGAAGAGTGAATGGCATAGGCGAGGAAAAACTTATTTATTTAATTAGAAATATAAGATTAGATTAGGAAGAAATAGTGTAGTAGGAAAATTTAGTGGAGAAAAGAGGCTGAATAACTTGGTTTACGTGGAAAGCCAATAAAATCTCAGGACAAGAGATTTGCACCATCTACGTTGGGCCACCGGCACCCGTTTAAATATCAGAGAGTGCCCCACCTTGGGCTCTTCTCTCACGGATCTTAGAAGCCAGGGCAAGTAAGTAGACATGGCGAGCCTCCACGCCCCAGATGGGAATTCAGCCAGAAATTAGAGTAAAGAGAAGACACGGGGGGAAACCGGTCCAGCGACTGGCCCATCCCCTATTGTCCAGAGAGGCCTTTTATAACTTTTTTGTACATAGACATCAATGGATAATATAAACTTATGTAGCGTCAGCAGCCCTGACTCTTATCGAGACCAGGATTTTTTGTCTGCATACTTAGTTGTATACACAAGTCTTAGGTGATTTACATCATCTTCTGGCCAGAGGGCCAATTAACATTTTACAGCCCTTTTTCTGATAAGGGTTTGTCAACCAGAAGACTTATTTGTCTTAGAATGTTGTTCTTCCCAAGGTCTTGTGCCACTCTCAGAAAGCACTAAATAAAGTTACATTCTTACATAGCAAGGACACAAGAGGAGTGCAGTGATATATAACAAAGAAAAGTAATTAACTCAAAAGTCTAGTGTTGCTAACATCAAAACTACTATATTCCTAATTCTATATCCCAATTACATTGATTAATATCCTTCAGGTGCCTAAAAGATAAAGAATATGGAGGCCTGGCAGCAGTCACTGAGTCAACAGTGAAAACCTGTCACCAATATAATTTTTAGCTCTTAAGAAAAGGCTCTGTATCTTTAAGATGTTTTAAGCTTCATGCCTCTCATGGTTGAGGGGCTGTAAGCAATTCACAAGTTGTAAAAAGTCCAGGGGAACCCGTTAGACAAGTTAGAGAGCCATCAAAGGGGTTTGAGCTGATGCAGGAGACTGAAGCCCTGAATTAACTTTTATCCAGGGAATGTCAGAAGAGTGAAAAAGCATAGTACAATAAAATCAGGCCGACTCTGGTTTTTGGGGTACATACTCAGGAAAACTCAGGGGGAACCCCTGAAGCTAGATCACGCCTTTGTGTTTTGTCTGGCTTCCTTCCTCATGACCATTGCCATGGCGGGATTCCTCACGCTGGCTCCCGGCAGCTGAGTATTCTTCAAGAAAGCCCAGGAAGAGTCACGGATGGCTGTGCAAGTTGCTTACTGCACAGTGGTAACGCTGAAGTCCAGCCTGTGATCTCTTTGTCCAGCCCTGAGCGCTAAAGTGAGGTACGTCCACCTAGAGGAGGGCATGGCTTGGCTCTGACCATCAGGCACAGTGCGCCTGTCACGTGGTGCACCTGCAGGGATGAGGCAGCTGCTTTCTACTTTGCACAAAGATGCCACATGAGCTCTAAGTGACCTTTGTTGTCGTGGTTTAGTTGATAAGTTGTGGCTGACTCTTTGTGACCCCATGAACTGTGGCACGACGCGCTTCCATGTCCTGCACTGTCTCCCAGAGTTTGCTCAAACTGAAGTCCATTGAGTCAGTGACACCATCCCACCATCTCATCCTCTGTTGCCCCCGTCTCCTCTTGCCCTCAATCTTTCCCAGCATCAGGGTCTTTTCCAATGTGTCAGTTCTTCACATCAGGTGGCCAAAGTACTGGAACTTCAGCTTCAGCATCAGTCCTTCCAATGAATATTCAGGGTTGATTTCCTTTAAGATGGACTGGTTTGATCTCCTTGCAGTCCAGAGGACTCTCAAAAGCCTTCTCCAACACCACAGTTGAAAAACATAAATTCTTTGATGCTCAGCCTTCTTTATGGTCCAACTCTCACATCCATACATGACTACTGGAAAAACTATGCTTTGACTCTATGGACCTTTGTCCACCTTGCTCACTGTTAAATACTGAGGCCTGAAATGCTCAGAGTTCTATTTAGTGATGGAAGTTAAGATTGTGTTTATCCTGCTGTAGGGTTAGAGGAAACTTGCTCCTCTCTTAGAAAAAAATGGATTTAGGTTGGATGATACTAAAAACTTATTATTTGCTCCTAAGAAATATATGTTTCTTGTCCTAGACATTTGTTTAGAGGAGATCAGGGCACCAGAATCCCTCCTGAAGGGCACTGTGATCAAGCCTGATCTCTTTTCCTTAAGCTGGAGAAAGGATTTTGAATATGAGTTAAACTGGCCTTGGTATAGACTTTCCAGCTTAGTGACTAACCCCAGACATTTAGCAGTATGTTGTGAAGTTGTTTCATGCCTTGTCTGGACCTTTGAGGGTGGAGCCTGTTGTGTGGTCGGAGTGGGGATTTCTTCCGAAGGAAGGGTCTGTCCCACGATCAGCATCCTGGGGTGGAAATTGAGAAGGCCTTGGGCTGAGGAGGGGGCTCCTTTGCGTCTGGGGCTAGGCAGAGTAGGAGCTCCATTTGTAGGTTTTCACTAGAGCGGCAGTGATTCTAGTGGCAGCCATGAGTTCCTCTCTGTGAAAAATTTTGAAGTCCTCCCCAATTTGGTAAAGATTTGTTAAAATTGTATGGCATAATCTTGATTCTGCTTCAAGAGGGACGTTAGGAGAGGGAATTCTCTCCAAGGTTAAAAAGTAAGAGTTTGCACAGATTTGGCTGAATAAATCTGATCAAATACATCCCTCTAAAATTTGTTCCCAAAGCTCTTTGACCCTTTAAAAGGGAATGACTGAGGGAGCCTCTTGCCAAAACATTTGCTTTAATGTTAACATACGGGAGAGATATCATGCTACGATGTTGGAGACAAGTTGGTCTGGTTTCAAACACCAGCTCTGTAACTTACAGGCAAATGATTTCCTTTGTGAGCCTCAATGTCCTCCCCTGAAACATGACCATGTTAATCTCCACCTCAAAGATGTGCGGTGAAGCTAATCTTTAAAAAGGAGCCTAGTATCAGGCACACAGGGGTGCTCAAAGAATATTAGCTCCATTCTTGTAAGAAAAAAGAGGTCTTTTAAGATAAAAACAAAGAGTTCCCAGTGTTCTTCAGTCATACCAAAAAAGTATAAAGCTGACTCCATCTCAGCTAGGGATTTGATTGCATTTTCTATGAAGAATCAGAGAGTAAATATGTTCTACTTTGCAGTCACACTGTTTCTGTTGCACCCACTCAGCTCTGCCGCAGTAGCAGGAAGAAAACCAAAGACAATGGATACACAAATGGGTGTGACTGTGTTCCAATAAAACTTTATTTACAAAAGACAAGTGGAAGACTGGATTTAGCCCTCGGGGTATAGTTTGCAGACTCTTGACCTGGGCAGTATTTTTCTCAGAGCCTGTGTTTTGGTTCATAAGCTTTGTCTACTCTCCTAATATCCTTTCTGGGAGTCATTTTTGTTCTCTGTCCCTTTTCTCTGATGGGCAGTGCACACAGTCACTTAATAAATGAGGATGTCAAGGAGACCCCTAATTTTCAAATAAGCAGAGAGGGTACATGGCTAAGCCCACATGCACAGCAAAGTGGGTGCAGAGCTGGCCTAGCACACCCTCCCTCAGCTTTTCCTCCCAGAATCCATCTCTTTATTTAATGCACTGACCCATCTTGCCCCCTTGCAAATCAACTGGATTTGAAATGGCACCTTAAGCATATTTTTAAATCTTTTGCCCTACTTTTCCACATTCATCTGTGGATGGTAGAAAGTTTTCAAATTAAGTGTCACTGCTCAAAGTCAAAAATTAATTAATTAGTCAGTGGCCAGACATGTGCAATGCCCAGAATGCTTATCAGTCAGCCTCAAAAGCTTTGCTAATTAGAAAGAAGTCAGGGTGGAACCAGGCAGATCAAAGAGCCCAGTCCCTCTCTCTTAGAACTTCTATCACACTGGTCCTGGAATTCTAATCAGTTCCACCATTTAAATAAATTCTATGGGCTGGGTCTTGTTTTGTTGAGTGTACAGTGTGCAAGTGGGAATTCATCACAAGTGTTTCCAGTTTGCAAGTACCTCTACATGGAACACAGCCTTCAATAAAAGAGACTTCAATGTGTCCTTCCAAACACAACCCACAACGTAGGTACCATATACAAATTGCTCAACTTTCCGAAAGAAAGAAAGAAAGAAAGTGAAGTCACTCAGTTGTGTCCAATTCTTTGCAGCCCCATGGACTGTAGCCTACCAGCCTCCTCTGCCTATGGAATTTTCCAGGCAACTTTCTGAAGTGCAATGAAAAACTTTGTACCTGAAACTTTATCCTTGATTACTGTAAAAACTTTTGCTCAGTGTCTTTGTTTGAGCAAGCATAAGGCTGTGCATATAGCTTGACAGGCATTTTTTTTTTTCAGCTTAATATAATTTTATTTCATTAATCAGTGACAGCACTTTTGAAAACAACTTTATTGAGGCATAATTTACATACTGTAAAATTCACCTATATTAAGTGCACAATTTAATGATTTTTTAAAAAGCAAATTTACTGAGTTGTGCAGCAATCACTACAATTCAGTTTCACAAACTTTGCATCATTTCAGTAAAAACCCTCATACCCATTAACAATTTGCCCCTAATCCTAACACAGATCTTGGCAGCCACTAAATGTGGCTATATGTCCCTATATGTTTGCCTTGTTTTTCATTTCTTTATAAGCAGAATTATACAATGTGTAGGTCTTTTGTGCCTGATTTCTTTCACTGAGCAACATGTATTTGCAGTTTGTCCATGTTGTAGCATGTATTAATTTTTTAAAATTGTTGGAAAATAATTCATTGTACAGCTCTACATTTTATTTATCCATTCACCTGTTGATGAATTTTGTTTTCAGTTTTGGGTTATTATGAATAATGCTGCTATGAACATTCACTATGGCTGTGTGTTTGCTAAAGGTGAAATTGTTGGCATATATGATAAATTTGACCTTTGAAAAATGGCTAAACCTTTTTTTCCAAAGCAGCTGCACAACTTTACATTCCCATCAGAAAGATTGAAGGGTTCCCACTGGTCCAAGTTCTCACAAACACTAGTTATTGTCTTTCTTTTGGTTGTAGTCATCCAAGTGGGTATGAAACAGTAACTTACTGTGGTTTTAATATAATAATGGTTTGATAGCAACTTAATGGAATAGAATGAATTTTACTAGTATCCCCCACTGTATCTTTGGAAGAACATTAGGGCTATGAGATTCCTTATAAGTAAAGGGGTTCTCTGGGCCATAAGTTTGGGAAATACCACCAATTAATTCTACCTCTATTCATTGTTTACTGAATTGAGAGCTCTGGCAAGTTCTTAATGGGGAAACTTGTCTGAATTTATTTACTCAGCACTTCTTAAATTTGTCTGAAAATAGAAAATTTGAAACCATGATGGAAACAGATTTTGGAAAGTGCTAATGGTGCTGGGGAAGACTCTTGAGTGTTCCTTGGACAGCAAGGAGACCAAACCAGTCAATTCTAAAGGAAATCAGCCCTGAATCTTCGGGAAGACTGATGCTGAAGCTGAAGTTCTGATACTTTGGCTACCTGATGCGAAGAGCTGACTCATTGGAAAAGACCCTGATACTTGGAGAGATTGAGAGCAGGAGGAGAAGGGGACAACAGAGGATGAGATGGTTGGATGATATCATTGACTCAATGGACATCAGTTTGAGCAAATTCCAGAAGATAGTGAAGGATGGGGAACTGTGGCGTGCTGCAGTCCATGGGTTTGCAAGAAGTTGATATGACCGAGTGACTGAACAACTAATGTCTTCCTGTTCCTCAGACTCTGTCTCACTGGAGAGTGGACAGTGGGCTGACCTGTGTCTCCACACTGTGATCTTTGTCCTTCAGGAAACTGACTGACTCAGAGAGGAGACAAGGATCCCCTTTATCTTCCTGGAGTTCTATTTCATTTCCCAACATCACCCACACAACCTCCTCCAGCAGTGTTAGGTTTCTGCAAAGTGTGGACTTAGAGGAAGTGAGTGGAAAGATCTGGCTTGTGTAATAAAAAGGAAGGTTTTGCTCCAGGTCTTGACATTGTTTTGGTAAAGGAGAGAGATGAAAGGAGGGTATTATCATGTCACAAGCTTCACTGGGCTCATTAGTATCAAGGAATGGCTTAAATTGGTAATCCCCCCGCAAAATATGTCCTGCTGGAACCTGTGAATATGAACTTATTTGGAAAAAAGTCTTTGCAGAAGTGACCAAGTCAAGGATGTTGAGTTGGGACTCATCCTGGATTAAGATGGTCCCTAAATCCAATGGCATGTGTCCTTTTAAGAGACAGAAGGAGAAAGGACACCACAAAGCTTGGAGAAATTATGCTGCCACAAGCCAAGGAATACTGGACTCACCAGAAGCTGGAAGAGGCGGAAGTGTGGCCCTGCAGACATCTTGACTTTGGACTTCTGGCTTCCAGAACTGTGTAAGAATGCATGTCTGTTAGTTTAAGCCTCCATGCTTGTGGTCATTTGTTATGGCAGCCCTAGAAAACTAACATAGACCTGATGCATATGGAGCATCATGACAAGAAGATGTTTAATGGGATGGGAGAGTTCAGGTCCTTTCTTCCAGCCTACAAGGGGTACTGAACCCGGATGGAGAAGCAGATAACATTAGACAGATCTGAGAAATCATAGGTCAAAATGCAGACTGATTACCCTGGAGAAAAAAAGTGAAAAGGGGGCATTCAAGGAAAAGTAGAAACAGAAACAGAAAGAGGAAGGGGGAAGGAAGAAGAGACAGAAGAAAATTAGTGAACTTATCCTTAGGACCCACGAGTAAGTCTAGTGCAGGTTAGAGATTCTTCGTCATACAGACTGAGAAGCGGAGGGTCCCAGAGCTGATGCCCAGTGGAGAAGGTGGCACATCTGAGAACAAGTCTGGGAAACACACAGTCTGGGACTATCAAGGGCTGCCTTTTGCTTGCCTGCTTTTCAGAACCTGGCTGACAGCTTCTCTTTGCCCAGGAGGAGGAGGTGGTGGTGTCATTGCTGCTGGTGGATGGGGTTAGAGTATATGAGATGGGATGAAGGTAGTTATTTGTTCCAGAAGTAACACTCTCATGTTCTGTTCTGAGAAATTCTTATTTATGGCTCTAATAGCTGCTCAGAAATCACCTCCAGATGGCTAATTATGACAGTATCTACGTTTATTTATCACAGCTCCAGCCACAGGGTTATGTGCTTTGTACACATACCACATTTTTCTCCCATCATAACCCTATGTGTGTTAGTTGCTCAGCTGTGTCTGCCTCCTTGCAACCCCATGGACTGTAGACCACCAGTATCCTCTGTCTGTGGAATTCTCTATGCAAGAATACTGGAGTGGGTAGCCATTTCCTTTTCCAGAGGATCTTCCTGACTCAGGGATCGAACCCAGGTCTCCTGCAATGCAGGCAGAGTCTTTACCATCTGAGCCACCTGGAAAGCCCTGTGATATAGGTATTATTTGTGTCCCCTTTCTTTTAAGATGAGGAAACTGATGCTCAGACAGATTAAATGACTTGCCCAACACCCAATAGCTAATACATAAGAGGCAGGATTCCAGTCTCAGTTAATCTGATTCCAGTGCCAAGGTGTTCAACCACTGTAGGCTGTGAGGCCAAGATTCCCTGGATCCTGTGGGAGAAAGGAAGCTGGGTCCACTCTAGTTCCAGACTTCTTACTCCAGACCAGAAGAAAGTTCACGACAATACAGAATATTCACAGTTTTCTTACAGAGTAATCTTGGTGCTTTGATTTATATATGGGCATAGATGCTGGTTATAGGGAGGTGCTTCTTGGTATAATTACGATGGTGAAGCACTGGGTGGGGTAGAAAATTCAGTCTGGAAATCCAGTCCTGGCTCCAATAAAGACTGAGTGCCCGTGGGAAAATCACTGAGGCTCTCTGAGACCTGGCTTCCTTATTTGTAAAAAGGACATAGCTCTCTGACACCTAACTTGCATAGATGTTCTGAGTTAAACAACTATATCTATCCATCTCTCTACCTATCTACTTAGCAAAGAGCTAAACTTGCATCGAGTTGGCACATAGCAGATACTGAAGAAATGATAGATCTTAATGTCACCCTTACTTTCATTTTTGTTATAACTTCAGAAGGCTTATGGGATGGATATTGTACCCTCAAAGTTTAACTGAAAGTACTGACCCAAAGCAATGCCCCACATATTTAAGGGGCATTAAATAAAATGTTTTTTGAGGCTTGTTAGTTTTAAACATTAGTACTGACTTTTTTATCTGGCTGAGCAAAATGAAAATGGAATAAACATTAGAAGCCACATGGAGATAGTTGACAGCCCCTTGTGTGCCTCAAAGTATGTGAATTTTGCTCGTGACTTTTAAGCACGACTTGGAGAAAAATTACTCATTACAGTGGCTTCTCTAACTTAGGTTAGAGGCCTCCCTGGCTCAGGAAGGCA
This sequence comes from Redunca redunca, assembly GCA_006410935.1. Classification (NCBI taxonomy): domain Eukaryota; kingdom Metazoa; phylum Chordata; class Mammalia; order Artiodactyla; family Bovidae; genus Redunca; species Redunca redunca. The sequence continues at coordinate 549,987 of SJYQ01000998.1, forward strand.
CTGCCCCGTAGCCACCAGCTTCAGTTTCAGGGCTGGAGAGACGATGAAGGGAGGGGGAGAGGGAGGGCAGGTCAGGCACTCTGGCAGGTATGGCAGGAATCGAGTTGTAAATAACTCAAGGAATGTTAGCGAATGGGACTAGTGGCATTTGAAATAATAAGCGAGCCCTCTCTGAGCAGTCACTCCGCCTAACCTTTTGGAAAATTACACTGACCTGCATCTTAGCAAAGGGTATTTATCAAAAGGAGAGCTGGCTGTACTAGCAGAATCTATGGTGAGGAGGTATTTACAGCAGGAGGTTTGACACGTGAAAGGCCTTGGTGACCTTGGGGTGAGCCCTTGTGGTCTTGGAATTGCTTCCTGTTCAGACTGGTATTTTGAGGGAAGACCTATCGTGGAGAGAGCAAACTCAGACATCTTTTTTCATATTAGTGGAGTTGCCATAAGCAGAAAGAACCTTGGGCAACAGGAAGGGAGATGTTCCGTATAACTCATTGGCTGCTACTCAACTCTAGCCAGCTGTAGCTACGTGGACCTGTAGACCCTGTGTTGTACCACCTTCTGTTTATTTCCTGTCCCCTCTCCCTTTGCCCTTTCTAGCCTAGAATCCTAGAATGTACATGTCTCCATCTAAAGCTTTTGGAAATTAATTTTTAAACATCATGCTGGCCAACCATGTGAGGCTCAGATTAAATGTGTCCCTTGCCAACTGGTAGGAACCAGTTTGCGAACCTTGATGTAATGAACTTAAGCCAGTCCAAACTAGGAGGTGCTTTGCGGGCATGTCAGAACAATGTTTTTCGAACTTCAGTTTGGGACCCATGAAGAGACCATGACATTGGTTTAGTGGGGCATTTTTGCCTTTTTCATTTTAAATAAAATAGAATGCCACAATGTATTACCTGGTATGTTGATGACTAGTTTTATGTGTCAACTTGACTGGGCTAAGGGACACCGAGAGAGCTACTAGACATTATTTCTGGGTATCCGTGTGATGATGTCAGTGGAAGAGATTGGCATCTGGCATCATCCAACCCACTGTGGCCCCAAATAGAACCGAAAGGTGAAGGAAGGGCAAATTTATCCTGTTTTAGCTAAGGCAGCCATCTTTCCTGGTTCTCAGAGGTCTAGGCTCAGACAGGGAGTTACACCATCAGCTCTTCTGATTCTCAAGCCTTCAGACTTGCACTGAATACACCACAGGATTTCTTGGTTTCCCAGCTTCCAGATGGCAAATTGTAGGACTTCTCAGTCTCCACAACCGCTGAGCCAATTCCTGTAGTAAATCTCCTCATCTTTCTATCTATCCATTTATCCATCCATCCATCTCCTTTTGGTTCTGTTTCTCTGGAGAACCTTAGTATGTGCCAAACCCACAGATTTACATCACATCTGAGTAGAGCTGCAATAGAACAAGGACCATCACTTTTAACCTCCCTCCTTCTCCCCAGGTGACCTTCGAGGTTCCTCAGAGAAAAGTGTGAAAACGATGGGTATAGGGAATTTTAGAGGCTGTTTCTACCCTTGGTACTGTGGTTGGAACTCAATGATGCTACTGCGCTGTTTCATCAAGGAGCAGTGTAACTTAGTCATGAGCGTGGGAAACCTCCTGGTTTGGGCCAGATGTTTGGTGAGAGTCAAGTGGGCCTGGGCTTGCAGCCCTACAAGAGCAGAATTTGAATGCTGAGCCCTTCCAGCTGAGCAGACCCTGAAACATGGCTCATGGTGTCCCAAAACATAGGAAACCGGTTGTGTACACTTATATCTCCATTTTATTCATGAGTAACATGAGATTCACCTGAGACAAACTGCTGCCTGTCAGGGCAATCCTTTCTGCATATTTACTTGCGCATGTTTATCAGGAGGAGTTTGATAGAACTCAGGAACAAAAGGAACTGGATTCTCTCGACTGGCATTGCTTTCTGGTGGTTGGAGCTGTGAGGATGATTATAGGAAGGAGGGTCAATGTTGCTTGGACATTGCCTAGTTGGAGCCAGCCCCTTCTTCCTTGAACAGTGGTGATACATAGCCTTTTAGGATGTAATTCCCCTCTCCTTATTTTACAGAAAGAAAATGAAAGCTCAGAGAGGTTAAGTGTGTAGAAATAGCGACTTGAACGATGTCAGAAGTAATTTCTGTCCATCTCTCATCTTTGCCTCTGGGCTGCACATTAGCATAAAGCTTTATGCAGCCCTCTTATTGCAGGCAAGTCTTCTCCCTGTTATTGAAAAAGTAGATGCCAGCAGATCCCATTTTTTTCTTCCCCCTCACACAGTTTTAACTGCCTAGGGAGAGCATTTCTGATTTCCTTTTTCTTGATTCCAGAATTTCTAAGGATTGGAACTGGTTGGCTCAGCTCATTCTAGGAGCTCACCACTGGCCTGTCAACTAAGGCAAGGAGTCCTGCAGCGCCAGGTCCTGGCAGCTCCAGCGGGGACTGTGCAGATAGAGTTGGGGGAAAGGGTGATTCCACAAGTAAGGATGGGGGTTGGGAGATAGTGCTGGGCGGGAAAGATAAACCCACAGATATCGGCTGTAAGAGTCATAGTCATTCATAGTACGTTATTTTCTCAAAACCTCACTATGGGACCGCATTCACTTGTGAATTTACTTCATTCATTCATTCAACCATTATTCAGTCACCATCTAGAAGGTAACCGATATGTTGCCACCTGTCTTGTGATTCGAAAACATCGAGTCAAATTAGAATAAAGACAGAAAATAAGGAGGAATATGATGGTGCCAAAGAGAGAAAAGAGTGCATTTTTCTTCAAGTGCCTAGTATGGGTGTTTTATCTGTTTAACTATCTCCCTTCACCAGACTGGATATTCCATCAGGGCAGAAATGTCATCTTATTGATTCTTATAAAATCCTCCGAGAGTCCTTAATACATAGTCGAGTGTAAACAGGGCGGTTGGGGGGTTACGAGCAGTGATTCTGAAGCCAGATGTCGTAGGTTCAAATCTTGGCTTCATTGCTTCCTCGATATCTGACCCTGGGAAAGTTACTTAACTTCTCAGTGCTGAAGTTTCCTCATCTATGAAATGGGGATATTGAGAGCTACTACCTCACAGGGTATGCAAGTAGTAAATGAGCGTATATAGGTGAAATACTTCGAAGAGCACCATGACACTTAGTCAATGCTGGATAAATCTGAGTTCTTATGACCTCTTGTTCTTTGAAGAAGGAATAGGAGAATCCTGATTGGAGAAAATGCTTGGCTTTGGAGCTGATGCAGGGCCTTCTTTTCCCCTCTCAGTGCAACAAGTCACAGATTGCGCAGCATTCAGAACATTCTCCAAGCTCACAGAGTCACACAGAATGTATTTTTCTTGGCTGCCCCTTCACCTGGAGGGCAAGGAGCAATGAAGCAATCAAGCTCCAAATAAAAGCTGCAATAGAGTTTTCTTTTCCCCTTCAAAGAATCCTTCAGCTTTGGCATTGTGTGCAGTTTCTGCATAGGGGGTATTGATAATGTGCCATATTTCATTATATTCAGCGCTGTACTTGTGAACAAAGTGAGAAGATTTGCTAATGTGCCTGGGGGACGTGCTCTCTGTTATCCAAATGGAGGGTATCCAGGTGGAAAGGCCACCTGTGGATGGAGCTGGGTTACATTCAAGAGGCATGCTCCAGCTGGGCTCATCTTAAAGACATCTTAGCTTCTGCACACAGCAGTTGGAATGTGTGTGTGTGCACGCTCAGTCGTGTCTGACTCTTTGCAACTCCATGGACTATAGCCTACCAGGGTCCTCTCTCCGTGGGATTTCCCAGGCAAGAATATTGAAATGGGTTGCCATTCCCTTCTCCAGGGGATCTTCCTGACCCAATGATCGAACTTGTGTCTCCTGCACTGGCAGGCAGATTCTAGGGCTGCTATTGGAAATTAACCTGCCATTAAGTATAGACTCTTGGAGAGTGTTTTTCAAGCTTTAACAAGCCTACAGATCAACAGGACCTTGTTATAGTGCAGAGACTGATTCAGTAGCTTTAGGTAGCATCTGGGATTCTTTCTGACAGGTGCCTAAGTGAGGCTGAGGTTGGACCATGAACTGCACTTCAAGTTCCAAGGATGGTGCTTACCCTCGGTCATCCTGGCCTATTTATATCTTGTTTACTTATCCTAACATTGCTTGCTCAGATTAGCCACATTGTAAGGTTTAATCATCCTTTGTTTCTCTCTTCATATATTCAACAAATGTGTATGGAGCACCACCTCTGTTCCTGATTTGCTATGACACATGAATGTGTTCCAAACCAGTGTTTCTCAGCCTTGGCACTATTGACATTTCGGGCTTTGTTTAGGGGGCTGTCTTGCACATTTTAGAATGTTTAGCATTAGCATCCCTGGCCTCTACCCACTAGATGTCAGTAGCATCCCCTCCCCTTAGTTGTGAGAACCATAAATATCTCCAGACATTGCCCAGTGTCCCGTGGGAGACAAAATCACCCTGAATGAAGAATCACTGAATCAACTCAAAGTTGTTGACCTGTGACAACTGTAACTACCACCGTGTAAAGTAAATACTTGTTCCAACATAATGTTGTATGTACAAAGTGCTGTCATATATGATTTTGTCTGAGCCTTGCAGGACGTGCAGTTTCCCCCAATGAAGCAGCTGCTGTTTCATGGTAGAGTTTAGACTTGAACCCAGGTCTTCTGGGATTAAACTCTGAACTCTCTCCACTCCCCCACACTGCTTTCTTTGTGATTTCCTGCCTGTCTTTGGTTTAGAGGAGCTGCTGGGCATTTTTGGTTTGGTGACTTTCTCTTTCAGCTTATATTAGTAAGAAAATCATTACAGTACTTCTTCATGTATTTAAAGATGTAGAATAGTTCAGTGATTAACAGCCCCCTGGAGCCAGCTGGTGCCATGAATAGTTATTAGAAAATTTTTTTTATTGAAGTGTAGTTGATTTATAGTGTGGTGCCAATCACTGCTGTAGAGCAAAGTGACTCAGAGATACATATACATTCTTTTAAATATTCTTTTCCATTATGGTTTATCACAGGATATTGAATATAGTTCCCTGTTACTTTATACATTTCTGTCTGTTTGGGCTGCTATTAACAAGTATCATAGACTGAGTGGCTTAAGAACAGAAATTCATTTCTTACAGTTTTGGAGTCTGAGGGGTTCAAGCTCATGGTGCTGGCAGATTTGGTGTCTGGTGATAGCCCTCATCCTGATTCATAAACTTTCATCTTTTCACCATGTCTTCCAGTGGTTGGAAGGGGTAGTACACTCTGGGTGTCTCTTTTATAAGGGTACTACCCACATTCATGAAGCCTCTGACCTCATGACCTAATCACATCCAAGGGCCCCACCTCTTAATACCATCGCATTGTGGATTAGGTGTTAATGTAAGAATTCAGGGGAGACACAAACATTCCATCCATAGCTGTCTGAGTCTGCCCAAATCATATATGAAATGGGGATAAACGTGGTGGTGATGTGGTTGGCAGGAGATAGAGGGGTGCCTGAGGCTCTTGTATGTACATAGACCGTTTTGCTACTTGCTTTGTGTAACCTATTGGTTTTCTTCACTGTTTAAGACTCTCGTGGTGGCCAGATCCTACCAATCTCTTCTCTCCTATTCCAGAATTCTGACTGATGGGTTCCCCCACAAAGCACATGGTTCCCTTTGTATTGGTAGCTGCCCAAATCCCCTAAACACTTCCTAAACTGAGTCTCCAGTTACACATTGAATGAGAACATGGCCTGGGGGCTAGCAGAGCTTCCTAGTCTTCCTGCTTGAAACTGAAGACAGTTGAGCTGCCATCCAACTATAGAAGTGTAAGGCCAGTAGGTTTATGGGACACAGAAGACAGGAGAGGGATGTCTGGGGTGTGTTCAAAGAGGAAGTTTTGCACAGTGGTCCTAACAACTTTTGAGGCCTTTCCCTTCAGTAAACTGGGATCCACCCAGTAGGTGTTGCTCTTTGTTCAATTGTCTTAGTCCTTCCTAACTATTTATCTAACTATCTGGGGGCTTCCCTGATAGCTCAGTTGGTAAAGAATCTGCCTGCAATGCAGGAGACCCCGGTTCGATTCCTGGGTTGGGAAGATCCGCTGGAGAAGGGATAGGCTATCCACTCCAGTATTCTCGGCGTCCCTTGTGGCTCAGCTGGTAAAGAATCCACCTGCAATGCAGGAGACCTGGTTCAATCCCTGGGTTGGGAAGATCCCCTGGAGAAAGGAAAGGCTATCCACTCCAGTATTCTGGCCTGGAGAATTCCATGGACTGTACAGTCCATGGGGTCGCAAAGAGTCAGACACAACTGAGTGACTTTCGCTTTCTTGGGGAGGACTGAGGAGTCGAGAGAGTTTGGCAGCCTCCCTCCCATAAGAGAAGAGAGTTGTCCTCTCTGCTATGAGCCGAGGAGGAAATGTGGGATAAGGAGAAGGGTCTGCCCTTAACATTCACCTTGGTTTTTAGGAGTGAGGGAGATGACCTCATTTTCCCTTCACTCAAGTCAGTTTTCATCCCTTTGGCATCTTGTTACTATTCACTCACTTGATCGTTTAATTGCTTCATCCAGGTGGCTGGTGGGATCACAACTGTTCCTCATTGGACCCCCTCTGCTTCCAGCAATTATCCCTGTCTCCCCCTGGAGCAGCACCATATGCCAGGGTGGGGCTTGTAGAGGACCGGGGACAGGCTTTGGGGAGGTTTTAATTTAGTGTTGTCATCGACAGTGGTGCCCTTGCGTAAACTGCTCATGTAGGATAAACATACATACAAGAAGCAGTTTTTATTGTCTTTGTTTTTAATGCTATTCCATTTTTGTTGTACATTTCCCTGCATTTTTCTATTTTCACTTAGCAGTACCTGTGTAACTGCTGAAGACTTAATGCTATACTAAATACAAAAGGAAGCTACTGGAAGTTTTTGAACATGGGGGTGTATTTTGTTCTTCAGAAGATTATTCCAGATTGAGTCCAGCAGCGTCTGTGATGGAACATCCCTAGACCCCAGCCTCCCAATCCCTGCTGAGACCACCTGTTCTCAATTTTTTATACCAACATCTTAGGTTTTCTAGACAACCCCCCAATGCCAACCTCCCTCATCTCAAATGTTCTCACACTCACACTATCTGCTACACACCCACCCACCTCTCCCCAAAGTTCCATCACTCACTGCTCTCTTTGTACTCACTTGTAATTTCTATATCTGAAGAACTGATTTGCTTTCAACTTTACTTCTTTGAAGTCCTAGTCCTTTGAATTATTTTCGCTTCTTTTATTCCTGTGGAAGATTCCTAATGGTTGTTTTCGTGAGCATCAGCAACAGGGAATTTGCTCCCAGCAAATACATCCTGCCAGTGTTGTCTCAGTGAATGGGTGAGTTTAGAGTTTAAAAGAATCCAAGGAATCATTTAAGATAATTGCCCAAACAAGGCAAGAATTCATTTTTAGAGCTGCTTAATGGTCATCAAATTGACACTTCTAGGGACTGGGAACTTACTACCTCTACAACGTTTTATTTTATCATTGGACAGTCTTTTATTTTTAACCAAATTAATTGAATTTAGTCTTGTCTAATTGTACCCAAGGTACACTTATTTTGTTTTCAATGGGCAGTTTTGAGTATTAGACTTTTCCCTTATATTTTCCCTTCTTCTAATGGGTCACTCTTCTCAACCTCTAACTTATGCTTCTAAAGTCAGAGTATTCCCATTTTGTTCTTAATATCTAATTGTAATTTTCTCAAAACATAGGGACCGTTTTCTCCTCAGGCCTTTGCTCAGCTTTAAATTTCTATAGTTTTATTGAGGTATGATCGACATATAATAAGCAGCACATATTTAAAGTGTAGAATTTGATTGCTGGGAAAGGTCAATTTTCATTCCAATCCCAAAGAAAGGCAACGCCAAAGAATGCTCAAACTACTGCAAAATTGCACTCATCTCACATGCTAGTAAAGTAATGCTCAAAATTCTACAAGCCAGGCTTCAGAAATATGTGAACTGTGAACTCCCAGATGTTCAAGCTGGTTTTAGAAAAGGCAAAGGAACCAGAGATCAAATTGCCAACATCCGCTGGATCATGGAAAAAGCAAGAGAGTTCCAGAAAAACATCTATTTCTGCTTTATTGACTATGCCAAAGCCTTTGACTGTGTGGATCACAATCATCTGTGGAAAATTCTGAAAGAGTTGGGAATACCAGACCACCTGATCTGCCACTTGAGAAACCTATATACAGGTCAGGAAGCAACAGTTAGAACTGGACATGGAACAACAGACTGGTTCCAAATAGGAAAAGGAGTACATCAAGGCTGTATATTGTCACCCTGCTTATTTAACTTCTATGCAGAGTACATCATGAGAAACGCTGAGCTGGAAGAAACACAAACTGGAATCAAGATTGCCAGGAGAAATATCAATCACCTCAGATATGCAGATGACACCACCCTTATGGCAGAGAGTGAAGAGGAACTCAAAAGCCTCTTGATGAAAGTAAGAGGAGGGTGAAAAAGCTGGGTTAAAGCTCAACATTCAGAAAACGAAGATCATGGCATCTGGTCCCATCACTTCATGGGAAATAGATGGGGAAACAGTGGAAACAGTGTCAGACTTTATTTTTTTGGGCTCCAAAATCACTGCATATGGTGACTGCAGCCATGATATTAAAAGATGCTTACTCCTTGGAAGAAAAGTTATGACCAACCTAGACAGCATATTAAAAAGCAGAGAGACATTACTTTGCCAACAAAGGTCTGTCTAGTCAAGGGTATGATTTTTCCAGTAGTCATGTATGGATGTGAGAGTTGGACTGTGAAGAAAGCTGAGTGTCAAAGAATTGATGCTTTTGAACTGTGGTGTTGGAGAAGACTCTTGAGAGTCCCTTGGACTGCAAGGAGATCCAACCAGTCCATTCTGAAGGAGATCAGCCCTGGGATTTCTTTGGAGGGAATGATGCTAAAGCTGAAACTCCAGTACTTTGGCCACCTCATGCGAAGAGTTGACTCATTGGAAAAGACTCTGATGCTGGGAGGGATTGGGGGCAGGAGGAGAAGGGGACGACAGAGGGTAAGATGGCTGGATGGCATCACCGACTTGATGGACGTGAGTTTGAGTGAACTCCGGGAGATGGTGATGGACAGGGAGGCCTGGCGTGCTGCAGTTCATGGGGTCGCAAAGAGTCGGACATGACTGAGCGACTGAACTGAAGTGAACCTATTCATATACCTGTGAAACCATCATCACAATAAAAATAATGACTATATTTAATCACCTCTTCCAATTTCTTCTTGCCTGTTTATAGTATTTCCTCCCTAGCCCTGTTGATACATCCCCTAAGGAAGTCCTGATCTGCTTTTTCAGCCCTGATCTACTGTAGATGACTTGGTATTTTCTATGATTTTATAAAGATAGAAAGTACATACTCTTTTCTTACCTAGCTACTTCCACTGAGCACCATTTCTTTGAGACTCATGCATGTTTTTGTGTTAATCAATAGTTCATCACTTTTTATTGCTGAGTAGTATTCTAGTGAGGGCTTCCCTGGTCACTCAGCAATAAAGAGTCTGCCTGCCAACGCAGGGGACCCGGGTTTGGTCCCTGGGTTGGAAAGATCCCTTGCAGAAGGAAACGGCAACCCACTCCAATATACTTGCCTGGGAAGTCCCATGGGCAGAGGAGCCTGGTGGGCCACAGATCATGGGGTCACAAAGAGTCAGACACAACTTAACAATTAAACAATGAAAACAAAAACAGTATTCTAGTGAACAGACACCGCACAGTTTGTTTAGCCATTCACTTGTTCAAGGTCATCTGCTTATTTCTAGTTGTTGGCTGTTACAAATAAAATGTCCATGAACATTTGCATAAAAAGCCTATAAGAATATATGCTTTTATTTCTATATAAATACTTAGGACTAGAATGGCCAGATCATGCAGTAGGTTTATGTTTAACTTTGTAAGAAGCTGCCAAATTGTTTTCCCAGTCATTGTGCCATTTTGCATTCCTATCAGCAATGTATGTGAGTTTGAGTGAACTCCGGGAGTTGGTGATGGACAGGGAGGCCTGGCGTGCTGCAGTCCATGGGGTTGCAGAGTCGGACATGACTGAGCGACTGAACTGAACTGAACACCAATGTATGGCAGTTCTAGTTCCTTCTCATTTCCACTACTCCACTTGAGTATGGCTAGTCTTTTGGCTTTTAAGCTCTGCTCATTTTCATCCTGTGATCTTAGAATACATTGGACAGAACTTTACTTCCCCAAAGAGCTGTGACAGGCTGTCCACCAATTTTTAAATATAGTTTTAAAGTGCCTGATTATACTGAATTATCCATCCAACAAAAATTACTGGGACCTGATATCTATCAAGCCTTAGATTACTCAGGATACTTAGATGGAGGCAACTAGGTCATTTTCTAGACTTGAGACATGGATTGTAATGGAGTGGAAAGGGGGCTATGAAGCAACAGGATATGTTCTTATACCACAGTTGGTTCAGTATTACTTGGATACAGGGTGTGGGCTGAAGCTCCAATCCTTTGGCCACCTGATGCCAAGAGCTGACTCATTGGAAAAGAACTTGATGCTGGAAAAGATTGAGGGCAGGAGGAGAAGAGGGCGACAGAAGATGAGATGGTTGGATGGTGTCACTGACTCAATGGACATGAGTTTGAACAAACTCCGGGAGATCGTGAAGGACAGGGAAGCCTAGCGTGCTGCAGTCCATGGGGTCACAAAGACTTGGACACGACTTCACGACTGAACAATGGCAACAACAACAGCAGGGTGCAGGCAGCAAGAACCAAGATGAGGCAGGTCCCTGTGTGCTACAAGGTTGGTGACAGAGGAATTTGGAGGAATGTCATGTGTGGACCTGCCCTCTGACAGTAAATGAAAATGTTCTCTTGAGGTACAAACCTTGCCACCTATCTCTCTGTTGATTTATCTTCTTTCAATTCCCTTGGGTGTGTTTGGAACCTTCCTGTCTGTTTTAAGTTCCACACATCTTTGGCTTTAAAAATCCAAATGGTGCCAGCTGTGGTTGGGCCCCGCTGGCTGTGCTCTCTGGGTTGGACTGTGGTTTTCAAGGTGTCAGTACTGAAAGAGAAGGTGTGTCCTTATAGAAATGGCCTTTGGTTTGGGCTGCGTATTACCTGCCAGAGCCCTGCAGGGATGCAGTTTCCCGGGGTATCCATTCTGCAAGATGCTGAGAGAAGCCACCTGGATAAATAGAAGCAAAGTGAGAGGCTGGACCTTGGTCTTTTATCTGTGTATCTGTGCTGTGCTGACATTTAGCAGGACATACCAGTACAGTTACCCCATTGTTAAAATGTTAAAAGACTTCCAGGGCTTTCCTGGTGGCTCAATGGTAAACAACCTGCTTGCAAATGCAGGAGACACACGTTGGATCCCTGATCTGAGAAGATTCCACATGCTTCGGAGCAACTAAGCCTGTGCACCACAACTATTAAGCCAGTGCTCTAGAGCCTGGGAGCTGTAACTACTGAAGCCCGTGTACCCTAGAGCCTGTGCTCCACAACGAGAGAAGCTGCTGCAATGAGAAACCTAGGCATCGCAACTGGAGAGTCCCCCCGCTCGCCACAGCTAGAAAAAAGCAAGTGCAGCAACAAAGACCCAGCACAGCCAAAAATAAATAAATAAATAAAAGTTTTTAAAAAGACTTCCATATTTGTTGGTATATAGCAGCTTCTCTGTGTCCCAGTAACTCAGACCTCCTGCCTGCACAGAAGGGGTGCCAGGACCCTAATACAACAGTTGACACCTTTCTCAATTGATCAGTCCCCATAATAGTTTCTATGAAAGTGAAAGTCATAATTACTCAGTTACGTTTGACTCTTTGTGACTGCACAGACTGTAGCCTGCCACACTCTGTCCATGGAATTCTCCAGGCAAAAATACTGGAGTGGGTGGCCATTCTCTTGTCTGGGGGAACTTACTGACCCAGGGATTGAACCCAGGTAGTTTTTATGGTTATTAAATATTAAAAATTTTGATCATCTTCAAAAAACCACAATATGCAACCAAAAAAAAAAAAGATTATGCCAGGCTGATCTAATATATATATGTCACATTATGCTGGAGGTGGTACTTAATGTATTTAGAAACAAAAGAATTCTAGAGCCTCTCGCTAATCAGCATAAATACTTCACCAATAAACCAGAGATGTCTGCAGAGAAACCATATCATGGGGAATCACTCAGGCAGATCTAAATGAGCATCTCAATGGTGGTTTATATTTTGCAGATGCTCAAGACAGTCAGTGTCAACTTCCAAGTCAGTGACTGATTTTTCATAGCAGGGGCTATTTCCTTTGATCCTGACTAGCAGTTGTTTTGCTACCAAAGTTAAAGGTTTTTTTTTGGTTAAATTCAATATAATTTTCATCACACTTGATTTTAAGACACCGAAATTGCCCATAATTGTGTCTGTCCTATCGCTATGGTAATATGGACAATTATAATGGATTATCCTTTTGTTTTCCTGGTCATTTGTTGATGCCTTTTTTTGTTGTAAGAATGTGAAAACATAAGGCAATTTCACCAATTACTGGTAATGTTATTCAGATATTTAATTTATTTTCTGCATGCATAATCAGCCATAAATACATTTTAGCTAATGGAGATGACAAGGGTATAATATAATTTGAGCCCAAACAAATTCAAAATAACATTAGGAAGGAAACACAAAACCGTGGGAAGGAAAGAAATGGAAGACAATCTGTCTTTAGTCTCCCTTATGCCAGATCTTCTAATGTGGACCAGGTCTTCTGTGTTAATCTGTTTATTGGGTTATTATGAAATGGTGAAAGGGCCTAGTAAAATATGTGGTGCATAGTAGGTATGTAATAAATCATTTTCCTTTCCTTTCTATCTAGAAATGGAGTTGACTGTGTATTTGACACTTGCTGTGGATTGAAGATTTGTGTCCCCTACCCCCAATATCATATGTTGAAGTCTAAGCCCCAGTGTGATGGTGTCAGGAGGTGGGGCTTTTGGTAGGTAATTAGGTCATAAGAATGTAACCCTCATGGATGGGATTAGTGCCCTTTTAAGATGAAACAGAAACATTACTTTGCCAACAAAGGTCCGTCTAGTCAAGGCTATGGTTTTTCAGTGGTCATGTATGGATGTGAGTTGGACTGTGAAGAAAGCTGAGCGCCAAAGAATTGATGCTTTTGAACTGTGGTGTTAGAAAAGACTCTTGAGAGTCCCTTGGACTGCAGGGAGATCCAACCAGTCCATCCTAAAGGAGATCAGTCATGGGTGTTCATTGGAAGGACTGATACTAAAGCTGAAACTCCAATACTTTGGCCACCTGATGTGAAAGCTGACTCATTGGAAAAGACCCTGATGCTGGGAAAGATTGAGGGCAGGAGGAGAAGGGGATGATAGAGGATGAGATGGTTGGATGGCATCACCGACTTGATGGACATGGGTTTGGGTGGACTCCAAGAGTTGGTGATGGACAGGGAGGCCTGGCATACTGCGGTTCAGTTCTGTTCAGTTCAGTCGCTCAAATCGTGTCCAACTCTTTGCGACCCCATGAATCACAGCACACCAGGCCTCCCTGTCCATCACCAACTCCCGGAGTTCACTCAGATTCATGTCCATTGAGTCAGTGATGCCATCCAGCCATCTTATCTTCTGTCGTCCCCTTCTCCACCTGCCCCCAATCCCTCCCAGCATCAGAGTCTTTTCCAATGAGTCAGCTCTTCACATGAGGTGGCCAAAGTACTGGAGTTTCAGCTTTAGCATCATTCCCTCCAAAGAAATCCCAGGGTTGATCTCCTTCAGAATGGACTGGTTGGATCTCCTTACAGTCCAAGGGACTCTCAAGAGTCTTCTCTTTCACCACAGTTCAAAAGCATCAGTTCTTCAGCACTCAGCCTTCCTCACAGTCCAACTCTCACATCCATACATGACTACTGGAAAAACCATAGCCTTGACTAGACTGACCTTAGTCGGCAATGTCCCGGCTTTTGAATATGCTATCTAGGTTGGTCATAACTTTTCTTCCAAGGAGTAAGCGTCTTTTAATTTCATGTCTGCAGCCACCATCTGCAGTGATTTTGGAGCCCAAAAAAATAAAGTCTGACACTGTTTTCACTGATTCCCCATCTATTTCCCATGAAGTGATGGGACTGGATGCCATGATTTTCGTTTTCTGAATGTTGAGCTTTAAGCCAACTTTTTTGCTCTCCTCTTTCACTTTCATCAAGAAGCTTTTTAGCTCCTCTTCACTTTCTGCCATAAAGGTGGTGTCATCTGCATATCTGAGGTTATTGATATTTCTCCCGGCAATCTTGATTCCAGCTTGTGTTTCTTCCTTTCCAGCATTTCTCATGATGCACTCTGCATAGAAGTTAAATAAGCAGGGTGACAAAATACAGCCTTGATGTACTCCTTTTCCTATTTGGAACCAGTCTGTTGTTCCATGTCCACTTCTAACTTGCTTCTTGATCTGCATACAGATTTCTCAAGAGGCAGGTCAGGTGGTCTGGTATTCCCATCTCTCAGAATTTTCCACAGTTTATTGTGATTCACACAGTGCTGTGGTTAATGGGGTCGCAAAGACTCGGACATGACTGAGCAACTGAACTGAACTGAACTGAACTGAAGATGAAACATCGGAGAGATGACCTCTTTCTTTGTCTCTCAGCCACAGGAGGATACAAGGAAAGATAGCATCTGCAAACCAGGAGAAGGGCTTCCACCATGCACCAGATCTGCGGGCACTTTGATCTTAGATTTCCCAGTCTTCGGAACTGTTGGTAAATAAATGCTTGATGTTAAAACCACCCAGTCTATAGTATTTTTGTTACAGCAGCCTGCACTGATTAAGTCGGTGTTGTTTCATCTGAGACCATTCAAACTCTTCCTTCTACTCTCCAGCTCTGTGGCCAAACCTTAGGGTGCAGGAAAAGATACCTCATCAGCAACAGGAATACTGATTGGAACTAGAGTCAGAATCTCAGTCTAGAGATAAAGAAAGTACAAAAATAGAGCTTTCTGCTGCCAATCCCCAGGAAGTGCCCCCCAAATAAAACAAAACCTCCTGTCACCCCGTCTTATCTCAGTTGTACATTCTGCCTGAGTGCCTGCCTGCTACAGATTTCAATTATGAGCTACCTTTTTACTTCAGTTTCTTTAGTTTGCACAGGCTTGGTAAATGCAGGAAAATTTCTTCTCATGGGAGAAGGCTCCCATCAGCTGCCCAACTTCACTCTAAACCCTTCCTTTTGGAATACTTATTATGCCAGTGAGAAACTCATTTAGTCGCTAATCTGTCTTTAACACCTGCTAATCTCCATTTCTGTCAAAGAAACTGTGTAACCCAGTTTCTGGCTGTCTTCCATCTGGGGTGGCACTGGGGAACAGGGGGCAACAAATCCTCAATTCTGGGTACACTCTTATTTTTATAACTCCAGGAAGACCCACACTGGATGATTTTAAATTTTTGCCTTGCTCAGAGGAAAGTGTGTGAATGAATTATGAGCATGTGGATCCATCCAAGGGGCCTTCTTGCCACCCTGCTGCATCTTGGCATTCTCTTTGGTTCAGCAGGGTCCTAGTAGTACCAGTGACTAAATCTGGAGCTCTTTCCTTGCCTTATAATAAGTGATGATTTTGGTCACATTTATATCCCGAAATAAGGAGAGATGTGGGCATCTGGGGCTTTGGTGAGAGAGTCTGGGATAGCTTGGCAGTTGCCAAGCTTAGCAGGGGAGACATAGAAAGTTTTCAAATGTCCAAGGAGCATTTTCCTTGCTTCCACTCTGAAACCAATGGAGCAGCGACTGCCAGTGTGCTCATCCTCCGTGGCCGGTTTCTTTTGCTGCTTGCTCTTTCTTCCACACACTCAGGCAGAAGGACCTTGCTG
The DNA here is from genome assembly GCA_006410935.1 of Redunca redunca. NCBI lineage: Eukaryota > Metazoa > Chordata > Mammalia > Artiodactyla > Bovidae > Redunca > Redunca redunca. The sequence goes on from SJYQ01000998.1 coordinate 565,856, forward strand.
TCTGCCTCCATCTCTGGAAGCAGAATCATGTGTTTTAAGCCTGTCAAACAATTGCACGCTTGAAGGGCATTAAATGAGAATGTGGAGCTGCCGAGTGGAATCATCAATCATGCATAACTCCCAAAATAAGTAAATGTCTATTTACCCCTTTACAGTTGTGTTCAAGAAAAGCATTCTACATTCTGACTCTACTTTCCAATGTTCATACCATTTTATGTGGCATCTTTTTATTATTTATTTTCTGTTTCCCAAAGAGGGAAAGGGAGTGGCTGAAGGTGTGAGGAGCTGAGCAAAGTAGCTGTTTACAATTTTGGGGGGCCCTGTGAGACTGGAACTGATGCTATAGACCTAGGATGAAGAGGACCCCTCAACAGATTGAAATCAGAAGAACTACCCATTTACCACTAGACTTTTGGCTCACAGAATTACTGAAAGAAGAGCATGATGCTATAGGAAGACAGAGTTCTGACTCCAAGTTGGTGCTGTCTACCCCTGTGATGTAGTTGTAATTGCTTGGTCACCAAATCATGAACAGGGTAGTGCTGGTGGTTGGATATGAACCGTGACATCGTGGGGATCTGGCTGATTACACATGAACTGTGATCGCTTTCTCTCCATGTTTTGTTTTGTGGAGTAGTAACTGTTTCAAAATTGAGTCACCAGTGTGCATGCATACATATTAAGTCCTAAATTTTCCAAACATTGTGCTTTTCTGGAAGGAAGAAATTTAAACATTGGGCATTTGTACATTCACACCAGCCATGGATGGGAGTTCCAGTTGTTCCATATCTTTGCCAGCTTCTGGGGTTGTCAGCCTTTTACTTTAATCATTCAAGTGGGTATCAAGTGCATCTACTTAAGATCTTTAATTTACATTCTCTAAGAATTTAATGACATTGAGTTCTTTTATAAACATTTGTTGGCTATTTGTGTATCTACTTCTGTGAAGCATCTGTTCAAATACTTTGTGAATTTTAAGATATTTCGTTGCTCATTTGTAAAATTGTTGACTTATGGTTCTTTTGTATATTCTGGATACAAGTTCATTGTCCCATAGTGATGTTGTAAACATATTTCCCAACCTGTGCCTTGCTTATTCATTGTCTTAGTAATGTCTTTTGATGAGCATACATTTTATTTCTTATGAAGTCTAATTTTTCAAAATTTACTTTTTAGGGTTGTGTTTTTGGTGCCCTGTTCAATAAAACCTTTATCCATCTACAGTCATGAGAATTTTCTCATGTTTTTTTCTAGACATGTTAAGGTNTTTTCACTCTCCTCTTTCACTTTCATCAAGAGGCTTTTGAGTTCCTCTTCACTTTCTGCCATAAGGGTGGTGTCATCTGCATATCTGAGGTTATTGAGATTTCTCCCGGCAATCTTGATTCCAGCTTGTGTTTCTTCCAGCCCAGAGTTTCTCATGATGTACTCTGAATAGAAGTTAAATAAGCAGGGTGACAATATACAGCCTTGACTTACTCCTTTTCCTATTTGGAACCAGTCTGTTGTCCTATGACCAGTTCTAACTGTTGCTTCCTGACCTGCATACAGATTTCTCAAGAGGCAGGTCAGGTGGTCTGGTATTCCCATCTCTTGAAGAATTTTCCACATATGATTGTGATCCACACAGTCAAAGGCTTTGGCATAGTCAATAAAGCAGAAATAGATGTTTTTCTGGAACTCTCTTGCTTTTTCCATGATCCAGCGGATGTTGGCAATTTGATCTCTGGTTCCTCTGCCTTTCCTAAAACCAGCTTGAACATCAGGAAGTTCACCGTTCACATCTTGCTGAAGCCTGGCTTGTAGAATTTTGAGCATTACTTTACTAGCATGTGAGATGAGTGCAATTGTGCGGTAGTTTGAGCATTCTTTGGCATTGCCTTAACATATAATCCTCAGACTCTGTTCAAGTTTTGTCAGTTGTCCCCAAGATGCTCTTTATAGTAAAATGATCTGATTCTTTAATTATTAGGTGTACTGTTCTGAAAAAATTCCTCAGTCTTTCATTTTTATGACCTTGACAGATTTTATGTTATAGAGCTTAGGTTGATCTGATCTTCCTTTTGATTCAATTCAGGTTATTCATCTTTGGCAGAAATATCACAGAAATAAGTTTATATTCTTATTATATCCTACAAGTGTTACATAGCTTTAATTTGTTCTATCACTGATGATTTTACTACAATGGTGCCTATTAGGCTTCTCCACTGTAAATTTACAGTTTACCCCTTTGTAATAAGTATTTTTGTATACTTTACATTTTGATATTGTTTTAATCTTCATCAAGCATTGAGTATTTTCATTTCTATTAGTATAGGTACATGCCTTCTTATTTAACAAACTTTAATCCATTAATATCATTCTTCATTTTGATGCTCAGATTGTCCCATTTTTGGCTGATAAGCTTCAAGCTGCTGCTCATGTCTTTTTGACATGCTCACTCTGTTCTTTGACTATGTCTTTACTTTCTGACAAAAAAAATTTCCAGGTTCATCATTGACTTTTCTTGCTTTAAGACCCAGACTCTGTCGTTTATCCAAGTTCTGGGGTTGCAAAGAGTCAGACACGACTGAGCGACTAAACTGAACTGAATCCTTTTATTTCAGAATGATGTTTAGAAACCAACATCTGGGCCTTAGATATGCTTATCACTATATATATTGCTTGTAATGGGTATCTGTTTATATATATATAGTTTTTTTTTAAATCACTGGGTTACACTAGTACAGCCACCTTACCTGCCTCCTGTGAAGTCTATATGCAAGTCAAGAAGCAACAGAACTGGACATGAAACAACAGACTGGTTCCAAATTGGGAAAAGAGTACATCAAGGCTATATATTGTTACCCTGCTTATTTAACTTATATGCAGAGTACATCTTGTGAAATGCCTGGCTGGATGAAGCACAAGCTGGAATCAAGATTGCCAGGAGAAATATTAATAACCTCAGATATGCAGATGACACCACCCTTATGGCAGAAACTGAAGAGGAACTAAAGAGCCTCTCGATGAAGGTGAAAGAGGAAGCTTAAAACTCAACATTCAAAAAACTAAGATCATGGCATCCAGTCCCATTACTTTATGCAAATAGATGGGGAAACAATGGAAAAAGTGACAGACTTTATTTTCTTGGGCTCCACAATCACTGCAGATGGTGATTGCAGCCATGACATTAAAAGATGCTTGCTCCTTGGAAGAAAAGCTACGACCAACCTAGACAGCCTATTTAAGAGCAGAGACATTACTTTGCCAACAAAGGTCCATCTAGTCAAGGCTATGGTTTTTCCAGTAGTCATGTATGGATGTGAGAATGGGACCATAAAGAAAGTGAGCACCAAAGAATTGATGCTTTTGAACTGTGGTGTTGGAGAAGACTTTTAAGAGTCCCTTGGACTGAAAGGAGATCAAAGCAGTCAAATCCTAAAGGAAATCGGTCCTGAATATTCATTGGAAGGACTGATGCTGAAGCTGAAGCTGAAGCTCCAATACTTTGGCCACATGCTTCCAAGAGCTGATGTATTAGAAAAAACCCTGGTGTTGGGAAAGATTGAAGGCAGGAGGAGAAGGTGGCGACAGAGGATGAAATGGTTGGATGGTATCACTGACTCGATGGCCGTGAGTTTGAGCAAGCTCTGGGAGATGGTGAAGGACAGGGAAGCCTGGTGTGCTGCAGTCCATGGGGTTGCAAAGAGTCGGACGTGACTGAGCCACTGACCAACAACAGCTCTAGCATCTTCAGTTCCATCCAGCACCACAGAGTGAATTCTAATTTTCTCCCTTTCCTATTTGGAATCCCTTTACTGACAGTGAGAAACCTCACTTCCGTTACCCTCAATGTTTTTACCTATTTCATCAATCCACCTCTAGGTGCCAACATCATCACTGCTACCAGCCCTGCACACACTACTCATACTCCCTCGCCTTGTACCACGCTCCTCTCCCACATCCGTGCCTTACTCAGCCTACAGGGGTTCTGGTGCTGCACATCAGCCACCTTCCCATGTACAGATAACTGTTTCACTCTGCTCGGGTTCAGACCCCTTTAACTGGGGCCAGACTCTCATGTAAATGTCCTCTTTATTATGCTTGGGCTTCATTCAATACCATGTACTGTCTCATTACAACTTTGCCCCACTTCCCTGTGGGAATACTTAACCACGTTCAGCCCCACTTAATGACTTTGGGGCAGAATTATCCAGGAAGGAAAGGGGAAAGGAAGAGGAAAGAATTAGTAAGTCTTAAAATGTCAATTTGTTTATTGCTTATATGTGGTTATATATTAATAATTATTTTTTCATATCTACCTTATATCCTATCACTTTGTTAAATTTACTAATTAATTTTAGAGTTTGGAAGATTTCTTTGGACATCCTACATACACAATCATGTAACCTGAAAATAATTAGGATTTTGTCTTTTTTCTAATCTTAATACTTTTTATTTCTTTTACGTTTTATTGCACTACATATGATTTCTAGGATAATGGTGAATACAAGGGATGAGAGCAGACTTTATCACCTTGCTTTTATCTGGGGGAAAGGATTAATATTAAGTATGGTAAGAGATATGATAGTAGCTGTACGTTTTTCACAGATTTGCTTTTCAGCTTGGGAAAAAAATTTTTTTTTTCTTATGCCAGTTTGCTGAGTTTTTAAATCATGAAAAGGTATTATTGCCTCTATGGGCATGATTATATGACTTTCCTCTTTTCTTTCACTAATGTTATATATTGCATGGATTGATTTTTTTGAATGTTAAATCAATCTTATATTCCTTGGATAAATCTTACTTGGTCATGATGTATTAACTTTCAAAACTATTACTGAATTCTTCTGCTAAGATTTTTAAGAAGGATTTTTACATTTCTTCAGGAGGTGTTTTGGTATGCAGTTTTCCGTAGTAATCTTCGTCAGCTGTAAATATCAGGGTTATGTGGGCCTCCTAAAATGAGTTAGAAAGTATTTTGTCTTCTGTTTTCCAAGAGAATTGAGTAGAATTGATGTGAAGTGAAGTGAAGTCGCTCAGTCGTGTCTGACTCTTTGCAACCCCATGGACTGTAGCCTACCAAGCTCCTCCCTCCATGGGATTCTCCAGGCAAGAGTACTGGAGTGGGTTGCCATTTCCTTCTCCAAGGGATCTTCCCGACCCAGGGATCGAACCCGGTTCTCCAGCATTCCAGGCAGATGCTTTAACCTCTGAGCCACCAAGATGCACCAGTAGAATTGATGTGGTTTCTTTTTTTAAAGTTTTGTAGAAGGACTTCCCTGCTGGTCCAGTAGCTAAGACTCTGTGCTCCTAATGCAGGGGGCCCTGGTTTGATCCCTGGTCAAAGAAATGGATCACATGTGCCACAAGTAAGCGTTCACATGCCGCAAAGAAGATCCTGTGTGCTGCAACTAAGACCAGTTCAGGCAAAAAAGAAAAAAAAAAAAAAATTGTAGGCTTTCCTAATGATATCATCTAGGTCTAAAGCTTTCTTTATTTTTAACTGTGAACTTAATTTTTTAATACATATGAGGCTATTCAGATTTTTTTTCTTCTTCTGTCAGTTTTAATAATTTGCTTTCCAAGGAGGCTGCCCATTATCATTAAAGTTTTTGAATTTGACGTACTGTTGTTCAAAAAAATCCCTGACCATCCTTTTAATGTCTATGTTATCTGTAATGGTGTTCTTTTTATATTTCTCTTCTGGATAATTTTTTATTTTCTCTTTTTATTTCAATCTTGGTAGGAATTTATCAATTTCATTAGTCTTTTTAACATCCAAATTTGTGACTTTATTTTTTTCCTCCATCGTTTCCCTGTTTTCAGCTTTGCTAATTTTTGCTCTTTATGTTCTCGTCCCTTCTGCTTACTTTGTTCTTTCTCTCGTTTGTTAAGGTAAAATTTTGCTTAAGAGATTGAAGACTAGAGGACGATGCAAAGAAATATTGTGTAGGCCATGCAGTTTCACTTCCAACTATCCTGCTTTTTCACTGCTGCATGAGGGCTGCCATAGATAAATGTAAATGAGTGGTTGTGCCTGTGTTCCAAAGCAAGGTTATTCCTAGAAACAGGCAGCAGGGCTTCTGTGGTGATCCAGTGGTTAAGAATCTGCTTGCCAATGCAAGGGACACAGGTTCCATCTCCGGTCTGGGAAGACTGTACATGCCACAGGCCAAATAAACCTGTGCACTGAAACTTTTGAGCCCGCAAGCCTACAGCCACCACAGTGAGAAGGCCCCAGCCCCACATGAAGGGTAACCCCGTTCCCTGCAACTAGAGAAAGCCTGTGCAGCAACAAAGGCCCAGCACAGCCAAAAATCAACAAACAGGCAGCAACCTGGATTTAGCCCATGGTTACAGTTTACTGACTCCTGCATTAAATTATTGATTTTAAAACTGTATCGCTTTCATAAAATAAGCATTCAATACCCCCAAATTTTCCTCTAAGAGCTGCTTTAGCTACATCTCATAAATTCTGATATGCTCTATTTTCATTATTATTCAGTTCACAATATTTTCTGATTTTCCTCATCATTTCTCCTTTTATTTATGAGTTACTTATAAACGTGTTGTTTAATTGACAACTTGGGGATTTTCCACATACTTTATTTTTTATTGAATTGTAATCTACTGCTATTGTAATAGGAGAACATCTTCTGTATGACTTACTATTTTTATAAAGTTCTTGGAGAATGTTCCACGTCAATATACTTTACATGCTTGAAGTTCATTAACATTTAGGGTTGTTAGGTCTATTTGATGAGTGGATATTTTTATAATTGTGAAATGTTCCTCTTATAGAGATGGGAATACCAGACCACCTGGCTTGCCTCCTGAGAAATCTGTATGCAGGTCAAGAAGCAACAGTTAGATCAAAACATGGAACAACAGACTGGCTCCAAATTGGGAAAGGAGTATGTCAAAGCTGTATATTGTCACTCTATTTAACTTACATGCAGAGTACATTATGAGAAGTGTTGAGCTAGATGAAGAACAAGCTGGAACCAAGATTACCTGGAGAAATATCAATAACCTCAGATATGCAGATGACACCAACCTTATGGCAGAAAGTGAAGAAGAACTAAAGAGCCTCTTGATGAAAGTGAAAGAGGAAAGTGAAAAAGTTGGCTTAAAGCTCAACATTCAGAAAACGAAGATCATGGCATCCAGTCCCAACATTTCATGGCAAATAGATGGGGAAACAATGGAAAAAGTGACCGACTTTATTTTCTTGGACTCTAAATCACTGCAGATGGTGACTGCAGCCATGAAATTAAAAGACGCTTGCTGTTTGGAGGAAAAGCTATGACCAACCTAGACAGCACATTAAAAAGCAGAGACATTACTCTGCCAGCAAAGATCCATCTAGTCAAAGCTATGGTTTTTCCAGTAGCCATATATGGATGTTAGAGTCTGACCATAAAGAAAGCTGAGCGCTGAAGAATTGATGCTTTTGAATTGTGGCACTGGAGAAGACTCTTGAGAGTCCCTTGGACTGAAAGGAGATCAACGAATGAATCCTAAAGGAAATTAGTTCTGAATGTTCATTAGAAGGACTGATGCTGAAGCTGAAGCTCCAATTCTTTAGCCACCTGATGTGAAGAACTGACTCACTGGAAAATTCCTTGATGCTGGGAAAGATTGAAGGCAGAAGGAGAAGGGGATGATAGAGGATGAGATGGTTGGATGGCATCACCGACTCGATGGACATGTATTTGAGCAAGTTTTGGGAGTTGATGATGGACAGGGAAGCCTGGAGTGCTGCAGTCCGTGGGGTCACAAAGAATCGGACACAACTGAGCAACTGAAATGAACTAATCCATAATAGTACTATTTTCTCTAATTTTAAATTGTTTGATATTAATATTGACATTACAGCTTCCTTGTGCTTGGTATTTATATGTTATACATTTATATCAAGTTGTATTTTTCTTGATAATTAAAATGGATTGTTGTTATTTGTAATATTTAGTTATTACATTATTTTCCCCTCAGCCATCTGACAATCTCTGCCTTCTAACTGGATAGTTTTGTAATTTAATGTAATTATTAACGTGATTGAGTATTAATATGTTTTCTTTGGTATAGCTTGAGTGAGTTATTTTGATCTTTTGGGTGAGAGCAACTGTCACTCATGATTTTCTATGTCTGAAATGGAAGGAAACCCACTGATTTTCTTCTGAGTACTAAAATTTCCAGATAAATTTGACACACAATGCAAAAAATGTTAATTACATTGCCTTGATTGCATGTATTACCTTGTATGTAGTACCTTGATTACAATAATGACTTGGATTCTCCATTCCTATATCTACAACCTTTGAAATATGATGTTGTAGCTCTTTTCATAAAAGGGCAGAACTTGTTTCCTTTCCCCTTAAAATGAGCTCATCATGTTAATTACTTTGGCCAGTAGAATGTGAATGAAGGGACAGTGTGTCAATATTGAGACTAACCTCAGTAGGCTTTGTACTTTCTACCTTTCTTCTTGAACTCTGTCTTGCTGTTGCTGTCTAGCGTGATGGATGTAGAAATTCCAGGACTTGGACACTCCTCCTCTCCTGCCAACAGCCAATCAATCACCTGCTATATAGTGCTATCCTTGACCAGGTAACTCCTGATGACTTTGCCAGCTGACTGCCGACACAAGGTCAAGCCACCCAAGCATTGCTCAGGTCAATAAAACCTCCCTGCTTATCAACAGACTCCTCAGCAATAACACATGCTTATTGTTTTAAACCATCAGTACAAGTGATACAACTACTTACATTTCCCTTCCTGCACATGAACAATGGAATTATACTCTCTTAAAAGAGATCAGTCCTGGGTGTTCATTGGAAGGTCTGATGTTGAAGCTGAAACTCCAGTACTTTGGCCACCTGATGCGAAGAGCTGACTCATTTGAAAAGACCCTGATGCTGGGAAAGATTGAGGGCAGGAGGAGAAGGGAACAACATTGGATGAGATGGTTGGATGGCATCACTGACTCAATGAACATGAGTTTGGGTGGGCTCCGGGAGTTGGTGTTGGACAGGGAGGCCTGGAGTGCTGCAGTTCATGGGGTTGCAAAGAGTTGGACATGACTGAGCGACTGAACTGAACTGAACTGAATAAGGAGGAGGTGAATTCTGTGTAGTCCTGGAAGAAGTCTTGCTGAAGCATCCAGTCATCTGCATGGGATAGGAAGAAAACAGAGTTACTTTTTTCAACTGCCTGCATGAGAGTTCCACTTGGGGAGAAACTGTTTTTATTTGGAAAAATACAGTAGAAGCCTTCTAATCTGATATAATTAGAACTGGTAGTTGGCTGGCTAATCTAGCAGAAGAATGAGAGCTGCCTATTAGCCAAGAGGTCTCTGGTTTCTGTGGGGAGCAGTCAGTGTGTTTTGCAGAGGAAATGGAGAGTGTTGCTTATTTTGATAAAGTGAATTTAGAAACATAGTTTCCATAGCTTTTGGCTCCCCTCTTTATGGAAAGAGGGGATCTAGGTAGATATCCTAAGAAGAGAAGGAATCATTATTAGGTGTAAAAGTCTGAGTTCTGAATCACAGATGTGGAAAAGATACCTTTCATTCATTCATTAATGCAGAAGACTTTACTATATTTTTCCAAACAAATGAGGATTTATTGAGCCTCTTTTGGGAGCTTGATAAAATTAGGAATTTATTACGTTCACCCACTATATCCCAAGCACATTAGTGTCTGGCCAGATTGAGTACCAACTACTGGTTGAATTTATAAGTAGGAAGGAATTTATGTCATTTGTTTGAAACAGAGTAAAAACTAATAATTTTCAATCTGGCAGCTGAGTTTCTTTTAGGGAGAGACCTATTGCTATTTAAATAGCTTTATACAGATCACTTGAATTTGGAAGGCATAGTTAGGAAACAGACAGTAAAATAAAGAGATTGTGAAAACTCTCTTGCACAAGAGATTAACAGTATGTAGGGAGGTACCTTCGGAGAAGGCAATGGCACCCATTCCAGTACTCTTGCCTGGAAAATCCAATGGACGGAGGAGCCTGGTAGGCTGCAGTCCATGGGGTCGCGAAGACTCGGACACGACTGAGGACTTCACTTTCACTTTTCACTTTTACTTTTCACTTTCATGCATTGGAGAAGGAAATGGCAACCCACTCCAGTGTTCTTGCCTGGAGAATCCCAGGGACAGGGGAGCCTGGTGGGCTGCTGTCTATGGGGTGGCACAGAGTCGGACATGACTGAAGCAACTTAGCAGCAGCAGCAGGGAGGTACCTTATGGTTTGCATGGAGCAAAGAAAGGCTAGGACGAGGAAGGAGAGAGAAAATGGGGCTGAGATGGGTGGTCCATGGGAATTCTCTTGGCAGACAGGGAGATCGAAGGAATTTTTTTTTTTTTTGATAGGTGGAGGTGAAAGTGTGGAATTTTTTTAAATTAACATTCAGTTTAAAGGCTTTAAGTCCTCTGGAGTAGGAAATGGAAACGTACTTCAGTATTCTTGCCTAGAAAATTCCATGGAACATTTGGACTATACAATCCATGGGGTCACAAAGAGTCAGACGTGACTAAGCACTCACTCACACTAAAAAGCTTTTAACCCATGGTACACCAAAAAGAAGGAGCCCTTAAAGAAGTCATTTTTGGTTTGGTCCCTGGTTTAGAAGTTGTGAAGCTTGGTGTGTGTTTGTTAAGTGCTTTAAGTGAGGTGATTTGCTGCTACAGCTCTTGCTATGGTGTAAAATTTTCTTCACTGTCACAAATTTTCAGAAAAAGTCTGCCACACTTACAGCCTGAGGTTCACAGATGGAGACTGGTGTCTGGTAACAGTGCGGAAATGGGCAGACAGTGTGTTTATCCACAAACTGAATGTGGCCTCACCTGAATTACGGGATTCTGAGCTAGAAACGATTCAGTGATGGTGACAACCCCAACATTTCAAGAATCTCCATAGATGGGGATCAGCACTGAGCTTTTCTCCAGCACATGGCAGGCTTCCCTGGTGGCTCAGACAGTAAAGAATCCGCCTGCAATGCAGGAGACCTGGGTTCGATCCCTGAGTTGGGAAGATCCCCTGGAGAAGGGCATGGCAACCCACTCCAGTACTCTTACCTGGAGAATTCCATGGACAGAGGAGCCTGGTAGGCTACAATCCATGGGGTCACAAAGAGTCAGACACAACTGAGCGACTTTCACTCACTCATTCACCTAGCACATGGCACGTGGCTTGAGTGAACTGCACTTGAATTTCAAAGGAATGAGTGTTTCAGGGAAGCTGCTAACTGGATGACATGGGTATCATTTTATTTTTTACTTATTTTAAAATAATATCTTACCTTTATTTTAGTTTTCATTTTTGTGTGGGAGGCCATGCCTTGTGGCATGTGGGATCTTAGTTCTCCAACCAGGAATCAAACCCTCACCCCCTGCATTGGAAGTGTGGAGTCTTAACCACTGGACCACCAGGGAAATCCTTACCTTTATTTTTTTAATGTTTGTGTGTTTATATGGGCCCCAAACCTATAAGTACATATCCTGTGACACACACACGTATGTATATATTATCAAGCTGCTAACATCAGTTACTGCTAAGGATGGGGAAGTGTGGAATTAGGGTAGGAGACACATTCCTTTTTTTGTATTCCATTATAATGTATTACTTGACAAACACATTTCTGGATATCTTCTGCATTTTTATAATTTAACTTTTATTTTTAATTATGTAACATAAAAACACAAAACTTTCAAATACATATTATGGGGATAAAAAATATGATAGACCAAATTAAAAGCAACCCTTGCTGTTTATAAGAGCTGCATTGCCAAAAGAAAGGAGGAGAAGGCTGTGAGCCAGTGGCTGGGCACCCCCGAGCCTTAGTGCACTGATTTTATATGTTCTCTTTGATACCTAAGTGCAACCCAAGATTCAGCTGGTCCCCACCCCGCTCCAGGACCTGCTTTGAGAACAACAGAGTAGGAAGGGCCTTGGGACACCTGGAACACTGGTCCACTTGAAACTGTGCTCAGGAATTCTGAGATAGGCCACAGTATTTGGAGGCATGCCATCCTCTTCTTCATGCAAATAGAAGGGGAAAAAGTAGAAGCAGTGACAGATTTTATTTTCTTGGGCTCCAAAATCACTGCAGATGGTGACTGAAGCCATGAAATTAAAAGATACTTGCTCCTTGGGAGGAAAGCTATGACAAACCTAGAAAGCAGATTAAAAAGTAAAAATATCACTTTGCCGACAAAGGTCCATATAGTCAAAGCTATGGTTTTTCCAGTAATCATGTACGGATGTGAGAGTTGGACCATAAAGGAATCTGAGCGCTGTAGAACTGATGCTTTCAAATTGTGATGCTGAAGAAGGCTCTTGAGAGTCCCCTGGACTGCAAGGAGATAAAGCCAGGCAAGCCTAAAGGAAATCAACCCTGAACACTCATTGGAAGGACTGATGCTGAAGCCTGAATACTGTGGCCATCTGATGTGAAGAGCGGACTCATTGGCAAAGACCCTGATGGTCAGGAAGACTGAAGGCAAAAGGAGAAGAGGGCAACAGAGGATGAGATGGTTAGATGGCATCACCAACTCCATGGACATGAAGCTGAGCAAACTCCAGGAGAGTGAAAGGCAGGAAAGCCTGGCATGTTGCAGTCCATGGGGTCGCAAAGAGGAGGACATGATTTAGCAACTGAACAATAACAACAACATCCTCTTCTTGGCATGGCTTGTTCATCTCAAACTTCAGGTAGCTGATAGAGTGTGAGCTCTGTTTCCCTGTTGGTAGAGATGCAGCACCCATGGGATAACCACACATCATTTTAGATAAGATTTGCTTATTAAGAAAACAGACCTTTTAGAAGACTGCCAAATTGATGGGCACAAGATAGGAATAAGCAAATCTTCCAGAGAAGATTGCTCCAAGGGAACTTTTTACCTTCACGCCCTACTTCTCATTAATGCAACTGGATAAGGCACAAGGAGACACCCTGCTGTTTTTTCTGCTTTAATGTACACTCAAAGTCTAGTTTGCAGCTTTAAGTACCTGTTTTTTTTTAAAAAAAAAAAAAACAACATATATTTGTTTCTTCAATTAGAGATAGTGATAAATTCTTATTCTTAATTGATGAAGTCTGTGCAAACATCATTCTCTTTTATCATTGTTCTCTATTCTCTCTCCTATCCTAAGGTTAGAATTAGAAGAATTTACAAAGACTTATTTTTCAGGATGTTTTTAGTGAAATCACATGGTTTTAATGTTTTTATAGTTAGAAAATTTCCCCCTTGCTCACTTGGGTACCACCCAACCTTCTCATAACAAACATAATTGAAGTCTCAATATAGTGTTCACTCAGTCACTCTGGATAGACGTGGGTGAAAGGCAAGCCGGCTTCTGGCACTTTTCAAGAGTTTTAGTCATTGAAGGACCTGGGTATAAAGGTCTACAGCATAAGTGTCAGATCAGAGCAGGAGCCCTGGGGTAAAAAGTATGTCTTATTCCCTTAGCCCCACCCTTGGCGTTTGTTTCTTGGAGGAGGTGACTACCTTCTCCTAGGGGTTTTCTGACTGAGGAGGCAGGGGGACCCTGATGCATGCCACACCCCTTCCCTGCTCTCCCCCCCTCCATTATTGGAACAGTACCTTTAAAATGGAGGCTTGGGCACCTGGAAGAGAATAAGTTCCTGGTTATTAAAATGTGGTATACTCAGTCATCAAGACAGTATGGTACTGACACAAAGACAGAAATATAGATCAATGGAACAAAATAGAAAGCCCACAGATAAATCCACACACCTATGGACACCTTATCTTCGACAAAGGAGGCAAGATTATACAATGGATTAAAGCCAATCTCTTTAACAAGTGGTGCTGGGAAAACTGGTCAACCACTTGTAAAAGAATGAAAATAGAACACTTTCTAATACTATACACAAAAATAAAACTCAAAATGGATTAAAGATCTAAACATAAGACCAGAAACTATAAAACTTCTAGAGGAGAACACAGGCAAAACACTTTCTGACATAAATCACAGCAGGATCCTCTATGACCCACCTCCCAGAATACTGGAAATAAAAGCAAAAATAAACAAATGAGACCTAATTAAAATTAAAAGCTTCTTCAGAACAAAGGAAACTATAAGCAAGGTGAAAAGACAGCCTTCGGAATGGGAGAAAATAATAGCAAATGAAGCAACTGACAAACAACTAATCTCAAAAATATACAAGCAACTCCTGCACCTCAATTCCAGAAAAATAAACAACCCAATCAAAAAATGGGCCAAAGAACTAAATAGACATTTCTCCAAAGAAGACATACAGATGGCTAACAAACACATGAAAAGATGTTCAACATCACTCATTATCAGAGAAATGCAAATCAAAACCACAGTGAGGTACCATTTCACACCAGTCAGAATGGCTGTGATCCAAAAGTCTACAAGCAATAAATGCTGGAGAGG
>SJYQ01000998.1:586806-688351 GCA_006410935.1 Redunca redunca
TCTAGTCAAGGCTATGGTTTTTCCAGTGGTCATGTATGGATGTGAGAGTTGGACTGTGAAGAAGGCTGAGTGCCCAAGAATTGATGCTTTTGAACTGTGGTGTTGGAGAAGACTCTAGAGAGTCCCTTGGACTGCAAGGAGATCCAACCAGTCCATTCTGAAGGAGATCAGCCCTGGGATTTCTTTGGAAGGAATGATGCTGAAGCTGAAACTCCAGTACTTTGGCCACCTCATGCGAAGAGTTGACTCATTGGAAAAGACTCTGATGCTGGGAGGGATTGGGGGCAGGAAGAGAAGGGGACGACAGAGGATGAGATGGCTGGATGGCATCACAGACTCGATGGACGTGAGTCTGAGTGAACTCCGGGAGTTGGTGATGGACAGGGAGGCCTGGTGTGCTGCGATTCATGGGGTCGCAAAGAGTCAGACACGACTGAGCGACTGAACTGAACTGAAGGGATAGCTATGCTGTATACTCATCTCTGTGCTTGTATTTTCTTGTTAAGGTTTAAGGTCATAAATTATAAAAGTTTTACTTTGTACTTGCCTTTTCCATGTAGGAGGTGCTCATGAAATATTTGTTGAATTAAATTAAAAATTTAAATAGCTGACACCCTTGGTATCTGTTCAGGGAACTGTACGTACCTCTATGTTAGTACCTAAGGAAGCGGAACAAGGTGGATCCGGAGAGTCCCTTGGTTGTTTTTTGCTGAGGAGTGCTTCACAGTGTTCACCATATTGAAATCATCTGGGTGGCTCTTAAGAAATAACCAGTGCCCAGGCTCCCCAGCAATTATGTTTAATCCATCTGAGGTGGGCGCAGCATCAGTATTTTTAAAAGCTGGCTTGGTCTAATGTACAGCCAGGCTTGAGGACCTCTGTTCTAGATCAGTAATTTCTAGTCTCATTTTCCCTTGAAATATGCTTGAGGGAGAAGGCCTTTTGTACTGCTAAAAGTGACTGACTGCAGAGAGGATTTTCACCCAGAAGTGGAGATGGAGTCACTAAGAACAGGATGGATAGTTGGAAAGGATTCCCCAGGAATTCCAACATGCCTTTTAGAAGCCACTGACTCACTCCCCATTCACATCCCTCACTACTGCAATAGTTTCTAGAACATTTATTTATTCCACAAATACTAACTCACCTCCAACCTTTACAAGAGACATCATCTTCTAGCAGCTGGGAGCACATACCCCTACAGCTGGAGCCTGGACTTGAGTTCTGTCTCTCTCTCAGCCTCAGTCAGTTTATTACTGCAGTTCATTATGCCTCAGCTTCCTCACCTGTAAAACACAGTAGTAATAAAACCTATCTCATAGGATTGTTTTCAGGGTTAAACAATAATTCATGGAAAATATTTAGACTACAATGGGCCTCTTGTAATTATACAATGTATGGAAACTGTTGGCTTCCTTCCTTTCCCTCCTCATTATTGTTATTATTATTTTTCCAGGCATCATGAACACTCAGTGCTATGAGGAAGTACAGAATCAAACTTACTCTTCCTCACAGAGTTCTCTGGAAAAGCAGGCATTAGATAACAGCACACAGCGTCACTGCACATCAGTATTCCATGATCCCTGTGCCAAAACGTGGAACAGAATCTTTGTTCTCCAAGTGTCATACAGTCCCCTTGTTATCTTTGCAGTGGTTGTGCTGATAGCACCCTGCATTGAAGAGCTGGTTTCCATAGGACTTTAAAACTTCCAGGTTTGAAGGATTTCTAGTCCATCATCAGAGTAGAGCAGAAGGGAAGGTTGGTTCGTACATTCAGCCTTTTCCAGTCTGGGCTGGGCTGACATGCCCAGATCCCTGACTGAGCCCCGTTTCTTAAATCCAACCTGGGGATCTCAATAGTGCTGTATCTTCTCTCTGTCATTAATTAACCCAGCACGACATACTGTCCCCTTAAGCCACTGTGCTTTGTCCCCAGCAAAGTACTTGGCTTGCCAGGACATGATGAGTTGGCATATAAATTGAAGTTGTTGTTCCTCAGTTGTAAGGCAAAGGGTGGGAGAGCATTTGGAATGCTGTGAAATAGACATCCAGCGAGTTTCATTCTTCATAAGCATGGCACAGTGTTAAATTTTTCAGAGCGCTGTGCCTCTGTGCCATCAACTTGGGATTTTCTGTCTGAATTTATTGAGAGTATAGAGTCATAGTAGGTGATTAACATAAATTGCATCCTCTATTCCTGCCTGTTGTCTCATAAGTTGTTTGGAAACATTTTTTTAACACCCATTCAAACTAGTAGTCTTTGAATCCTGACTCTTGCCACTCACTTGAGCGGCCCTGAGTCTATGGCCTCAGTTTTCTTATCTGTTAAATGGGTATGATGACACTACCTATTTCAAAGGGTTGTTATAGGACTAGGTGAATTAATAAATATAAGTGCCTTGCATAATTGCTGGCACACCATAGGCATTCAATGACTATGAACTATTTTTATTTTATTATGGATATGATTATTAGATAGATCTTTATAATTATTCTTCTTTTTAAAAAGTGTTACACCTTTTTTTATGTTTTTTTTTCTATGTGAACCATTTAAAAAGTCTTTATTGAATTTATTAAAATATTGTTTCTGTTTTATGTTTTGTTTTGTTTTTTTTTGGCCATGAGGCATGTGGAATCTTAGCTCTCTGACCAGGGATTGAAACCGCACTTCCCGCATTGAAAGATGAAGTCTTAACCACTGGGTTGCCAGGGAAGTCCTTACATTTTTTAATAATTATTCTTAGAGAAAGGTGATGGGAACTAATATTTTAAACCAAACACTGAGTCCCTTACCTCTTTCAGTTCAGTTTTCAGATAAGAAAAATGAAGCTTAGAGGGGTCAAGTAACGACTTCAAAAGTCAGAATCATCCAAAATAAAGGAAAAAGTGAGACTTTGAACTGACACATTCTTGACTTCACAATACTTACCATTAAAACACAATTTTAAGCACTTTCAAAAAAGGAGCCTCCCAGGCCTTTGGGTCTGCTATGGGAAGTCGCAGGCCTCATACTCCTTCTCATGGTTGAAACCTTGAAAATCTTTGAGCACATTTCAAGTACCCTGTGCATGTTCACATTGATTTTTTCCAGTGTTACCACAAGTGCATCTAATGATACTGTCACATTCAGTGCTTCTTACACGGGTTTTATTTGTCTTATTAACTAAATGAAGCTCAGAGAGGATAGTTGTGGGGTAATTATTAGAAATTTCCCCAATTATCAAAGATTCTTTCTAAAATGAGATTTTCCTCCTAGTCATATTTCATAGAAGTTCATCTGTCCCTTCTATATCCAGATAATTTCCAAGTACTGTTGGTTTTTCCTCCTAAATACCTCTGCAGTCTGCACTCCTGCTTGTCCCTCTCCAAGTCATTCTTCACATTGAAACCAAAGTGATCTTTCAGAAATGTTGTTATTGTCACACCCCCTGCGCAGGATCCCCAGGGCTCTAGGAGTGGGGCTGGATGCTGTCCACAGGGCTGGTACCCATGCCACCCTGCACACTGAGGCATCCCACTGTGCTCCAGGCAAGGAGAGTGACATATGCAAAGTGCTCTAGCAACTTTTCCAGAACCTTCCTGCGTCTGTCCTCGGTTACTCTGCCAGCTCCAATCACACACTCTCTCATTATCACTCCTGCTATGGAGCCGTGACAGATGCCTGGAACACATTTCCAGTTTCCATCCCACTTCTTAACTAATTCTCATCGTTAGTGTTCAGCTCAAATGCTCCTGCCTCAAGAAAATGTTCTCTGATCACTCCGTTTAGGTAGACTTCCCAACATTCATAGATAAAGTAGCCTATAGTTCTCTTCTGAAGCATTTGTCATGCTTGTGACTGGGTATTCAATTGCATAATGGTTTGTTTGATCCCTTCCTCAGCATAGAAACCCCACAAAGACAGTGATAATGTCTTTCTTATTCTCTCCTGCATATATTCCCACCTCTTTGCAGAGTAGGTCTTGGATAAGTATTTGTTGAGTGAATAAATAGACTCTAGGGGCAGACTGGTTTTTTTCTCTTTTAAAAGAGGCCACGATCTGATTGATAAGCTTTCCTCTCTTATATCAAAGCAGGATTCCAGAAGTGTCTACGTTTTAAGCAGGCTTAATCTCATTACCAGATATATTTGGGAGAAAATCCAATTAAACCATACCGTGCAGCTTGGTCACTAAGGGTGACCATCATTACCCAGGTCAAGAAAACCGAGTTATGTGCAGTGGCCTTTCCAGGTGAATCTCTGCTTCAGGCCAACTTCTCCAATGTGATTATCTTGCTTTAATGTGTACACACACTGCCTCTAACAAATTGCTTTAATAATCATCATCTCCAGCAGAACAGACCTGTAAAGGAGGAATTTTTCCTTGAGTAGTGTAATGGAATAGACCAATGCCATAATTGGAAGAGCTAGAAACGGGGCACCACTGACTGTTCTTTCTTTCCAGAGTTAGCTTTTGTTGAATCCTTTCTTCATTTTCAGTGATTTGTTGTTCAGTTGCTCAGTCATGTCCAACTCTTTGCATTCCCATGGACTACAGCTCACCAGGCTTCCCTGCCCTTCACTGTCTCCCAGAGTTTGCTCAAACTCATGTCCACTGAGTCAGTGATGCCACCCAACTATCTCGTCCTCTGTCATCCCCTTCTCCTCCTGCCTTCATCTTCCCAGCATCAGGGTCTTTTCCAATGAGTTGGCCCTTTGCATCAAGTGGCCAAAATATTAGAGCTTCAGCTTCAGCATCAGTTCTTCCAATGAATATTTCGGATTGATTTCCTTTAGGGATTGACTGGTTTGATCTTCTTTCAGTTCAAGGGACTCTCAAGAGTCTCCTCCAGCACCACAGTTCAAAAGCATCAATTCTTTGGCACTCAACCTTCATTACGGTCCAACTCTCACATCCATAAAAAACTATTGGGAAAACCATAGCTATGGCTGTACACACCTTTGTCAGCAAAATGATGTCTCTGCTTTTTATTTTCAGTGATAAAAGTCATTTTTCTTGCATCATCTGGCAATGGTCTTGGCTTCCAAAATATATAGGTACAATGAACTCATTCATGCCCCCTGTAAAACACCCCCCTCCCCATTGCTGCAGGCATGCTTGGGGGCTCCAGGGGTTAAGAGCAGATTTATCAAAGACTATAAGTAGGGGCACTAATGTTCATATCGTTCACTCCACTGTGATGATTGAAAAATGCCTTTAGTTTGGGAGTTATCATCCTGCATGGATTCTCAGTGGAATTAACTCATGATCCCTTGCTGTTTCTGGCCAAATTTCAGAAGAGATGCTTTAAGTAGATTGGATGGGAAAAAAACAAAGACCTATCAGAGAAGTTTAATGGCAGTATCTCCTAAATCTTGTAAAACTAATGAATAAGGAAGGGGAATCATAAGGCAAAAAATAACAATGAGAAAAAAACTAGATGCAAAATCCAACACTTGTTTCAGAGCTGAAATTTCTGGTAATTTTTTTTTTAGTTTTAGGGTCATTTTAAAATTGAAGCACAGTTGATATATAACATTATTTAAATTATAGGTGTATGATATAGTCATTCACAAATTTAAAGGTTATTCTCTGTTTATAGTTATTATAAAATATTTGCTATATTCCCCATGTTGTGCGATATTGAAATTCCTAGTATTTAGATGGCTGTTGACATTGTGTTGTTCTCACATACCCATTCCTCCAAGGAGAGCATCAGGAACAGATAATGCTAGCTGTTTCACCTGGGTAAATCTGGCAAAATTACTCATCTTGGCCACCTGGATTCTGAGATTGGATTGTGAACATGCCTTCTTAGAGGGAGGAAGCGCAGTTTGATATTCACCATTCCTGCTAAGGTTAAGAAAAAAAAATAACAACATGATAATATTTATCGAGCATTTTTAAAGTACCAGGAACTAGGTGAATTTTACATCATCCCTCAAAAAACTCTATCAAGTAGGTTTTGTGATTAACCGCATTTCACAAGAGTCTGAAACTCAGAGTGTTCCAGTAACTTTATTCTGGGCACATTCTAGTGAGCAGTAGAGGCAAATTTTTGATCCATGTTTGACAAATTCCAAGTCTAATATGTTAAGCACCACTGTACGCCTTTACTTTATAAAGGTAGCCAACTCCATTTAGTTAGGAGAGGACCACTCTCTGACTTCCTCCTTAAACCCTTCTTTCTAAATAAATCTATAGCTGGAGATAAAAGAACCCCCTTTCCTGGAGTAATTTCCTGTTCCCTACGAGCTAAAAGAATTGCCACAAACACATGAAAAGATGCTCAACATCACTCATTATCAGAGAAATGCAAATCAAAACCACAATGAGGTTCCACTTCACACCAGTCAGAATGGCTGCGATCCAGAAGTCTGCAAGCAATAAATGCTGGAGAGGGTGTGGAGAAAAGGGAACCCTTTTACATTGTTGGTGGGAATGCAAACTAGTACAGCCACTATGGAGAACAGTGTGGAGATTCCTTTAAAAATTGCAAATAGAACTGCCTTATGACCCAGCAATCCCACTGCTGGGCATACACACCGAGGAAACCAGAATAGAAAGAGACACATGTACCCCAATGTTCATCGCAGCACTGTTTATAATAGCCAGAACATGGAAACAACCTAGATGTCCATCAGCAGATGAATGGATAAGAAAGCTGTGGTACATATACACAATGGAGTATTACTCAGCCATTAAAAAGAATACATTTGAATCAGTTCTAAGGAGATGGATGGAACTGGAGCCGATTATACAGAGTGAAGTAAGCCAGAAAGAAAAACACCAATACAGTATACTAACGCATATATATGGAATTTAGAAAGATGGGGATGATGACCCTGTATGCGAGACAACAAAAGAGACTCAGATCTATAGAGTGAACTTTTGGACGCTGGGGGAGAGAGAGAGGGAGAGGGTGGGATGAGATGGGAGAATGGCATTGAAACATGTATACTATCATGTAAGAAACGAATCGCCAGTCTATGTCCGATGCAGGATGCAGGATGCTTGGGGCTGGTGTATGGAGAGGACCCAGAGAGATGGTATGGGGTGGGAGGTGGGAGGGGATTCATGTTTGGGAACGCATGTACACTCGTGGCGAATTCATGTCAATGTTTGGCAAAACCAATACAGTATTGTAAAGTAAACTAAAGTTAAAATAAAAAATTTAAAAAAAAAGACAAAAATAAAAATAAAAAAAATAAAAGAATTGAGCCACAAGTATAGTTTTTAGTATGTGGAGCTGAAAACCTCTGCACTTGCTGGTAAATGTTAAATCATAAGCTGGGGGTAGTTTTCCTTTTCTGGAATGAGCTGTGTAAGGGAGTAAAATCAAACAGCCTCCTTTGCGGAATTGGTTATTTAAAGGAGTTTCTTCTTTTTTCTTGCTTAACACTCTTGGATATTATGCAAAATTCCTTCTAGAGATCTTCCTAATAAAATAAAACAGTTGTTTCCATCTAGTGGGATTAGTTTAAAAAATGCTATAGCGATGAGCCCAATCTGAGAGCAAACTCACCATGAGCAAAGCTACTGGAAGAGAAGGAAGCCTGAATTGTTACCTATTAAATTAAGCACCAGAGGGGCTGCACATGGAGTTCAAGCAAAGTGTATTGCCAAAGGTAAAGCTAAATAATTCAAATATGTGTACCCCTAATGAAAATCAGGTATCTTGATTTAAGTCCTCTTCCTAGAATGGAAAGGCAAAGCATGAGGATTTTTAAAAACTGTCTGTACATCTTTGGTTACTAAACCATTTATTTAAAATAAAATTCTTAGGTGTTACAACACAGAAATACTATGGTCTTTTATCCTTACACGTGATCTGAGAAGTCATCAGTGCAAGTGACAGACAATTCACCCTGAACTGGCTAATCCATAAAGATAATTCGTTGGCTCACAAACCTCAATAGTCAAGGGCTTGACTGGGCCTCCAGTTTAATGTGCTCCTGGGTTTAAGTAATGACATCAGAACTAATCTCTCTCCCTTTTTTTCTTTGTGTCGACCCTAAGACCAGCCAAAAAGAAAAACGTGTCATCTTGTAGGCGACTTTGCAAAGTCCTGAGATGGCAACTCATTGATTCTGATTGTGCTATATGCCCAGCTCAAACGAGTTATCACGACCAGACGGATGTGGCGGTCAGGCTTGTGTCAACACCTGGAACTGGAGCTCCCTGAATTTATGGACTGACAGTAGGGAAGGGAGTATACCCCTGGAAACTATTCTGGAGAGGAGGCAATAGACACTCAGTTCAGTTCAGTTCAGTCGCTCAGTCGTGTCTGACTCTTTGCGACCCCATGAATTGCAGCACGCCAGGCCTCCCTGTCCATCACCAACTCCCGGAGTTCACTCAGACTCGCGTCCATCGAGTCAGTAATGCCATCCAGCCATCTCATCCTGGGTCGTCCCCTTCTCCTCCTGCCCCCAATCCCTCCCAGCATCAGAGTCTTTTCCAATGAGTCAACTCTTCGCATGAGGTGGCCAAAGTACTGGAGTTTCAGCTTTAGCATCATTCCTTCCAAAGAAATCCCAGGGTTGATCTCCTTCAGAATGAAGTGGTTGGATCTCCTTGCAAGGTGGTAAAAAATGGTGAAATGAGAAGACTGAAAAGCCCATTAGAACCAACAGTGTATAGAATGTTTATGATTGTAAACAATGTGGTACAATTCTGGATCTGAAGAGACCATCCAAAGTTTGAGTGCTTTATTCAGCAGTGTGTGGAGAACATAGATAAGAAATCACATGTAGAAATGTAATAGAGCTAATGAAAGAATTCAGCAAGGTTGTAGGATATAAGAACAATATACAAAAAAAAAAAAGTTGTATTCATATATACCATCAGTGAACAATCCAAAAACAATGGAAAAAAAATCCATTTACAGGAGCATCAAAAAGAATAAAATACTTAGGAATAAATTTTACAAAGGAAATGTAAGACTTATTAAATTAAAACCAAAAAACATTGTTGAAAGAAATTGAAGAAACTCNTCAGAATCATGAATTGGAAAACAATATTATTAAAACTTAATATTGTAATAATTTAATATTCTCCAAATTAAACTTTAGCTTCAGTGTAATCCCTATCATAATCCCAGCTATCTTTTTTACATAATTTGACAAACTGCTCTGAAAATTTATATGGAAATGCTAGGGACCAAGAATAGCCTAAAAGCTTCTTTGGTGTAGAAAAAATTTGAAAACTCAAGCTTCCCTATTTTGAATTTACTTCAAAGCTATGGTAATCAAGATAATGTGTGTTGGTATAAGATACACGTATGGGTTAATGGAAGATAACTGAGAGTCCAGAAATAAATTATTAAAAGTTCTAAATCATTACCAAGAATTTTAATGGAAAAAAGGATAGTCTTTTCAGCAAATGGTGCTGAGACAAATGGATATTTCTATCCAGGAAGAAAGTTGGACCCCTACCTAACATCAGACACAAAAATTGACTGCAAATAGGTGATAGATCTAAATAAACTTAAGAGCTAAAACTGTAAAACTCTTAGAAAAAATATGAGTAAAATTTTATGACTTTATATTTGGCAACAGGTTTTGAAATATGAAAAACCACTTTCAACAAAAGAAAAAAATAGACTGAACTTCCATCAAAAAAAAAAAATAATTGTGTATCCTGCATCGAACCTGGACTGGCGACTAGTTTCATATATGATATTACATGTTTCAATGCCATTCTCCCAAATCATCCCACCCTCGCCCTCTCCCACAGAGTCCAAAAGACTGCTCTATGCATCTGTGTCTCTTTTGCTGTCTTGCGTACAGGGTTATCATTACCATCTTCCTAAATTCCATATAGATGCACTAGTATACTGTATTGGTGTTTTTCTTCCTGGCTTACTTCACTCTGTATAATAGGCTCCAGTTTCATCCATCTCATTAGAACTGATTCAAATGTATTCTTTTTAATGGCTGAGTAATACTCCATTGTGTATATGTACCACAGCTTTCTTATCCATTCATCTGCTGATGGACATCTAGGTTGCTTCCATGACCTGGCTATTATAAACAGTGCTGCGATGAACACTGGGGTACACGTGTCTCTTTCAATTCTGGTTTCCTCGGTGTGTATGCCCAGCAGTGGGGTTGCTGGGTCATAAGGCAGGATGCTTGGGGCTGATGCACTAGGATGACCCAGAGGGATGGGATGGGGAAGGAAGTGGGAGGGGGGTTCAGGATGGGGAACACGTGTACACCCATGGAAGATTCATGCTGATGTATGGCAAAACCAATACACTATTGTAAAGTAATTAACCTCAAATTAAAATAAATAAATTTATATTAAAAAATTTGTGCTTCAAAGGACACTATCAAGAAAGTGAAAAGAAAACTCACAAAACAGGATAACATTTTTGAAAATAATATATCTGGTAAGGGTCTTGTACCCACAGTTTTAGAAGAATTCTTACAACTCAAGAATAAAGAGATAAATATACCAATTTACAAATGGGCAAAGAATTTGAATATGTACATCTCCAAAGAAAATATACAAATAGTCAATAAGCATACTGACATCATTTAGTCATTCAGTTCAGTTCAGTCACTCACTCATGTCCAACTCTTTGTGACCCATGGGCTGCAGCACACCAGGCTTCTCTGTTCATCATCAACTCCCAGACATTGTTCAAAGTCATGTCCATCGAGTCAGTGATGATATCCAATCATCTCATCCTCTGTCGTCCCCTTCTTCTCCTGCCTTCAATCTTTCCCACCATCAGGGTCTTTTGCTGTGAGTCAGTTCTTCGCATCAGGTGGCCAAAGTATTGGAGCTTCAGCTTCAGCATCAATCCTTCCAGTGAATATTCAGGACTGATTTCCTTTAGGATGGACTGGTTGGATCTCCTTGCAGTTCAAGGGACTCTCAAGAGTCTTCTCCAACACCACAGTTCAAAAGCAGCAATTCTTTGGCACTCAGTATCCTTTATGGTCCAACTCTCACATCCATACATGACCACTGGAAAAACCATAGCCTTGACTAGATGGACCTTTGTTGGCAAAGTAATGTCTTTTCTTTTTAATATGCTGTCTAGGTTGTTTATACCTTTTCTTTCAAGGAGCAAGCATCTTTTAATTTCATGGCTGCAGTCACCATCTGTGGAGATTGTGGAGCCCAAGAAAATAAACTCTCTCACTGTTTCCAATGTTTCCCCATTTTTGCCATGAAGTGATGGGACTGGATGCCATCTTAGTTTTTTGAATGTTAAGTTTTCAGCCAACTTTTTCACTCTCGTCTTTCAGTTTCATCAGGAGGCTCTTTAGTTCTTCTTCACTTTCTGCCATAAGAGTGGTATCATCTGCATATCTGAGGTTATTGATATTTCTGCCAGCAGTCTTCATTCCAGTTTATGCTTCATCTAGCCCGACATTTTGCATGATTTACTCTGCATATAAGTTAAATAAGCAGGGTAACAATATACAGCCTTGATGGATTCCTTTCCCAGTTTGGAACCAGTCTGTTGTTCCCTGTCCTGATCTAACTGTTGTTTCTTGACCTGCGTACAGATTTTTCAGAAGGCAGGTCAGGTGGTCTGGTATTCCCATCTCTCTCAGAATTTTCCACAGTTTGTTGTGATCCCCACGGTCAATGGTTTTGGCATAGTCAATAAAGCAGAAATAGATGTTTTTCTGGAATTCTCTTGCTTTTTCTATGATCCAACAGATGTTGGCAATTTGATCTCTGGTTCTTCTGTCTTTTCTAAATCCAGTTTAAACATCTGGAAGTTCTCAGTTCACGTACTCTTGAAGCCTGGCTTGGAGAATTTTGAGCATTACTTTGTTAACGTGTGAGATGAGTGCAGTTGTGAAGCAGTTTGAATATTCTTTGGCATTGCCTTTCTTTGAGATTGGAATGAAAACTGACCTTTTCCAGTCCTGTGGTCACTGCTGAGTTTTCCAAATTTGCCGGCATATTGAGTGCAGCACTTTCACAGCATCAACTTTAGGATTTGAAATAGCTCAGCTGGAATTCCATCACCTCCACTAGCTTTGTTCATAGTGATGCTTCCTAAGGCCCACTTGACTTCACATTCCAGGATGTCTGGCTCTAGGTGAGTGATCACACCAGCATGGCTATCTGGGTCGTGAAGATCTTTTTTTGTATAGTTCTTCTGTGTATTCTTGCCACCTCTTCATTAATCATTAGAGAAATATAAATCAAGATGCCATTTCACACTTGTTGAAATGACTATAATAAAAAAGATAAGAATAATAAGTGTTGGTTAGGATGTGGGAAAATTGGAGCCCTCATATGTTTCTGATGGAAACGTAAAATAGCCAGAAATACATTAAGTCACACCTGCTGCCCCTGTAGTGTTTAGTCTTTAGTGGTTTTGTTTCTGGCTTAGAAAACCAGTAAATTCTTTACACATAAAAAAAAGGAATTATAAAATGACACATTCATTGTAAAAAGCAGTTTGACAGTTCCTCAAAGATTAAACAGAAGTTTATCACATGACCCAGAAATTTCACTCCTTGGTATATACTCACAAAATTGAAAATATATCTACACAGAAACTTATATATGAATGTGCATGATATATTGTTTATGACATCAAAGAAATAGAAACAATCTAATATTCATCCATTGATGATTAATGAATAAACAAAATGCGGTTTATCCATACAATGGAATATTATTCAGACATAAAACCAATTGAAGTACTGATCTGTGCTACAAAATAGATGAATCTTGAAAATATTGTGCATGTGCGAAAAAGTGAGACACAAAACGCCACATCTTGAGGGAGCTGGCGGGAGAATGGATGCATGACAGAGTCCCTTTGCTGTCTACCTGAAACTCACAACATTGTTAATTGGCCATATTACAATACAAAATTAAAAAATTAATAACAACAAATGAAAAAACAAGGGTGCACATATTGTACGATTCCATTTATATGAAGCATCCAGAATAGGAAAATTGGTAGAGATAGAAAACAGATTAATGAAATCAATGGTTGGGGTTGAGGGCATGAGAAGTGACTGATAATAGAAAAATAATTTCTTTTGGGGGTGATGATAATATTCTGGAATTAGGTATTGAGATGGTTACACAACTCTGTGAACACACTAGAAACTATTGAATCATATACTTTAAAAAAAGGTGAATCATATGGTATGTGAATTATATCTCAATAAAGCTGTTATGTTTAAAAAGTGTGTTTGACTACATATAAAATAGATAATCAACAAGGACCTACTCAATAGCACAGGGAACTCTACTCAATATTCTGTAATAATATGGAAAAATAATCTGAAAAAGAATGGATGTATATATTAATATATGTGTAACTGAATCACTTTGCTGTATACCTGAAACTAATACAACATTGTAAACACATACTATACTCTGATATGAAACAAAAATTAACTTAATAAAAAAATGGAGGAGAATCTGATCAGTTCAATGTTGATTAATTCAAACGAGATTTGCAGAAGAGCTTGGAGTCAAATCCCGTCTCCACTTCTGAAGCTTAATGACATCCTCTGTAAAATGAGGAGGGGAAATAATGTCAGTATTGATACAGTATTGATCTTTATGAGGATTCATTGAGGTAGTATGTGTATAACTCCTGGAATATAGCAAGTGACCAAAAAATTGGATTCCACTAATAAGGCAAAGCAGGATTTTGAATGTGGTCAGATAAAGGAGGGTTCACCATTTTCCGAAATGAGATTTGGAGAGGAGCTGAGTGCTTTGATAACATGGCTCCTGGCCTTGACTGTGTTGTAGGTGTCAGGGCCAAAGGAGCAGCTGTCCTCTTCTGCTGGTTCCCAGCTCCCATCTCTCTGTGCTTGTCTGCAGTCAAAGCCGTGGTAAGCTTGACAGGAAGGAAGGACACATTTCCCAAGCACTGCGGGGTCCTGGCCACTGGCTCAAGGGTTGAGGCCAAGAAGTGAATCCACGGGCACGGGATCACCTTCCTGCCCTTCTCTCCAAGTGGTTTTAACTTCACATCAAAGACTGCTTCATAGCATTGCCCATGGGGGAGAAATCAAAGACTTGATGTCCTCTGGTCCATGTGCTTCATTCAGCTCAGACACAGCTAAAGCTGCGGATTGCATAGAAATGAGCAAGTCCAGAGAAAGAGCATGGTCAAGAAAGGAAAAGGAGCAGAAAGCCTAGCTGGGTCTGGGCGATTCCACACCAAGGCCATATCTGTAAACTAAAATTTATTTGACATTTACTACAGTATCTTATTGATTCTAAAATTTATCACTGACTTAATGACAACTGTTAAGGGTGAAGGTTTGGGGTGGAAGGAGAAATACTATTAAATTGTAGACAATTTTATCTTACTTGTCAAAAATAGCTTTAATTTGTCTTTAAAATCTGATTTTTTTCTTTCAAATTTACAATCTATTGTGAGTCAAACCTCTTCAAATTCTGAATCCTAAGGCTCTTCCAAATGATTTTGGACTGCAGACATCCCCGCAGAGTCCTTCTGATGGGCTGCTCTTTTATCATGACGCATGCTACATGACCTCTTTCATGTTCTCAGGATTGATAATATAATTTTGAGCCAAATGGAAGAATACTGGATTCTCATCTATAGTTTCTATCCGGTCAAACTTGTAATCCTTTAACTGAATCTTATAATGAAGAAGTTAAAGGGCTTCTCTGAAAAGTCTTTGGAAGCTTTGTGATAAATAGGTGTACATCCCCTGACTAGTCCTTCATGGGCCATGAATCAATTAACACCAATCTCTCTTGGCTTTGAAAACTCCATTATTTATTATGCCATGATATTTGGCTAAGTTAGCACAAGCTCAGCAAAGACAAGGTGAAGCTTACTCATCTTAGCAAGTCTCTTTTAGCTTCTCTGTGGCCTTTTGACTTCTGCTTCTTAGGGCCTAAACATTCTTCTTACTTTTGGGAGAATATTCCCTTGTGTATCCAGTAGGAGTTACTGTCTGGAATGGTAGAAACCAAAGAGACCAGATACTCCCTCTTCCCCACCTCCTGGAAATTGGAGTAAAGTTAAATCATGCAGCCTTGGTCAACCAGAAGTACAGGTTTATGATCTTAAACCCTGAGGGTCTCATAAGGAAAGCATCAAGCAGCCAGTGGAAGTATTGAGAGCTCAGGGGGCACTGTACTGAGCCTCCAGGGCTGGCTGTATCACCGACAGACAGAGTCCTCAAAAGGCTGTTCCAGGTGGAGTGACGTCACCTGGGCTTTGGGCTGCAAAGCCTCTGTGGGTTTTGCTTATTTTCTGAATCTGGTTGCCAGCTTGATCCTTAACACATGTGAACTTTCCATTGTCCTTTTTTACTCAACTAGCTCAGAGCTGAGGCTTCCCAGGTGGCACTAGTGGTAAAGAACCTGCCTGCCAATACAGGAGACATGAGATGTGAGTTCGATCCCTGGGTTGGGAAGATCCTCTGGAGGAGGGAAATCCTCTCTGGAATGGATCCATTCCAGCATCCTCTCCAGAATTCTTGTCTGGAGAATCCCATGGACAGAGGAGCCTGGTGGGCTGCAGTCCATAGGGTTGCCCAGAGTTGGACACAACTGAAGCGACTCAGCAGCAGCAGCAGGTCAGAGCTGGTTTCTGTTTGATTTAAGGGTACTGGGGTTTGCTTTTGTTCTATATAGTAAGACCCAAAGATATGAGAGTGACACTCATGAAGGAAGTCTTCACTCATAATTCCCTAGAAACAGGAGCCACAGGGTGTCATGCAGGGCCACGTGCGGAAGCACTAGTGTTGATCAGGAGGCAGAGGTAATGAGGGGAAATGAGGGCAAGAGTCTTTGTTGTGATTCCTCTGGAAAGGAATGGTCAAATCAGGGTAAGCAGGCTTAGCTAGTTTTAATCATTTCAGCAGGCTGTAGGGTGTCGAGGTTGTCCCAACTTATCTGGTTTCTGGCCCTGGGGTGGTTAAAGAAAGTGGATAGTGACCCAGAGTGGAGAGCCTCTAACCCAGGCAGTTAAGGACATGGGCGCCAGATTGGTTGGTTTGCACATGAAAGGCACGGTCTCAAGTGAGTCATTTACTATCCATGTGCTCAGTCACTCAGTTGTGTCCAGTTCTTTGTGACCCCTTGGACTGTAGCCCTCCAGGCTCCTCTGATCATGGGATTTTTTCCAGGCAAGAGTTCTGGAGAGGGTTGCCATTTCCTTCTCCAGGAACTAGTTAACCTTGGGAGGGGCAGTCTCTTCAGGGTAAGCAGAGCCCCAAGATGTCAAAGCCCCAAGAAGATCAAATACAAAAACTAGAAAATGGGATAATTACACTACCAATTACATCTGAGACCCCCCAACTAGACAACTTTGATTTTAAAAGAGAGTTCTTGTTTCCCAATGTTAAATATGGAAAATGAAAAAAAGCATGCTTCTTACACCCAAGATGGCATGCAGAATGCCAGACACTGCTTTTTAAAAATATATATTTATTTATTTTAATTGGAGGCTGATTACTTTACAGTATTGTAGTGGTTTTTGCCTTACATTGGCATGAGTCCACCACGGGTGTACATGTGTTCCCCATCCTGAACCCGCCTCTCGCCTCCCTCCCCATCCCATCCCTCGGGGTCGTCCCTGTGCTCCAGCCCTGAGCACCCTCAGACACTGCCTTAAGCTCTTCGCTCACGTCTTACTGCAACATCTTTCCTGTCTTCGGGTACAATGAGATGTTCTGGGCTCACTTTTAATCATTATGAAGCCGCCATTACTTCCATTCTAAATTTATTCATGAGCAAATTGAGTTTCAGAGGTTGATAATCCATTGTTCTCAAGTCAGACATGTAGAGGGAAGAGCAGCACCTGAACGCTTGTCTTTGTGACCCCAAAGACACGCCTCTACCTGCCATGCTCACAAGATCTGCATTGTGCTTCTTTTGTGGGTGTACAGTTGGTACATCAGGGCACAGAGGCAAGACTAAGTGGAATGTCCCAAGGCCAGGATAGAAGACGCAGCTGTCAACTCCACAGGAGAGACAGCACTTTATATATATATATTTTTTTTTTTCCTATGAAAAATTACTAACAAATCAGAAGTAAAGAGAAACTTAAAACAAAGCCCATGTACCCATGACGGACCATGGGGTCAGTCTTGTTTCCCTTTTACACATACCCACTCTTAGGGTGACCAACTATCCTGGTTTGTCCAGGACTCTCCCAATTTTACCACCAATGCCCATTGTCCTGGGAATCCTTTCAGTCCCAGCAAACCAACATGGTTGGCCACCCTATGGACTTTTCCCAAGATACTGTGTTATATAACTGAGAAATATCACAGGATGCGTCTCTAAAATATAAGGACTTTTCCAAACCTAACTTTAGTGGTGACATCACACCTAAAAACATTGTTTGATATCACAAAATATCACTTTGACATCTTTCCTGTCTTCTGGTACAATGAGATGTTCTGGGCTCACTTTTAATCTCGTCTAACCTACGTGAGGAATTGACCACTTATGCGAACAGCCTGAGTTCCTTTTAGTGAGAAATGGTATTTGGAAACCACAGTCAGGGCTATGTCTTTGTTTCTAGGATCTTGCTGCATTACTGACCAAACTTCCTGAATTATCCTGTGTCTGTGTGTGTCGAGGTATACATGTAATACCACTTCTTTAAAAATTTTATTTATTTTTTAATTGAAGGATAATTGCTTTATAGAATGGTGTTGGTTTCTGCCAAACATCAGCGTGAGTCAGCCATAATATACGTACATCCCCTCCCTCTTGAACCTCCCTCCCCATCCCACCCCTCTAGGAACACCACTGATTTTTTTCTAAGTTGAATTTGAGTCTATATAAGGTCCACACGACTGAGCGACTGAACTGAACTGAACTGAAGGTCCACATACCACATTTGGTCAACATATCTTGAGGTGCTTTCAATTTAAAGTTCCTTTTTTCTTTCTATTTAGAATTACTGATGTGTTTGTGTGGTAGAGTTTTCAACATTCTGAATTTTGCAGATTCGTATGTGCAATATCATGTAACAGGTTCTCTTATCTTCAGTATTTCTTATAAATTGGTCGTTAGATCCAGGTTTTATTTTTAGATAGAAAGTGAAACGATTCTCCACACATGATGTTGTGTACTTCCCAATGATTGCACTGAGATGTATATCAATTCTGATGGACTCGTTAAGATTTGCCAGGAGGTATAGGTGATATCAGCCTGATCCATCCATTGTAAAGTTTTTCTTTAGTTTTCCACTCAATTATTTTAGTCATCATTGATATCACTGCCTGTGTGTGAGTACAGAGTCACACAGTCATGCCCAACTCTTTTAGACACTATGGACAGTAGCCAGGCTCCTTTATCAATGGGATTTTCCAGGCAAGAATACTGGTTGGCGGGTTGCCATTTCCTACTTCAGGGGATCTTCCTAAACCAATGATTGGACCTGTGTCTCTTGTGTCCCGTGCATTGGCGGATGGATTCTTTACCGCTGCACCACCTGGGAAGCCCTGTCATTGCCTAGATCCATTATTTCTTTTAGGAGTACAAAGTGATGATGTTCTAAGTTCTATCATTCATTCATTGTTAGCTGAGATTTTTCTAAAAGAACATGCCATCATCAAATTTTTGTTCACCCCTAAAGTACAGTTTGCACAGAAATATTAGGTTAAGCTTTTTATGTTTTCCCTTTTTAAATTAGTTTTCAAAAAAAAAAGTCAATATCCTTTCATCTCCAGAGGTGACTATTGAGTTTTCTTTTTTAAAGTATCATTTTGAACTCATTGATTTTTAATATGTTTAATTCATCATGCATATTGTTCTTTTTGAAGTTAAAATTGAACCACTTTTCACCAGTAGGAGTAACATCTTGGGACCCCTCTTGAATCTTTTTGATCTGACCCTAGTGGACTATGTTTTTTTTCTTTTCCCCATGAAAAACTACTAACAAATCAAAAGTAAAGAGAAACCTAAAACAAAGCCCATGTACCCATGATTTCCACCATGGGCTCCGTCTTGTTTCCCTTTTATATGCACTCACTCTGAGGGTGACCAACTAGCCCAGTTTGTCCAGGACTTTCCCAATTTTACCATCAATGCCCATTGTTCTGGGAATCCTTTCAGTCCCACACCAACATGGTTGGCCATCCTATGGTCTTCTGCCAAGATTCTGTGTTATTTTATTGAGAAATATCTCAGAATGCATCTCTGAAATATAAGGACTTTTCAAAATCTAACTTCAGTACTGACATCACACCTAAAAAATTGTTTGATGTTACAAAATATCACTTTGACATCTTTCCTGTATTCTGGTACAATGAGATGTTCTGGGCTCACTTTTAATCTTGTCTAACCTACATGAGGAATTGACCACTTATCCAAAGAGCTTGAGTTCCTTTTAGTGGGAAATGGTATTTAGAAACCACAGTCTGGACTGTGTCATTATTTCTATGATTTGTATATAGACAGAGCTAGGAAATGAATATATTTAAAAGAGAAAATATATCATGTGTTCCTATTGATATCACCAACTCACATTTAAGGTCAGAGGCTTTATACCCAGGTTTTCTGATTCTGTACTTGGGTATTGCTTCTCCATGACAAAAATCTCAGCCCCAGTTGTAGCAATAGAATTACTCACTTGCCTATCCTATAACACTCTTACAACAACAGTTCCAGAATAGCAAAATCAATATTATAACTAAAAATAAAATTTCTGAAAACATCTTAGTTTTTTTTGCAGTAGTTTATAACCTTAGACTGTATCCCAGTCGAGACATGGAGGCAAATTACCGTATTTTAAAATGCTTTAACATAGTTCCTCACTAAATCACTCCAACTTGATACACAGTTTAGTTCAGTTATTTCGTTTTAGATAGGAATTGTTTTTTTTTTTTTAAATTTTGATTTAACTTTATTTCATAATTGTCAGGAGCCACGTTAGGCATTACTGACAAAACGGAGGCACAGTCCCCAGCCCCCTCTCCTCATTCCGCAGGCACGGATCCCGGGATGAAGGAGTTAGGCGTTATAATCCTGACTTGTCTTTTCCTCTCCTCGGCTGAGTTGACTGAAAAGGAATACTAAGGTGCTTATTGTTCTTGAGAGGAGCATGAGAAGGCACAAAGCCTTCTGCAGCATTGCTCTGAAAATAATTCATAAAGTTAATCACTGACATTTGTTCAAGGACTTTTATAAAAGAGTGTTCCAGGATGAGCACATAGGCTGCAGCTTGAGGCCATGGGAGAGATTGATATCTGAAGCCTATTTGTGAGGAAAGTGTTTATGGCAAAGGAGTTTACTGAATTTAGGGCTTAGAAATAATTAAAACAGTTAGAAGTTAAAGATTTAAGGAATGTTGTAAAGTTAGCATATTTTACTATAGCTTATAGAAGTTAGGAGTTTTTAGAGACACCATAGCTAGAAGCCTTTTTAAGAGATAGTGAGCTCAGGATGCTAGGGGCAAACAGGATTTAGGAAGAGAAGTAGTAAACTGAGGAATGTATCATGAGTTACAATGTAATCACAAGTTAACTATAGGCCACATTAGAGGAGGTAGATAATAGATGGTAAGGCTGATTCCCAGAGAATCACTGAAGCAGGAACTCTGTTTGAGGAGCAACAATGATTTATGGAGATAATGAATCTGGGAGAGGGGTAACTGAAAATGTCAAACCTCTGGCCTACTGCTGCTGCTGCTAAGTCGCTTCAGTCGTGTCCGACTCTGTGCGACCCCATAGACGCAGCCCACCAGGCTCCCCCGTCCCTGGGATTCTCCAGGCAAGAACGCTGGAGTGGGTTGCCATTTCTTTCTCCAAAGCATGAAAGTGAAAAGTGAAAGTGAAGTCACTCAATCGTGTCTGACCCTCAGCGACCCCATGGACTGCAGCCCACCAGGCTCCTCCGTCCATGGGATTTTCCAGGCAAGAGTACTGGAGTGGGTTGCCATTGCCTTCTCCGATTGTAAAAGTATAAAAGAGAATCTTAAACTTGGAATAAACAGGCAGTCCATAGAAAAATGGGAGGCTGTCTCATTCGCCAACTCCGTTCAGCTCTTCAGGTTGAACCCCTGGCTGCTGGAGTTGGACTCTGACACATAATTTTGTGAAATATTTATATACTCAAAATATTTAGAACAGATTGCGTTCAGAGAGGTCTGATTTCCATCCCTCTCCCTCCACATCATGGTTTTTACCATGTCTATCAGGTAACGTTTTTTAAAAAAGGTTTTGTTTATTCTCTCATTGCTTTTCTAATATAAGTAAGTAAATATCTCTTCACACCTGCTCTATTTCTGTCTAGAACATCACAACTTTCCTTTGCTTAGGATCTCTTGGTAGCACTTCAGTATTATGTTGGGGACCATTTTAAACAATGAAATAACCATCGAAAGGCACAAAAATGCAAAAATGATGGCACTGAATACTGTGTTTACACATGTAACATTTACACTATGAGAACTTAAAGAAGTCAGAGAGTTGCTTTGTTAGGACCTCCGCTGGGAACATGCACATTAGACAGCTCATATCTTTGCATATACATGGCTGAGAGTGACCGTAAAAGTGCTATCTGTACTGACTTTGGTGTTAAAAGTAAATTGTAGCTAGTACATTAATTTACAACTACAGAAGCACAGA
Organism: Redunca redunca; assembly: GCA_006410935.1. Lineage (NCBI taxonomy): Eukaryota > Metazoa > Chordata > Mammalia > Artiodactyla > Bovidae > Redunca > Redunca redunca. The sequence continues at coordinate 608,363 of SJYQ01000998.1, forward strand.
TAATGGAGAGTGATTGTAGTCCTCACTCCTTTTTCACAGCTGTATAGTACTCCATTGTGTGACCGTAGACCATAGCCTTTTCAACTTGTCCCTTGTTGATGGACATTTGGGTATTTTCTATTACAAATAACACAACAATAAATGTTGTGTACTTGTGCATTTAAATTTTTGACAACTTCTTTTGGAATGGAGTCCTTGAAGTGGGATTTCTAGTCAAATGATAAATGCATACATAGTTTTTAAAATCATGGAAAATTCCTTCTTCTTACAAGTTGTACCATTCTGCATCACTACCAGAATAAATGAAAGACTGTTTCCCTGAAACCTCACTAAAAGAATATGTTGTTCATCTTTTGGATATTTGTCAGCCTTTAAATGTTTACTTCAATGTAATCTTAATTTGCATCTCATTCTCAGTGATGATGAACATTTATGCATATTGCTATGGAGCACTTGTATTTCTTTTACTGTAGTTTTTAGTTCACATATCCTGTGGGAAGAAACTCCTTATTGGCAGGGAAACTATCAGATCTAATAAGAAAGGAACAAGCAGAAGCCTTGCCATGTGAACATCATTCTTTATGGAGGAGAAAGGAGATAACTGAATCATTGTATAGTCAAGAGCAGTGGCTCAGAAATCATATAACAATTAGTTCCCCTTTCTTTCACTTAGTAGCTGTGTGATCCTGCTCGAGCTTTATCCTGAACCTCATTTTCCTTGTAAGTAATCTATGTGACCTCCTAGAGTTTTTATGAAGATTCAATGACATCTTTGCATAAAGGATTTTGCACCATTCATGGCATATACTAAATGAATAATAAATGATAGCTATTACTATGATATGGACTCCCCATGTGGTAAAGAACCTGCTTGTCAATGTAGAAGACATAGGAGACTCAAGTTCGATCCCTGAGTCAGAAAGATTCCCTGGAGGAATCTTCCCCACTCCAGTATTCTTGCCTGGAGAATCCCATGGACAGAGGAGACTGGACTGGCTACAATCCGTAGGGTCCCAAAGTTGGACATGACTGAGCAACTTAGCGCAGCACAGCACACGTTGCTATGATACAGAGGAAAATTCTTACCTTCATCAGGGCATGCCTTAGAATAGAGGAAGAGCAAGGAACAGTGGTGTGAGGCTTGGATGGATCCTACCATGAAGGGTAGGGGTGCAAGATGAGGTGAGAGATGACTTCTACCTCATGGATTGTGCTTCAGGAAATAGAAACTAGCTCATGACACTGTAAGGAAGGAACAAGGGAGCAATGAACATTTTCTTTAATATCTGTGTTGGATTTGAGGTCTTTGCCACCCAATCCAGGCACAATCCTCTTTTTATTTTTTTCCTAAACTTTTAATTTTATATTATAGTTGTTTAACAATGTTGTGATAATTTCAAATGTACAGCAGAAGGATTCATGTATCTATTCTTTTTCAAGTTCTTTTCCCATTTAGGATGTTACAAGATATTGAGCAGAGTTCCCTGTGGTATACAGTAGGTCCTTGTTGGTTATCAATTTGAAATATAGCGGTGTGTACATGCCAGTCCCAAACTCCCTAACCATACCTTCCTCTGACCCTTCATCCTGGTAACCACAAGTTCTTTCCCTTAGTCTGTGAGTCTGTTTCGTAAATACTTCTCAGTTTGTGCATATACGTGATATATAAAATTTCTCTTTCTCTGGCTTCACATAGTATGACAATCTCTAGGTCCATCCATGTTGGAAATAGCATTATTTCATTCATTTTTAATGACTGAGTAATATTCTATTGTATACATGTACCACATCTTTTTTTATCTATCTCTCTGTCGATGGGCATTTAGGTTGCTTCCACGTCTTGGCTATTGTAAACAGTGCTGCAATGAACATTGGGGTGCATGTATCCTTTTGGACCATGTTTTTCTCCAGGTATATGCCCAGGAACTCTCCTCTTTTTAAGTACACCCAGAACTAGTATACTTAAAATGACTCTTCACTCATTTCAATTTATGTTTTTGGATGGGGATGTTTCCCCCTCCCATGTTTCGTAACTTCAGGGGAAAAGACACAAACACGCTCCAGTTGGTTCATACTTAGATATACTCATTCGAACTACATAGTGGATAGTTCAGGGATGGGTATGTGGCCTAAACAGAGCCAATGAAGCTAATGTGCTTTTTGCTGGTCCTCCAGGGAAAGAGATTCTCATTCTTTCCAAAAGGAATTTGGAACTGGTAGACTGAGAGTTCTAAAAATGTTACAGTTGTTTTTGACCATAATGGAAGAACTTGTCAAAAAAAAAAAAAAAATAAGCCACCATGAAATGAATTAAGTTGCAATTTAAGGAGAGAAGGATTAGATCTTGTGACAGCATTTTAAGCCCCAGTCAAGCCCTGTCTGTAGTTGGCCTAGCCCCTGAAGTGTTTAGATATATGAGTGAATAAATTCCTTCTGGGCAGTGTCACACCAAGTGAATATTAATAGAGAGTGGCCAATGGTTACTGTTCCACCCAGTTTGTCAAGTTTTTTTTTTTTTTAAGTTTTTTTTAAATTTTATTTTTAAATTTATTTTGAATTGGAGGATAATTGCTTTACAATGTTGCATTCGTTTCTGCCATACTTCACATGGATCAGCCATAGGTATACCTATGTCCCCTCCTTCTTGAACCTCCCTTCCACCTCCCACCCCAACCTACCCCGCTAGGTTGTCAGAACATCTTGTATGTTCCAGGCCAATGCTTATCTCACTAGAAATTCAAAGCATCTTCCAGACTCTAGGGAAACAGGCCCTTAATCTCCAGATGCTGAAAGGCTGGGAAACAAGCACAGGATGACTCTTGTGTACTAAATTTTTATCCAATCAATTCCACTTTGAGAGGCAGCAGGTGTAGTGTTTCATTACAGACACTCCAAACTCAGAGATCCTGTTCGCATCTCTGATCTGGCTCCTGCCTGCCAGCACTTATGTGGCCTGTTGAGAGACTATTATTAAGATAGAATTTGTATAGATTATTTTCCAGCCAACAAAAGAATTACCTTGTTATTTATTCACAGGGTCTAGTGAGCAATATAAATTTAGCCAATTTGAAGAGCCTAGCTTGCTGATCTTGTTAGACAGAGCCAAAGGCTATTGTCTGCTGTTCACACGAAGATAGCGCTCCTGCTGGAAACCTCATTTCTAATTGCAGGAGGGTCAGTTTAGGTTGCAGAGAGACCCCTGCTTCCCAAGCTTATAGACCATATGGAAGCAATGTGTTCTGAATCCCCAGAGAGCTTATAACATCCGGGATGGAATAAAGCTGAACCTTCACTCCATCCACCCCCTGTAGAGAACACGCTGGAATCCCTTGCCTAATGTGTATGACAGAAACAAAATTGGAAACTAGCCAGGAGATAGGCCAGAACTGGCCTAAGAGTTTGTGCTAAAAAGATGTGCAAGACCAGGCAGGGCTTTAAGCCCAGGAGTTTGACTCAAGATACCACTGCTAAAAGTGCATCATGGGAATGTGTTGGCTGTGTCCGTGACAATCTCACAATGGCAGAACTGTTTCATTAATCATGTCAGAAATCCAAAAGTCACCAATCTATTTTAAAAATTATATTTATGCCTATAATTCTTGGTTGGTATTTGTATTTGTATATGTTTATTAAAAATAAATAGTTTTAGTAAATTTTAAAAGGTATCCTGTCCTGTGTGAGTGCATGCTCAGTCACGTCTGACTCTTTGTGAGCCCATGGACTATAGCTCACCGGGCTCCACTGCCCATGGGATTTTCCAGGAAAGAATACTGGAGTGGGTTGCTATTTCCTTCTCCAGGAATCTTCCCGACCCAGGGATCAAACCTGTGTCTCTGGCATCTCCTGCTTTGGCAGGCAGATACTTTACCACTAGCACCACCTGGAAAGTCCCATTAAAATGTGTGAAGAAATAATCATACTGCCGAGATAAAGTCATTATTTATTTTGATGATATATCCTTAAAAATATAGGGCTTGGCATAGAGGAGGTCCTATATTGGTGTTGGTTCCTGTTGGCATTGCTTACAAAAACTGGTGGCGTTTACATTGTTTTATATATGACTTTATGTTTCTTACTGTGGAATGCATTTCCATGCCATGGAAAAGATTTCCACTGCATTACTTTTAGTCACAATGCAATAATTTTCCATTATGTGACTATATCTTATTTTATTTACCCAAGTGCCCTATTGGTGGATATTTAGAATATCTCTCTCTCCCTCTCTTCTCCTCTCTTTGTTTTGTTTCTATAGGGGTGCCATACTGACCATTCTCATAGGAAAAAAATCTTTGCACATATCTTTTATGGTTCTTAAGGATAAGTGCCTGGAAGTAATATCTCTGAGTCAAGGGGCATGAGCATCATAAGATATCACCAAATTGCCCTCAGGAATGTTTTAGCATTTTATACCCCCACAAACAGTAGATGAATAACATTCCTGTTTCTATATACTCTTATCAAAACTATATACATATATATTTAATTTGCCATTTCTAAATTTTCCTTGAGTATCTTGTTTTCAGATGCTGTCACTCTAGGTACCAATGAATTCATGTCATTTCCATCCTTGGTGGAAAAAGCTTGTCACTGTGCTAACTCTAATAAAAAGAGAACTGGCTTTGAAGTCACAGGGCCTGGACTCATCTCTTCCAAGGGAGGCAGTGTTTTGTAATCTCTTGGTTCATAACACAATACCTGAAAGCTTCGTGGCTTAAAACAATGACCATTGTAGTCTATCTTGTGGTTCGGCGGGTTGGTTGAATTTGGTTGGGTGGCTCTTCAGCAGCACGTAGTGCAGACCGAGAAGGAAATCATCTGAGGCTTGACTGGGCTGGAACCACTGGTTCAGCTGGTGCAGCTGGCAGTGGCTGCCAACCTTCAGCTGGGGGCACAGCTGGGAGAGAGGGTTTCACTTACTTTACTTGGTTTCCCAAGGTCCCATGAAGCTGGAAATGGAGGCTGCCAGTTATCTTAAGGCTTGAGTTTGGAACCCCAGAATGTCACTTCTGCCATATTCTCATGGTCAAAGTTACAAAGTCAGCCAAGATTCAAGATCTGGGGAGACACTCTTCCCCTTTTTGTGTGAGGAGTGACAGCTATGATCAGGGTGAAGATGGATTGGTGGGAGCTGTCTTTGGAGACTAGTTAACAACAGCAGCAGGTAGAAATGGAATCAACACAGATTTCAGAGTCAGTCTCGATTCAGCTTTGGACATGTTACTTAAGCTATCTGAGTCTCTTTCTTTTTTAAAAAATGAAGTAAAGTTAATTTAAAATATTATTTCCATGTATACAGCATAGTGATTCAATATTTTCGCAAATTATGCTCCACCATAGGTTATTTAAGTTAATGGTTATTATTCCCTGTGCTGTATAGTATATCCTTCTTGCTTATCTATTTGATACATAGTAGTTTGTATCTGTTAATCCAGTTTCCCTTATTTGCCCCCTCTTTCTTAGTCTTAGTTTCTAAATCTTAGAAAAAGGGATAATAATATCTGTTTGAATCAGGAGAGTGAAAAATTATATTAGGTTGTTACAAAAGTAATTGCAGTTTTGGATCATGTATTTTACATCATTATAACTAGGCCAAAATATATCTTTATTAATCAAAATAGGAAACATTAGAGTCAATATATTTTTGCCCACAAGAAATAAGTTTGTTTATTCCTGTAATGTAAAAATGCATGCTTTGAGATTTGGGAAACACTTGGAAAGCATTTTCTGTCTCCTGCTGGTTGTGGAAGCGTTTTCCCTGCAAAATCTTGTTGGGGTGGTTGAAGAAGCGGTAGTCAGTTGGCGAGAGGTCAGGTGAGTGCAGGCAGTTGAGGCAAAACTTTGTAGGTGGCCCAATTCGTTCAACTTTAGAAGCAGTTGCAAGCATGCGTTGGGCGTTGTCATGCAGATGAATTGGGCTCTTTCTGTTGATCAATATCAGGTGTAGGCTTTGCAGTTTTCAGTGCATTTCTTTGATTTGCTGAGCAAGCGTCTCAAATGTAATGGTTTCACTGGGATTCAGAAAGCTGTACTGGATCAGACAGGCAGTAGACCACCAAACAGTGACGATGACCTTTTATTGGTACAAATTTCACTTTGGGAGTTGCTTTGGAGGTTCTTCTCAGTCCAACCACTGAGCTGGTCATTGCCAGTTGTATAAAACCTACTTTTCATTGCATGTCACAATATCAACAAATGGTTCATTGTTGTCTGGAACAAGAGACAAAGACACTTCAAAACGATGATTTTTTTTTTTTTTTTTGATTTACGGTCAGCTCATGAGTCACCCACTTGTCACTTTTTCACTTTTCCAATTTGCTTCAAGTGCCAAATGACTATAGAAAGGCTGATGTTGACTTCTTTGGCAATTTCTCGTGTAGTTGAAGAGGATCAAGCTTCAGTGATGGCTCTCAGTTGTCGTTGTCAACTTCCAGTGGCCGGCCTCACTGTCAAGGCTCTCCTCTCCTTTCCAAATCTTCCTGAACCATGACTACACTGTATGTTCATTAGCAGTTCCTGTGCCAAATGCACTGTTGATGTTGTGAGTTGTCTCTGCTGCTTTACGATCCATTTTGAACTCGAATAAAAAATTGCTTGAATTTGCTTTTTTTCTAACATCATTTCTAGTCTAAAATAAATTAAAATAAACAGCCAGTAATGTATTTAGGAAAAAAGGTAAAGCAAGAGATGTGTACTAAAATGATATATAACATAGCCACATTTATTTAGGGGTGTATTCTAATATCAAATAGCAAATTTCAATAGTGCAAAACTGCAATTACTTTTGCACCAACTGAATAAGTATACATGCATATAATACATACATAAATTCCTATACATGTATACACATATGTCAGAATCTCTCTCACTTTTTCTTTGCCCATGAATCTCTGTATATAAATTCCATGGATAGAAAGGAGAGTGGTGTCTGTTGAAGTTATTCTTATAGTTCCTGGCTCTGCCAGTTTCTAGCTATATGGCTTCAGAAAGTCATTTAGTCTCTGCTGTGTCATCTATAAAATGATAACTCACAAGACTGTTGAGATTAAATGAAATAATGTACACCAATGTCCTTTGTCACCTCTTGGCCTTGTTCTAAATATCTCATTTATTTCTTGGGATATAGAAACCAAAAGCAGACATAGGATGTGTTGTTGAATATTATTTATGGGGATTCTTGGCTGATGATAGCAGACCGTCTTCCTCCTGGATTGAAAAACCATGATTTCTTCATCTTTTCTATCAGGATACATAAAAGTTCCAAGCACTTTGAATTTTTATGTTTATTTTAGAAATAAACTGAAACATAGATCATGGCATAGCAGGGTAAAGGAAATGAAACTCTTACCATCTGGTATCAGATGTCATTCTAGAGAGGGGACTATTACGTTTCAATCTTCAGTAAAGGTACACTGCATGTAGATGCTTTTCAGAAAGATGTTTCCTTTGTACATGGGAGGAAGGTAGATGGTAGACTGGAATTACCCCAAAAGTCTTGTGTCCTAGATTTGAAGTAATGCTAGGAGAGATTAAAAAAAAAAGCAAAACACTTTCAGTCCATCTGAGTAGAAAATAAGTGCCTAGCAAAAGTCTAAGCTTTGGGAGTGTTTGGAATCTTAGGAGGGACAGGATGAGAAGGTGGCGTTCAAGGTCATTTCAGCCAGATCTTACCAAGGGCAGAGTGACTCTAGATAATCTCTGTTACTCTAGAAAATGAAGCCATTATAATTTAGAAAATGAGAGAGACTATCAGGGAAGTACATTGTCTGTCCCTTTTCTTGTTTCACCCACACACAGAATCTTTCACTGAAAGAAAACCCCCAGTAGACTCCAGTTAAACATCGCAGATTGAGCACATCCATTTATTTCCATTCCTCCCCAGAGACTCCCACTTAAATGACACTGAAGGAATAGAACGGTATAAAATAGATGAAAAGCTAGGATGAGAGGGACGACAATAATGGATATGATACATTGACCAAATTTTGAGCCCTGGAATGTGGATCGATGAGTCTGGACTGGAGTAACAGAGTGAAGAAGAGTAAAATCTAAGGACTTGTCAAGGGAGGATATAAAAACACACCGTGGTGATTTGGGTCAGAGAACCTCAGAAATTGTCAGAAATTGGAGCCGCTAGCTGCCTCAGAGAGCATGAGCAAAGGGTATGCTGGCAGTTGAGAGACTCCCAGATTCCCAACCCCATCCTGCGGAGCCAGGCAGGGAAAGCAGTGAAGATTTGGAAAAACTGAATCAGGATGGGTCTTTATTCAGAAATGCCAAGCAGAGTGAAAAACTTCCCTGGGGGTTCAGACAGTGAAGACTCTGTCTGCAATGCAGGAGACCAGGTTCGATCCCTGGGTTGGGAAGATTGCCTGGAGAAGGGGATGGGAACCCACTCCAGTGTTCTTGCCTGGAAAATTCCATCGACAGGGGAGCCTGGTGGGCTGCAGTCCATGGGGTCACGAAGAGTCAGACATGACTGAGCAACTACCACTACCACTTTTTTCAGTATACTGAATGGAGATGCTGCCCAGCCCTCTTTCTCTGGGCTCCAGGAATGCTGCCAGCCAGGATTATACCTGCAGATAGAAGAAGATCAAAGAATTTTCCAAAAATAAACAAGAAAGGCCAGGAAAAAATAATGATAGATGCTAAATTTAGAATTATCTCAATAGAATGGCTTGGTCCATGAGAGTTAAATTCTTTCATGAATTTCAATTAATGAGCCCCACTCACAAATCTTCCCATCAGTCTGTGAGTGTGTGTGTATGTGTATGTGTGTGTGTGTGTGTGTGTGCACATATGTCATTCAAATATTAATGCATAATAAAGTCAGCAACTTTAGAGAAGTCTTCAACATGGGAGAAAAATGAACACACACACAGTAAAATAGAACTTGAAAGAAGCAAAGGCAATACAGAAAGCGGAAGACTTCAAATAGACAAGATCCTCACAGAAATTAGGGAAAGTATATCATAAATGCAATGAGGAAAATGCTATAAAAAATGAACTGTAAGAGAACAAGTGACAACTCTTAGAAATTAAAAACATGAAAACTAAGACAGACTTTCAAAAGCATGATTAAAAGAGAAAGGTCAGAAATTTTCTAAGAAAGTAGAAACAAAAGTCAAAGAGATGCAAACTAGAGCAGATTTTAGAAAACTAAAGGACCAGTTCAGGAGCTTTGTATATAACCACCAGAAATTGCAGGCAGAGGAAAGAGAAAATAGCAGGGAGGGGATTATCAGAGAATGAATGCTATAAAATCACCCAGAAGTGAAAGATATGAAGCTCTGGGCTATAGAGATTTACTGAGTGCTCAGTAAAATAAATTTTAAAACTCATTACAAAACACATCATTTTAAAAATCACAGAATGCTGAGGATGCAAAGATAATCCTGAAAACTCCAAGGGAATCATAACAGGTCACATGAAAAGGATTAAGAGTAAGGAACTGACATTGGACTTCTGAACAGTAATGCTAGACGCTGGAAGACAATAGATCCACACTCTCAGAATTACAACCTAGTATTTGTTACCTACTCAAACTATTACTCAGGAGTGAGGATACAAGAAAGACTATTTTCAGACATGCAAGGACTCAAACATTTACCTGAGAAAGCTTTTGGAGAATGTGACTTTCTGAAAAAAGAAAGAAAACCAAGAAAAGGAAAATGTGGAAGCATAAAAATGGATTCAGTAGAGCAGAGATGAGAGATGAAGTCCCAGAGGTGGTGGAGGATGGGAAGGATGTAGGTGATGCAGGGTGAGAGTTATGTAACAGATCTGGAGAGCACTCAGTCCATATTGGAGAAGATGGCACAGGTGTCCTGGAGGGGTACCTCCTAGGTAAAGTATGGATATCTTACTAATGAATTTATCATATCGAGCTTTTTGGAGTTCTGGTGAATATTTTTGAAAAGAATTCATATTGGGTGCATAGAAATGAGTCAAAGAGGAAAAAGGGGAATGACTTTGAAAAAAACTACAGAAGGAAATGGCAACCCACTCCAGTATTCTTGCCTGGGGAATCCCATGGACAGAGGAGCCTGACAGCCTACAGCCCATGGGGTTGCAAGGAGTTGGACACAACCGAGAGACTAACACTTTCACTTTTACACCTGTATGAAGAAGAAATTGAATCAGTGGCCCTACTTGGCTGAAGCATCACAATGATGTCCCTGCTGATTATGGATTTAACCCCAAAATGTGGCATCAAGGAATTGGTAGGAGTGAGAGTATGTGTGTGTTGGGAAGGGGAGAGAGAGAAAGACCTTTCAATACCATTAACAGGATGTTAAAATTAGCAGATTAAGAAAATACAGTATAAGCTTGTTTTTTAGAAACATGGAGGGAAACTACCAGGAATGGATAAAAATGAAAAGTTATTTCCTTGGAGGAGCAGTAGTTAGTGATGCAGAGAAGGAAGAAGGAGACAGCTATTTTTCACTTAAACTTTCTAGTACTCTTACTTTTTAAACTATATATTCGTGATAAAGAACCTGCCTGCCAATGCAGGAGATATAGAAGATGTGGGTTCAATTTCTGGATCAGGAAGATCCCCTGGAGGAGGAAATGACCACCCACTCTAGTATGCTTGCCTGGGAGATCCTATGGACAGAGGAGCCTGGCAGGCTACAGTCCATGGGTTTGCAAAGAGTCAGACATGACTAAGCAACTAGCCATGTGCACACAAACACATGCTGCTTTGATAACAGTGAAGTGAAATCACTCGGTGTGTCCGACTCTTTGTGACCCCATGGAATGTAGCCTACCAGGCTCCTCCCTCCATGGGATTCTCCAGGCAAGAGTACTGGAGTGGGTTGCCATTTCCTTCTCCAGGAGATCTTCCCAACCTAGGCATTGAACCCAGGTCTCCCGCATTCCAGGCAGATGCTTTAACCTCTGAGCCACCAGGGAAGCCCATTGATAACAGTAGCATTATGCTTAAAAAAGAAGACCTCTGAGAACAGGACTGGCCGCTGGATTTGAGGGTGAAATGTTGGTGAGACACACCCCAGTCAGTACTCACTGAAAATCAATTTTGTGCCAGATTCTCCATTACACATGATGTCTTGTCTTCCTGTTAGCCCTTTAGGTAGGCACTTTCACCCCCAATTTGCAGGACTGAGAACTCGGAAATGAAGCGATCCTGTGAGTAAATCTCAGAGCAAAGATTCAAGCACACATTTGTCCAGCTCCAAATCATGCTTTCGCCTCAGTCATGTCTGACTCTGTGAGACGCTATGGACCGTAGCCTGCCAGGCTCCTCTCTGTCTGCGGGATTCTTCAGGCAAGAATACTGGAGTGGGTTGTCATGCCCTCCTCCAGGGGATCTTCCCGACCTGGGGATCAAACTTGCGTCCCTTATGTCTCCTCCATTGGTAGGGGGGTTCTTTACTACTGAGCTACTGGAGAAGCCCCCTGCCTTTCTGTAGTTGGTACCTATTTATGCTCCAAATTCACCACAGAATAGCATCATTTTAAATCTAGAACGAGTCTTACAGATCATCTGGTTCAAAGCATTTTATCAGTGGTTAAACTGAGGTTCTATCACTTAAGTGGTCATTAGCTGCTGACCTGGCCCTGTTTCCACAACTTGTCTTCGTCTACATGATACTGTCAACATTGTGGCGAAAAGTACGGAAATTAGGACTCCTTCTGTGAACAGAACTCACAGCTACTTATTTTCCCCCCAAGAATAACCATACCTGGCTATTTCAAAAGGTGAAAAAAGTGAAACTCCAACAATTCGAAAAATCTAGTCCTCAGAAGTCTGGGTATGCCAGCTGCAGTCTTGCTTTCTCTGAACTGTGTTTAGTTCCCTCTATAACATCCTGGAAAAGGCCTCATAATCTTTGGGAAGTGACGTGTGACCTCATCCCTGGGAATGAGGGTGTCCGGGGAAAGAGTTACCTGTTCTTCCTCTAGGGGTTTTCTGGGACAGGTCAACACATGCACCCTAATACAGCATCGTGAAGCAGAAGAGGTCCAAAGTGAGGCAAATTGAAAACAATCTAACTTTTATTGAATACTACTATGTGCCAGGAACTATGCCAAGAACTTTATACTCATGATCTCATTTTTATATTTGGGGCAACTCTGTAAGTACCACAGTAGTACTCCCATTTGACTGATGAGAAAACTAAAGATCAGACAAGCTAAGCCTTTAAGAAGCATCTTGACACCAGTCCTCCACCGTTCATTGTTATGCTATACAGTCAATATATTTTTCTATCACTCAAGGTACCTCTGAAACAAAGCAGACCAGTAGGAACCAACATCAAAGTCAATGAAGCAGAAACAGCACTCTGCTGGTGCTGTGGCTTTGGCCCAGAGCATTCTAGGTCCCTGGGCTTCCTGACGTCCAACATTCTACCTTACCCTTTGGCTGGATTATTTCCCATTAATCCTTTGAGCCTAGCTTTGGTCATCATCTTCTCTAGGAGTCTTCTTCACACCCACTAGCCCACCCTCTCACTCATTGTCTCTTGTTATTTACAATCATACTTTGCCATCGTTCATTTATGCACCTCTTCCCCACCAGATAAAGATTGCTGCAGGGGCTGGAAAAAATCTTAAATGTTGTTGCAGTCCTTGGTGGGCTAAATATCGTCCCACCTCCCCAAAGAGGTCTGTGTCCTAATCACAGCAACCCGTGAGTGTGTTATTTCACATGGAAAAATAGACTCTGAAACTCTTAAAATATGGAGACTCCTGGATTATCCAGGTGGGCCCAGTACAGTCACAGCGTCCTTGTGAGAGGGAAAGAGGAGAGTCAGAGTCAGTAAGCTGAGACATGATGAGGAAAGCCAAGGCTAGAATGTTCCCTGAGGCAGATGGAAAAGCTCTAGAAGCTGGGAAAGGCAAGGCAATGGATTCTCCCCTAAATCCAGCAGAAGAAGCAAAGCCCTTCTGACACCTTGACTTTAGGACTTCTGACCTCCCAAACTGTAAGCTTTAAGCTCCTAAGTTTGTGGTAATTTTTTACAGCAGCCAGAGGGAACTAATACACAGCTTTAGGGCTTAGATAGCACTTGGCACATAGTAGGACCTTAATAAATATTTCTCCAATGAATGAATGAGTAATTTGTAGCATAGTATAAATGTCTCTCTCCCACATACATCCCTCTATAGGTAAAGGTTTATGCTGTTGTAGTTGTTACTCAGTCAATAAGTCTTGTCCAACTCTTTGCAACCCCATGGACTGCAGCACGCCAGGCTCTTCTGTCCTCCACTAATTCCTGGAGTTTGCTCAAATTCATATTCATTGAGTTGGTGAGGCTATCTAACCATCTCACCCTCTGCTGCCCCCTTCTCCTTTTGCGTTCAATTTTGCCCAGCATCAAAGTCTTTTCCAGTGAGTCAGCTTTCGCATCAGGTGGCCAAAGCATTGGAACTTTAGCTTCAGCAACAGTCCTTCCAATGAATAATCAGGAATTGACTTGTTTGATTGCAATTGACTGGTTTGATCTCCTTGCTATCTAAGGGACCCTCAAGAGTCTTCTCCAGGACCAAAAGGTTTATGAGTAAGTGGCCAACAAATTGTGGGAAGGACATTGTTCTGGAAATGCGTAGCGGAGACTTGATTATTACAGCCAGCCAACACTGGTTTGGACAGCTTCCCTGTGAATAATCGAATAGATTTACTCTGTGACTTGGGAAAACTCTTTTAATCCCTCTGAGCCTCTGTTTTCTCATCTGTAAGAAGGCAGAAGTTAGTCTGACAATGAAGTTCATAAAGACAGATGATGTTATTCTCTTGGAGTACTCCTTGGAAGACAAGATGCTATATAAATACCGGAGAGCATTATTGTTACATGAATAATAAATAGTTAAGAAATAAATCCATGTTTTCAAAAACAACTAATGCAAGACACTCAGATTCACCTGTCACTTAGGGAAAGCTGTGCTATCTTCCTGAACTAAAACATTTAGTACTTTTAATAGCTTTACTTTTTAATAATCTGTAACTTAAAATGGAGCACATCACTTTTGGATTAAATATTAAAATATTAAATATTAAATTGGACAGCAGAAATCCATCACACACTTGAACCTGCCTGGTTTACTCAGGGTCTCCTAGGCGCACTAAGAAATCTAAGCACTGTTTGTATCCACTGAGGTCATTTCTTCTTTCTCTCTCTCTCTCTTTTTTTTTTTTTTTTGCCAGACACACAGGCACCGTATACATCTTTTTATTGATTAATCTTGAAGAGTTGAATGAAATAGACCAAATACAAGCATCTATACTTGAAACAGCCTATGTAGCATGATGAATCTAGAGGTTAATTTAATAGACATGACCAGTTATTCTGAATGAGGGAGTGGGGCATGATTTGTCTCTTTGGTTCATGCCTGTTTCTTTGTGACTTCTCATGACAGCAGCTTTATGAAGCCCACGTTGCAACCCTGGGTCTGCTCTTTGTGTTCATTTTGGCTGCAGTGATGGTCTCATAACCCTCTGGGTGTCATCGTCCTTGGAGCTCCGGTACTCAACCAAGACCCTGAGAACCTGTTTATTTGATTGATGAAGTCTGGGGTTTCTCTACCCATGGAAAACAGCTTTGCGGTATATCTTCACTCTATCTGCTTCCCTTGTCTGAGTGTCAAATCCTTGTTCAGATATTCAAAGTCTTCTGTCATTCAAAATACATTCTTGGGAAATGTGTTGATGCTAGTCATTTATAATTCATTCTTGAGGTGAACCGTGCAGTGAAAAGACAGAGAGATGTAACTCTCCTGTTTAGCTGGATAAATTTGAGCAAGTTGTTTCACCTTCAAAGCTATTTCTTCACCTTTTTAACAGGATGGTTTAATTGTGATAATGTTTACATTGGTGGTACACTGCCATTCACAAGTGTGGAGGTACACACTGTGTCACATTTCCTCTAGTGGTCAGATTAACTCACCTCATCCTCAGTGCTGGCTTGGCACTAGCTCCTCTGAGCATATATTGGAGGGTGTACGGAGTTGGAGGAGGAAGAAGGGGAAAGTGTCTATTTCGAATATGATGCTCAACCTCCATTGCTCCATGCTTTCCTAGGGCTGGATTCTTTTTTTTCTTTTTTATTATTTTTTAACATTGTTCTTTTTTATTGAATTATAATTGATCTACACTATTACATTAGCTTCACGTGTACAATATAGTGGTTTGAAATTTTTTTTTACATGAAGAAATGATCACAGTGTCTGGTTATCTTTTGTCACCATACAAAATTATTATTATGCTGTACATTACATCCCTGTGAGTTATTTGTTTTGTAACTAGAAGTGTGTACCCTTTAATCTCCTTCACCTATTTTGCCTGTCCCCCACAACCCATGGGCAATCACCACTTTGGTCCTCTGTATCTGTGAGTCTGCTAATGTTTTCTTTTCTTTGTTCATTTGTTTTGCTTTTTAGATTCTACATATAAGTAAAATCATACAGTATTTGTCTTTCTCTGTTCGACTTATTTCACTAAGCATAATACTCTTGAGGTTCATCCATGTTGTTGCAAATGGTAAGATTTCATTCCTTTTTATGGCTGAGTAATATTCCATTGCATATATAGGCCACATCTTCTTTGTCTATTCATCTATTGATGGACACTTAGGCTCCTTCCAAATATTGGCTATTGTATATAATGCTGCAAAGACATAGGAGGTACATGGATATTTTGTTTTGTTTTGTTTTTTTCTTAAAATTTTTTTTTTATTTTTACTTTATTTTGCTTTACAATACTGTATTAGTTTTGCCGTACATTGACATGAATCCTCCATGGGTGTACATGAGTTCCCAATCCTGAACCCCCCTCCCACCTCCCACCCCATATCATCACTCTGGATCATCCCTGTGCACCAGCCCCAAGCCTCCTGTATCCTGTATTGAACATAGACTGGCGATTCGTTTCTTTCATGATAGTATACATGTTACAATGCCTAGGGCTGGCTTCTTAATTACAGGTTTTTAATTTATGTGCACATGCAGCCAAAGATCCGAAACATAACTATAGTACCCAGAGCATTGGGACGCCTGAAGATTTCAGGCTCAGCAACAGTCTGTGTGCTGAATCAGCTCCTGTGACTATTGAGATCTTGGCACTGAATCAAGATAAGGGGTCAAGTTCCCCCTTTATTTCATGGTGAGTCACAGGGGAACTCTCATTATATTTTCATGTTCCCTGCTCAGTCAGGACCATCTTTGCTGTTAGGGATAGGCTACTCTCATTGAAACTCAAAATGATAAGGGATCAGCTCTCCCTATGGGAATTTGTGTATATTCATCTCTAAAAACCATAGAATTCCGTATCCCAAGGAATGATAGAGTGATGGTCTTTGTGAAGCCATAACCTTAGCAGCAGCAGCAGCAATCTTATCCTGATAAAATTTAAAACAAGGCACAGTGGTAGGTATAAGTCTTTCTTCTTAAATTTCCCTTTTTACACATTTATAATTATCCTTTTGAGTTGTCTATTTCTCAAAACTCTCCCCTTCTTCCAAGCTCGGACCAGTGCCACCTCGTCTGTGATGCTTTTCCTGGCTCCTTCAGATCACAGCTCCCTATGTTTCCTCTGAATTTTTTAGTTAGCTAGTTCTCCCATCTTAATTTGCCTGTACACGGTACCTTTATCTCTCTCATATTGTCTCACAGTGCTGGAGATAAGCGAACAGCAATAACAACAGAAACAACATTAAAAAATGGACATTTTCCCATGTCAGACTTTGGACAGCCCCTTTACATATGTTATTCATTCAAGTACTCATTGACCAAATATCCAAGCATCTAGTGCTGAAGATGCCACACTGTGCTGTACAATATGTCTTTGTTGCTCATTTATGTTATACTTAGTAATTTGTATCTCTGAATCCTACTTCCCCTCTCCTCACTGGTAACAATTAGTTTGTTGTCTATAGCTGTGAGTCTCTTTCTATTTTTCTATGTATATTTGTTTTTATTATATTTTAGATTCCATAAATAAGTGATATCATATAGCATTTGTCTTTGTCTGACTTTATTTTATTAAGCGCAATATTTTCTAGATCAATTCCCACTGTTTCAAATGGCAGAATTTTATTATTTTTCATGAATAATTTCCCATTGCGTGTATATATATATATACCACATCTTCTTTATCCATCCATCTGTTGATGGACACTTGAGTTGCTTCCATATCTTGGCTATTATAAATAGTGCTGTTGTAACACAGAGGTGCATGTATCCTTTTAAATTAATCTTTTTTTTTTCCTGGATATATACTCAGTAGTAGAATTGCTGGATTATATGGTAATTCTATCTTTAGTTTTTTGAGGACTCTCCATACTGTTTTCCATAGTGGCTGCACTAATTTACATTCCTACCAACAGTGTACAAGGGTTCCCTTTTCGCCACATCCTTTCCAATATCTGTTATTTGTAGACTTTTTGATGATAGCCATTCTGACAGGTGTGAGGTGCTATCTCATTGTTGTTTTGATTTGTATTTCTCTAATAATTAGTGATGTTGAGCATATTTTCATGTGCCCATTTAGCCATCTGTTTAGGCATCCCGAAAATGCCTATTCAGGTCTCCTGTCCATTTTTTATTGGATGGTTTGTTGTTGTTGTTTTTTAAATAATTAATTGTATGAGCTGTTCGTATATTTTGGATATTAACACCTTGTTGATCATATCATTTGCAACTATCCCATAGGTTGTCTTTTTGTTTTGTTGATGGTTTCCACTACTGTGCAAGAGCTTTTAGGTTTAATTAGGTCCTGATCCTTTACATATGTTTTTCATTAACAGATGTTTATTGAGTGAATATCCAAAGCATCTAATACTGTCCTAGGTGCTGAATACGGAGCATTAAGACATGCCTGGTTCCTGCATTCTTGGACCATATGGTCTTGATCAGCCATGGCAAATCATACTTGGTGGCTTGTTTGTGTATGGTCCATGTACTAAAAATGTTAATTTTATTTTTTTATTTTACATTTTTAAAGGATAAAAATAGAGGATATGCAGCAGGGACCTCATGTGGCTCACAAAGGCTGAAATATTTACCATCAGGCCCTTTATAGAAAATGTCTACTGACCTCTGATGATCCCATTTTATCTTCCCAAGCTATCCTGAAAGACAGATTTTTCATTATATGAATTATTAATACTTATGAGGAAACCAGAGCTCAAAGAGGTGAACTGTCTTTTCCAAGATGATTCAACTAATATTTTTCTGATGTGGCAGTTCCAACTAGAACACCCTTGGCTTGTCTGAGGAACTAACGTTAGCTCTGCTCAGCTCAACGAAGGAAGCCCTTCTCCTCCACCATATTCTTTCTGAAGTACTGTTGCGTGCTAAGTCACTTCAGTCATGTCCGACTCTTTGCAACTCCATGGACTATAACCCGCCGAGTACCTCTGTTCATGAAATTCTCCATGGAATACTGGAGTGGGTTGCCATTTCCTTCTCCAAGAAGTACTGTGAACCCACCATAAAGGAATGGGGAAATAGGGCTTAAAAATGTCAGCCCTCGATATTTCAAGAAAAATGACTTTCAGAATAAGGTAGAAAGAGTGGTGGTGAACCTTTAGAATGATGAACCTTGCTTTTAGTCCTCTTTGGGCCTCAGAGTCTCTGAGCATAAACTGCTGCTGCTGCTGCTAAGTCGATTCAGTCGTGTCCGACTCTATGCGACCCCATAGACGGCAGCCCACCAGGCTCCCCCGTCCCTGGGATTCTCCAGGCAAGAACACTGGAGTGGGTTGCCATTGCCTTCTCCAATGCGTGAAAGTGAAAAGTGAAAGTGAAGTTGTTCAATTGTGTCTGACTCTTAGTGACCCCATGGACTGCAGCCCACCGGGCTTCTCCATCCATGGGATTTTCCAGGCAAGAGGACTGGAGTGGGGTGCCATTGCCTTCTCTGGAGCAGAAACTAGAGCAGTTGAATTATTTGACTTCTTAAGTATCTCCCAACCTGAAAATTCCTTACAGGAAAATGTATCCTTTACTCCAATTGGATTGTAGGCATTTCTCTTTATCTCTACCATGGCTGTATCATGAATACTGACCAACTGAATAATGATTAAATATTTAATTTAGATTTTTATATTAGGAGGATATAAAGTCCTATCCATACCTCTAAAAAAGTCTTGTTGATTCTGTTTGAAGGATTGTTGGCATTATTTCACGTTGTTTCAGCTTGTACTTTGTAATAAGGAGAGCAAAGATTCTAAGACAACCAGGTTGAAAGGTGACCAATTCTTAAGGGCTGACCAATGAGCCAGTCCCTCTGGGATATCCAAAATTGGCAGCACTTCAGTCTACAGTCTTTATTCTGACCCCTGACCAAATTAACATTGGCTAATTGAAAGTGTTTCATGAATTTGCAATGGAGGATGTGCTCACTGAGGTATCCGACTCATATCTACACAACCCAAATGGTTTATAAGGAGATACCTATGCATTTATATTTAACAGCTCCTTCCCCAAAGCTGGTTCCCCATATCCTGCCCAAGTCCTGGATCAGGTGTAGATAACATTTTGGGAAGTGAGAAGTTTGCTGTTTAACGGGAACACATAATTTATATTCCCCAATATTTTTGAGAACAGTGGTTCTCTATCTGGGCTGTGTAGTAAAATCATCAAAGAAGCTTTTAAAACATGCTGAGGCCTGGATCTCACACTCAGAGATTCTAATTTAATTGATCTGGATGCTCAAACATTTTAAAAGCTCACATGTGCCTTGGGGTTCAAGAACTATCATTCTAAGAAAAGGTATGTGTGGATCAGGTCACACAAAACATAAGGTATCTAACTCTGAATTACCTGATTTAAGAGTTAAGCTTCTATGCATTTATATAAAAGGAAGTGCATGTAGCATTTAAATCTTTCAACGTATGGAAATTAAGGTTTTGTGGATTCTCCCAAAGAACTAAACATATTTTACTTTTTTTAAAAAAAAATTATCTCATTTTGAAATACTTAGGCAAAATTGAAGGAAAATACTCAGGCAAAAATGATACCTTTTGGTATCATTTCTAGTGATTTATAGAGTTAACTCAGTGCTA
Source organism: Redunca redunca (assembly GCA_006410935.1). Lineage (NCBI taxonomy): Eukaryota > Metazoa > Chordata > Mammalia > Artiodactyla > Bovidae > Redunca > Redunca redunca. The sequence goes on from SJYQ01000998.1 coordinate 628,390, forward strand.
GTCATGTTCAAGGCTTTTTAAAAATGTTTTTCAATTTTTAGTTTTAGCTGCACTGGGTCTTCATTACTACACACAGGCTTTCTCTGGTTGCAGTTCAGGGGCTTCTCATTGCAGTGGCTTCTGTCATTGCAGAGCAGGGGCTCTAGGCACACAGGCTTCAGTAGCTGTGCCTTGGGCTGAATGGGCTCAGTAGTTGTGGTGAATGGACTTAGTTGCTCCATAGCATATGAAAGTTTCCTGTGTCCCCTGCATTAGCAGATGGATTCTTTACCACTGAATCACTGGTGGTAAAGTCTCATTCAAGGCTTTTAAAATCACACTTTTGGATAAACATTTCACATTATTGTTTTAAAATTTACTAACCTTATTAATTTTGTTTCCTGAGTTGAAATTTCGTATTCTTTTCTTTTCATTAAATTTGCTCAGCAATATTTTGGTAAACTATACAGATCGTAGGGCAAAAATATCCCTTGCTTTTGCCACAAAATAACAGTCATGGCAGAAAAGCCGATTTCGACAGGCTTCGCTATGTTTCTTGTAGCGCTTGTTCCCAGTTTTGGATAAAGGACTTGCTGAGGACTGGGACAGAGCAATATTGATGTTGTGGGTAAGTGGGCTCTGATCTGGGGAGGTGGATATCAAAACTCACTGTGACACCGTGGCAGCAGCAGCATCTCTGATTGCATTACCTTTGGAATCAGAGGAAAACAAAAGACGGAAATAGCCAGCCCATCTAATTGTGTGATTCCATTAGTCTGAAGAGGTGGGTCAAGGGCTTATTTAATAATAAAAAACGGCTGCAGGAGCAGCGTTTAGTGTCATATATGCAGGCCAGCATACAAGTGTGCATTCAGAAGCACCCTCAAAGGTTACCTTTGTTCTACAGAGGCAATGATATAATTAAGGGAGTGGGCTTATTTTTAGAGGAGTCCCCAAAGTGGCTTGTGATTGGTGCGTGTTATAAAGGCATGGCTGTAAGCTGGTTGTGGAATCCTGGTCTCCTGTGGAAACCAAACAGTGTTCTATCAATGTGTTAAAGTTAAGGTTTTATGGATTCTCCCAAAGGACTGAACATCTTTTACTGTTATTGCTTTATTTATTTATTTTGCATTAGGTCATTTTGAAATACTCAGGCAAAATTGAGGATAGATGAACATAGATGACTACCTTTCGGTAACATTTCTAATGATTTAAGTTTAGTAAAGGTTTAGAACAAATCGATTCTACAGATGCCACTGTTGTAATTTGATTCAGCAGACTTTTATTGGGCATTTATTATGTCCCTAGTGTGGAGTTAGATAGTAGGGATACGGGGTGAAGTCATAGACTGTGACTTCGGTCTGCTCACAGCCTTGTAAGGAAGAAATCTTTACATGATGAACTGCAGTTTGGTATGTTAAAAAGAGTCTGTGTTCAGGGAGTATGGGCTGCTCACAGAGAAGGAATGGTTGTCTCTTTGGGGTGGAAAGGGCTAGTTGGACGGGGAGACTTTGCTTCATGAGCCAGAGACACAGTCAAAGGAAGACAAGTGGAAAGTGAAGCTGTTATAAGGATGTAGAGAGAATCTCATTGAAATAAATGCAAGAGGCATCATGGAAACTAAAATCACCATGAACCCTCAGTCTATCTCCCTGACCACATAATCCCTTCTCTTTTTAGTCCGGCTTCTCTTCTCATTCATCCATTTATGTATCAGTCTACTGAACCTTCTGATTCAGCCTATACTTGCATCTCCATGCCTCAGCTCCAGATATACAGGAGAGAGAGAGGGGACTGTTTCAGCCAGGGTCATATGCCTGCTCTGGCCTCATTAGCTGAAGCTCAGAGCAGGGTTATCGGGTAGCCACTATGGGCTTTTGACAAGGTAGATTTTTTTTTTTTTTTCAGATTTTAAATGTTTTATTTTGCATTGGGATATAGCCAGTTAACAATGCTGTGATAGTTTCAGGTGAAGAGTGAAGGGTCTCAGCCATGCATATACATGTATCCATGGGCTTCCCTGGTGGCTCAGCTGGGAAATAATCTGCCTGTAATGCAGGAAACCTGGGTTTGACCCCTGGATTGGGAAGATTCCCCCGAGAAGGGAAAGGCTACCCGCTCCAGTATTCTGGCCTGGAGAATTCCATGGACTATATAGTCCATGGGGTCGCAAACAACTGCACACGACTGAGTGAGTTTCACATTCTCCCCGCAAAGTCCCCTCCCATCTGGGCTGTCACATAGCACTGAGCAGAGTTCCCTGTGCTATACAGTAGGTCCTTGTTGGTTATTTTAAATATAGCAGTATGTACATGTCCATCCCAAACTCCCTTATTATCCTTTCCCCTGGCAATGGACAGGTAGATGCTTTTAAAGCCACTGTAGGGAAGAAGGAGTTGGTGCAGCAGTCACTACTTGAGGTCGCTGCGCCACTGGGTTTTTGGCATGAGACTACCTTCTAAACCATAAAATACCCAGTGGCTTATACTCACGCACATGAATGTGCGCATGCTTAGAAGTGAATGACCCAGTCTGCAAGCCTAGGGCAGGGAAACTCTTTTTTGCCATTTAGTGATGGTGGGACTCAGCCATGACTCCCCTTGCAACAGAAGAAGGGGATAGATCTCAGAGAGTATTGAACGTTTAGAAGCTTGTGTTTTGTTCACAACACAGTGTGGCATAGATTTCACTGTACTATTGTGAATTGGTTTGGTTATTAATTGAACATCTATTACATTCAAAACACTGCAAGGACGATAGAGTGAACACTATGGCAACTATCGTATTCTGTTAGAAGCTGTTGTGAAAACTCTGCTTGAACAGAATAGAGTAATTGTTTAGAAAAAAAGCTTTGAACAATTATTCTGGCAATGGTAGATATGTTCTGAGAAACAGAGACGAGATGTCAGTGAGGTTGAGAGTTCTTTAGGAAATTAGGGAGAGAAATATATGATCTCCAGGCAGTATGCATGAGTGGACTTTGGCTAAAAGAAAACTCAAAGAGAGACTTTAGGTGGTTGAATTTTACAGCATAAAATCTTTATTTGACCCATGGAATCTTCAGTAAATTTTACATTATTTGCTAATGCATTTATGAGGACAAAGTCTTTTCAGGGTCCTGTAAGAGGACATGATAGGGAAGCTCATACTAGACTGCCTACGGATGAAAAGTTCATGGACCCAGTTCTTACATCATTTATGATGCACAGGTGAATATCATCAATCTAGGAGGGCGACTTTGGATTTTCTGTGCTATGCTTTGCCACTCAGTTGTGTCCAACTCTTTGCAATTCCGTAGACTGCAGCCTGCCAGGCTCCTCAGTCCATGGGGATTCTCCAGGCAAGAAGACTGGTGTGGGTTGCCATGCCCTCCTCCAGGGCATCTTCCCAACCCAGGGATCAAACCCGGGTCTCCTGCATTGCAGGTGGATTGTTTACCGTCTGAGCCACAAGGGAAGCCTTTGGATTTTCTGGTTATCTGTTAATCTTGGTGAAGTTGCTCAGTCGTGTCTAACTCTTTGCGACCCCATGGACTGTAGCCTACCACGTTCCTCCGTCCATGGGATTTTTCAGGCAAGAATACTGGAGTGGGTTGTGAGTTAGCAAAAATAGCAAAACAATACACCTTTGGGTATGGGACCATCCTGGGATCATCACAACACAAAAATGTTAACCACCTATTTTGCGCTATACACTGTTTTTGTGTTGAAAGCGCAAAGTGGGGAAATACAAAACCCTTCCTCGAAAGGACCCATAGTTTATTGGTGAAAACAGACACACAAGCATGTAAAAATATGACACAAAAATGAATCAATATGATACCATAATTGAACACCTGCAAAGAAAGATTTCAACAAACACTGACACATTCCAAGGGCAGCAGAAATTCTGAACCAAGTGCAGTGAACTCAGAAAGCCCCCTGATGTGTGATGATTAGTGGACATCTCTGACAGCGCCGCTATTAGCGCTATGGATAACACTGGGGAAAGGTCAAGTTTTGCAAAGACTTTCTGCCCACTAAGAATAGCAAGGAATCGATCGATTCTGAGCATAAGGGCAATGTCAGGACCCAGATGGAAGTGCAGTTGCTATCATTGGGAAACGTTCCTTCCCTCAAATAAAGGCCCTGGAAAATCCATGCCACCATCCTCTAGTTAGACTGTTGGACTTGTTGAGTCCCTCCAATCCCCACTTTTCAATGGCTAGGTCTTTTGCATCTTTAGTCTGTGCTCAAAGGCTGATCATTAGGAAGTCTTTGTGCTTTGCTAAGTCACTTCAGTCGTATGCAACTCTTTGCAACCCTATGGACCATAGCCCACCAGGCTCCTCTGTCCATGGGATTCTCCAGGCAAGAATACTGGAGTGGGTTGCCATTTCCTTATCGGGGGTTCTTTCCAACCCAGGGATTGAACCCATGTCTCTTATGTCTCCTGCATAAGGGTTCTTTACCACTAGCTCCACCTGGGAAGCCCCAGGGAGCCTTTATTGACTGTTTATTTAGGCAAAGTAACACCCTTCCCCCTTTACTACACTAGCATCACACTACAGTAAGCACTCTACATATAAATCTTCAAGCTGGCAACTTTCAATCGTGTAAGTTAGTTCTTGTATCTGGCATACATTGTTGCAAGTGGGCATCCTCTACAGGTGGCTATGCTTTTGTACTTTACATACTGAAGAGAGTACACTATCTTTATTTCTTGCCTGTTCACTCGATGCCAGCCCCTAAAGGCCAGTTGTTGTCCTGTACTTTTCAAGGCACTGTACTGTCAGATTAAAAACATTTTATTATTTAATGTTTGTTTCATATGTATTATATGTATGAAAAATGTTATAAACCTATTGCAGTACAGCAATATATAGTCAATTGCATTAGTCAGTTACCTAGGTTAACATTGTTGGCCTACAAACAAATTGAACTTATGAACATGCTCTCAGAACAGAGCTTATTTGTATGTAGAGGACTTACTCTATTCATTTCCTTCTTAGCACTTGGCATAATCTGAAGTCATCTCAAATATTGTTTGGTTGCCTGTATACCCCAACATACCTTTGGTACATTTCACACTATTCAATACATGCATTTTTGAGTGTAAATTCTTCTCAGGGTCCTTTAAGAGGATATGCTAGTGTAGCTCATATCTGGACTACTTAAGCATGGGAAAAATATGTGGACCCAGTTCTTAAGCTGCTTACAATGCCTATCTTCTTGTTCTTTCCTCACCTGCTTCTAGGATAAGAGCAAGCATTATGATTGTCTTATACCCAGAGTTGAGCTAGTGTAGATTGCACCTTTGTATGAGTTAGAGAAAACTGCCCTCTCGGAATAGACAGATGAATGAGAAAAATCACACCATCTTGGCAGAGACAGTCACGTGAGTTCATACCTCCAAGAGTAGATTCCAACTCCTCACTTTCTTTCTGAGTGTGGTACAAGAACTTCAGAAAAATAGGGACAGCCCTGTTTGTCTATTACCATTTTGGCACATAGTAGGTGTTTGTTAATATTTGGTGAATGAAGCATCCCAAGATCTGTCAAACACTCCAAGTTATGCAGCATTATGTAAGGAAGTGTTTTGAGTCCCAACTCAATTCCCTGACTAAGGACCAGAGGTTCTCAGTGGGAACACAGCCGCCGTTCAATAGCACTGCCAGCCCTGTTCTTACCCACAGACTTTACAGCATCCTGTATGCAGCCAGGTTGTGGAGATTGAAGCCTCCTAACTGAGCACCCCTTTCCAGAAGTTCTTTACTATAAGCGCCTTACAGAGGTCCTACAGGCAAAGCCAGTCTCCCACTGGATGTGGGAGAAAGTTTTTAAATGTGCTGCTGTGTGCTAAGTCACTTCAGTCGTGTCTGATTCTTTACAACCCTATGGACTGTAGCCCACCAGGCTCCTCTGTCCATGAGATTCTCCAGGCAAGAATACTGGAGTGGGTCGCCTTGCCCTCCTTCAGGGAGTCTTCCAGACCTAGGGATTGAACCTGCATCTCTTATGAGTCCTGCATCGACAGGCAAGTTCTTTACCACCAGCACCACCTGGAAAGCCCTATCTTTTAAATAGCAGAATCAAAATCTCTGGCTGATACACAGAGTCAGGCTGATGGATCTGCTTTAGATGGAGATGTGAAGGAACTTTGCAAAGTAAAGAAAAACCCACATTGATTCCCTAAATCAAAACTTCAAATAAGAACATGGCTTTGGCAATTTATTCCCTGCAGAATTAACCTTTGTTTCTCGGCAGGCTGCTTTTAAGACTACGCATGGTACATAAAAAGGAAGGGGAGAGGGCTCACAGACTGGCTTGTGTGTTTACTGCAAAGAAGGAAAAGCTGAAATGAAGTGAAGTTGAACAAGGGGCTTATTTCTAACTAATCCAACCTCTAGACAGGAGTCCTAAGATGCAAAAACAATTACTATAAATGTGAATTTGAGGCCCCATTCACAGATGCACAAACACCACTCTCTTGCCTGCCATTTCTTTAACTGACTCCCAACAAGAGTAACAAAGTTCTGGGGGCTGGAAGGCAATCACAGAGATCATAGTCTAATTTCTTCTATGCTTTAGGAGTCAATTTGAGTTCTCCTCTTGGAAGCCTTCCTAGATTTGATAAGTGCCCATAAAACTCTATGAGTTTATTATTGAATTTGCCACATTGTAGTATAGTTATCATTCTCATGTGTCCAAGACAGGGGCATTTTATTTGACTTTAAAAATCTTTAAAGTCAAATATTTCGCACATTGTCTGGAATAAAATGACATCTCAGTAAGTTCTTAATGAAACAGTCAATAGACCATTCTATTAATAGTTGCCTATTGAACGCATACTATTTGTCTCCCCTTCGCCACACACTAAGACAAGAAATAAACCCAAGAAATAAACACATGGTGATAACAGTGGTAGCTATCATTCTGAGGGTCTATTATGAGTCAGACACTCTGCTAATTGCTTCGCAAATAGTTTTCTCATTAATTCTTTAAGGCAACATTATGACCTTCTGACTTCATAAATCAAACTGAGACTCAGAGAGATGACTGACTTTCCTCCAAAGCCACTCAGAACACATTTGAACCAATCTCCAAATCCCCTGATCTTCACTCTATAGTAGGTGCATTCTCAGGTCTTAAAGTGGTGGTTGGGGGGGGAGAGGGTTGGGGTCAAAAGTACAATGCACTTGAAGCCTCAGTTCAGTTCAGTTGCTCCATCATGTCCAACTCTTTGTGACCTCATGGACTGCAGCACACCAGGCTTCCCTGTCCATCACCAACTCCCAGGGCAACTCTTGAAGCATTAGAAAATTATTAAGAGGGAATTCCTGGTGGTCTAGTGGTTGAGAATCTGCCTTCCAATGCAGGGGACATGGGTTCGATCCCTGGTTGGGTAAGATCACACATATCACAGGGCAATTAACCCTGTGTGTTACTGCTGAGCCAGTACTCTGGGGCCCATGCTCTACAACAAGAGAAGCCAGCATGCTGCAACAAGAAGCCCATATGCTGCAGCTAAAGAGAAGCGCCAGGTGCAGTCAAATTAAAAAAGAAAATCATTAAGTGCCACACTGTAGAAATGGAGAAATGGGAATTAATGCAGCAAGAATTCTCTGTGGACTTCATCAATCATGGAAAAAAACTTATAGAGGGTCTAGGACTCAGACTTGAAATAAAAATTAGATTTAAGTATAGGGAGGAGAGCAGGTAGAGTAGGGAAACTTACATTCATTGAGTACAACAGAGCATACTGGTTAGGAGCCTGGGCTTTGGAACTGGACAGAACTTGAGACTGCAGTCTGACTCTGCTACTTAACAGCTGTGAGAACTTTTGGAATTCGCCTTTTGAGCCTCTCCACCCCTCTATTTAAAAGAGGCATAAAATACCCCTGGTATGAGTTAAGAAACCTTTCATGGGCAAGTCACAGAGACATTGATGAAAAATGGCAGAAGTGAAAAGAGCAGGATCCGGACTTCCATTCTCGCCTCTGGTTGCACCTAAATGCTCATTCTAAGTCATCACCCTCTTTCCTGATGGCAGAAAGGCATTTGATTTTTCTTCAGTTATGAAGTGAAGGTCAATAGGCCAACAAAATTGACTTGCTCAAATCAGACAAGAACATAAGAGGTGACTGCCACAGAAGGTCCTAACCTGGGCCCCTTCCTGCTGGGGGACAAGTCAGCCGGAGGAGATCTAAGGATCAGGTCATCTTGCTTTGTCTTCTCCCCACCCTTTCCCTTCCCTTCCCTCCTGGTCCCTTCTCTTGGGTTGAGGCAGGCATCATAAGGAAGGAGTCATGAGGAATATGACAGGATCGAGGATTTCTCATGGGAATCAGACTTCACAGACCTGTGTGAGAAGCTGGGAAATGGGGGCCTGGAGAGGGGAGCTGGGGCGTCAGAAAAAGTCACCAGCCAGTCTGGTAGCAGACAGGAGACTGCAGGCATATCCAGCTGAAGAGGTGGGACCCGTTGACCGAGTGTGGCTCCATCTCTGAGAGTCAGCAGCCAGGCACCTGGCTGGGAAATGGTCAGCAGGGCCAGTGGTCAGGCAGACAAGCTCAGTGTGGTGCAGAGGAGAGTGAGGACGAGCCCAAATCTCCCAAGAACATCTGTGACTGTTTCCCAGCATGTCAGACCCTATGACCTTCTCAGGGTAATGGCTGCTGCTTAATCGCTGTCTTCAAAATCCCTTAAGCTCTCTTTTTGCACAATTTTAAACAGAATCCTGCAGGAAAGGGGGTTTGGGGAAACATTACTGAAACCTAGTTGTCAACTTACATAAGGAGACAATCGCTCAAACACATTCACAGACATATTCAGGTCCAGAAGAGATATTAATCAGCCTGACTGACTTGCTTCCAGCATTTAGGACTCTGTTCCTGCTCCCCCAGTCTGCTCTTTGAAAAGCTGGAGGAGACACAAGGAATGGGGATTTTTTGGCCACAGCACACTCCAGTCAAATCTCTCACTCTCTTTCCCTGTGACTCTCCACAGACACACTCTTCTTTTAGCTCACCACTTTCTTACCACAGGGCTTTGGCACATGCTGCTCACTGCCCCTGGAATGCTTTCCTCTCTTGCCTTATAGCATCTTTTTGGTCAAATCGATTCCTATTACTTAGGACTTCCCTGGCCATCCACTAGTTAAGACATCGCCTTCCAATGCAGGGGTGCAGGTTCAATCCCTGGTCAGGGAGCTACAATCCATATGCCTGGTGACCAAAATACCAAAACATAAAGCAGAATACTATGGTAACAAATTCAATAAGGACTTTAAAAAACGGTCCGTGTGAAAAAAAAAATCTTAAAAAAAAATTCCTCTGGGGAAGGGTTAGTTAGGGACTTTGGGAAGGTCATGTACACACTGCCCAACAAACGCCTATCTTATAGCACATGGAACTCTGCTCAGTGTTATGTGCCAGTATGGATGGGAGTAGGGTTTGGGGGAGAATGGATACATGTATATATATGACTGAGTCCCTTTGCTTTTCACCTGAAACTACCACAACATTTTTAATTGACTGTACCCCAATACAAAATATTTTTGGTGTTAAAAAACAATAAAAAAATTCCTACTTGCCCTGGTAGACCCTAATAGAATCTTCTGTTTTTCCTTTATAATTGTTAAGAAACAGCATCAAACAACTTTTTAAAGTTTTTTTTTCATCCCCAACTAAAATATAAACCACATAGATGCAGAACTGTGCCTGTCCCATTCAGCACTGTAGCCCAGTGTCTAGTACACTGCCTGGTGCACACAAGAACCTCAACAAATATTTGCAGAATGATTAGATAAGGGAGTGGGTCAGTGAATGAGAAAACAAATAAATGAGCACACAGGGACTCTAAGGTGGGCACCATGATGATTTGCACCAAAGATTCGATAGAATAGGCTGGCACATAAACAGGAAATATATGGTCATCTACCTTGCTCTGGAGTCTCAAACCCCAACTGTAGGAGAGTGATGGCTGCAGTTTAGGCATAGTGTAAGGAAGAACTTTCTAACAGTGAAACTGTCCTCTGTAGAAAGTTGAGTTCCCTTCAGGTGTTCAAGCTAAGCCTGGATAATTTCTTGCTCAGAGATAGTATAGAGAAATTCATGCATCACATGCATATTTAAGGTTGTTGGAGGACCCCTGATACCGAGTCCACGGTTTTATGTGGTATACTCACAGTAGAATATAAGGGTTAACAGCCAGGTACTGGAACCATGGAGTCAAGGATTCAACTCCCATAATGCCTCTTACCAGCTGATTGACCCCAGGCCCACGATTTCATGTCTTAGAAGCTGAAGGTCTTCACCTGTAGAGTTGAGACGATGCTCATCTCATGGGGCTGGTGTGAAGATTAATGTCATGAGGAGTGAAAGTGAAAATGTTAGTTGCTCAGTCATGTTCAACTCTTTGCAACTCCATGGACTAGAGCCTACCAGGCTCCTCTGTCCATGTAACTCTTCAGGCAAGAATACTGGAGTGGGTTGCCTTTCCCTTCTCCTGGGGAATCTTTCCAACCCAGGGATTGAACCCAGGTCTCCCATATTGCAGGAAGATTCTTCACTATCTGTGTCACCAGGGAACCATGGTCATGAGGAGTAGAAAGAGTCAAACTCCTGCTTGGAGATCATTCATGCTCTTAGACAAATGTCACCATGATGAGCTTCAGGTGAGCAGGGAAATACTACTTGTCAATCCCAAGATCACCCAAACAAGAATGATTTGGGCCAAAGGGCATAAACCTTAAGGCTAATTCGGAGGTCTGATAGACAGTGTGGTCACTCCAGTTAATAATACTGTATTGCATCCTTGGACTTTGCTGGAAGAGTAGATCTTAAGCCTTATCACTGCACAAAAGTAGGTAACTATGTGAGGTGACAGACGTGTTAATTAATGATTGTGGTAATCATTTCAGAGTATATATATATCATATTATCACGTCACACACTTTACATATATGCAGTTTTGTCAATTATACCTCAGTAAAGCTGTAAAAAACTCTGAAAATAATAGTACACACTTAATACATACAAACCTTCAAGCTGTGAGCTTTAAAAGATGCAAACGTGCATTTGTATGTCCAGTCTCCTAAGTCAGTTCACATTTCTGGCAAATATTATCACCCGCATGCATCCTCTACCAGTGGTTGAGCTTTTGTGACTGTACAGCATAGAGTACAGTAGTATGGTACCTTTATTTAAAGCCCAGGCTATCCAGAAGCAAGAGGAAAAGAGGTGGTGATGTAGTTGGTATTACTAAGAAGTGCCAGTCGTTGTCCCGTATTACTGTACTTTTTAAGGTACTGTACTCTAAGATTTCAAATGTTTTCTTTATTCTTATATTTTTCTATATATTTTTTGTGTGAAAATCATTATAAATCTATTACAGTGAGTGCAGGCTCAGTTGATAAGTCATGTCCAACTCTTTGCGACCTCATGAACTGTAGCCCACCAGGCTCTTCTGTCCATTGGATTCTCCAGGCAAGAATACTTGGAGTGGGTTGCCATTTCCTCCTCCAGGGGATCTTCCTGACCCAGGGATTGAACCCATGTCTCCTGTGGCTCCTGGGTTGCCAGGCAGATTCTTTACCACTGAGCTACCTGGAAAGCACCAAACCTATTACAGTAGAGTCCTGTATAGCCACTTGGGTTAGTTGGGTACCAAGGCCAATTTTGTTGTATTTAGGGAAAAACTGGACTTAGGAAATCACTGTTGGAAGGGGACCGGTTTGTATACAGGGGACTTAACTGTACAAAGTATGGTACAAATATTGTCTCGTGCTCAGGAGTCTACACACATCTCATTTAATCCTCTCCAAACCCTGGGAGCCACACTGCACCTCTGGTTTCTGCCTCCCTAAGCCTCAGTTTCCTCATCTGCAAGATGAGGAAGTATCTGTTTCATCAGGCTTTGTGAGGAATGAATGAGGTCCGTGCATGTAGAGTGCTAAGGGAAGTGAATTGCAAGTGATCGTCCCTGCATGAACGGAAGCGACGTCAGCATGCCCACGTCTAGACAGGTAAACAGAGACTTAAGAGGTTCCCTCAGTCACAGCTCTGGCAAGTGTGAGACTGGGATTCTTGCCCAGCCTGTCTCGACTGCCACTGTAGGCTGTCTCCTGAGCCGTGTCACCTTTGACAGGCTATACAAGCCGGCCCCGCGTGCCCGATGACACTCGCTATGCTCAGGGCGCGAACTGCCACTCAGCCCGGCCAGGCTGTCAGCCTATGACAGAGCAGACAGGAATTCGGAGACCTTAGCTGGACACGAGCCCAGCCGGAGCTCCTCACAGCCAGGAACAGAAGTCTTTCCTGGGATGAGCCCGAGCCTCAAACTCCTTGGAAGCCGGGAAGGGTCGAGCCGCGGGAGAGGGGAGCAATCCATCACACCAAATTAGTGTAATGACGCACCCCTGCACGGGCCTGCTGCGAGCCCAGCGCAAAATCACCCCCAGCAAAATGGCATTTGGCTCCGTAATGAGACTCGCCTTCCGTCCCTATCAGTAGCCTCTTAACAATGCCTTAACAACAATGATTAGGTTGAAATGCTGCGGCAAGAGAAACGACTGGTGTTTTAACATACATTTTAATAAATAAACTAATGTTATCTGGCTCGTTGCACAGAAGTGTCTTCACAGCGTTCCGGAGACCTATCAATCAGCTTTCACTAGCCGGAGATCTGCAGAGCCGCCCTCCTCCTTTCCCCCTCCCCCGCCCTCGGTTGCTATAGCAACCCCAAACCAGGAGTGGTAGCTGTAAACTTAAAAAAACATGACTTTTCCCAGCCAGCCATGCTTCTCTATCAATACCGAAACTTTTGCCTGAATTCCAAGCGAGTGGGGGATTTTTTTTTTTTTTTCCTTTCTCCAGTCATAAGTCTGACTTGGAATCTATAGCAACCGAAATTAGACTATAAATCATCTTAATGGTGCTTTTCAGAGAATTCTTTACCGGATCAATTCAGATCATACAAGGTGGCAAGCTTCTGAGCCCAGTCACTAATAATGGTCTGTCAGAGATGTATGGCAGGGAAGGAAGAGATTGGGGTAGACGCTGTTGCAGTTAATCTCTTTGATGATTGACTGCCAAACTTCAGTTTTGTATCCTTCTCTGGCTTCGTCTCTCCACAAGCTTTCTTAGACTCCCCGGAAATAACAGAATCCAATACTCTCTGGGCTTCTCCAGCTCATTACACTGTTGTGGGTTCACGAGACAGTATAATCTAGAAGTTAGGAGTTCAGGCTACCACACCAGCTCTAGGTTTGATCTAATATTAAAGACTCTTTGGGACCCCAGGGACTGTAGCCCTCCAGGCTCCTCTGTCCATGGGATTCTCTAGGCAAGAATGCTGGAGTGGGTTGCCATGCCCTTCTCCAGGGGCTCCTCCCGACCCAGGGATTGAACTCTGGTCTCCTGCACTGCAGGCAGATTCTTCACCACTGAGCCACATTTGGGGTAATATTAAATACTAGCTCTTTGAATTTGGAAAGTGATATAACAACTTCTTTAAGCCTCAGTTTCCTCATCAGAGAAATGGGAAGAATAATGGTGCATCTCTTCTCTGCTGTTTGTCAGGATTAAAGAAGTATTTGCCAAGCACCCTAGCCAGGACTTGGCATACCGTAAATGCCTAAAGAGTGTTTACTATTATTTAAAAAAATTAGAGTGTCAAATAGTAACAGTTATTGAATCTAAGTGGTATTCACTGCACTAATCTTTCAACTTTTCTAGAAGTTTGGGAAATTTTTATATTAAAAGTTGGATGAAAAGAAATGTGGAATCAAAATGGCAAAGAATGAGCTTGACTTTCAATTCCTCAAATATTGTACTGAGGGCTTGCCATGTGCCTGGCACCATGCTGGATGCTAAGATCTCAGACGTGACCAAATGGGGAGGTCCCTGTCCCCACGGAGCCAGCATTCTAGTGGGAGAGATGGGGGTAAACTTAAAGACCTAGTATACTGTGGAAGGATTATTCCCCCTGTGGCAGGCAAAGGCACAGATGGGGAATGAAGAACTCAGGCTTGGGGCAGACCGACCTCCTTTGAGAACTGGAGGGAACTGGAGAACTAGGTGGGTTAGCTACACAAAGTGGGGTCGGGGAGGCAGGCTAATGCTCGTGCAGACAGCAGTGTGTATCAAAGACTTTCATGTGTCTGAGGACCTGAAAGAATGCCTTCCCCTGCCAACTGTGCCCAAGTTTACTGATGTATCAAGGCTTCATTTTATTCAATAAACATTTACACCCTCTGCTCTTTTCCAGGCTCTGTGCTAGGCTCAGGAATTGAGTTGAATGGACAAAGGTCACTTCTGGTCCAATAATTTTGCTGATCCAAACTTTAGAGCATCTTAGGTACCACTAGGATATCCCTCTGTGAGCAAGAGGGTTGGTCTCTGTACCTCTGGGCAGATGAGGGGAGAGAGTGTAATTGCTAATACATGTATTGTTAGTCACTCAGTCGTGTCCAACTCTGCGACCCCATGGAGCCCACTAGGCTCCTCTGTCCATGAGATTCTCCAAGCAAGAATACTAGAATGTGTTACTCTTTCTTTCTCCGGGGGATCTTATTGAACCCAGGTCTCCTGCATTGCAGACAGATTCTTTACCACCTGAGCCACCAGGGAAACACTCACTGCTAATGCAAGGTGGTTTCTATAAGCTTCAGGCAATTTTCTGGATAAGGGGGACAGTGGCAGTTATTAAAAGTTATTAGAAGCTGATGTTCATGGCAGCTAATGCCTGGGCACAGCAGTGCAGTAAAGTGGATGTGGGTGGGGCAGGCACAGCTTTTACCCCTACATTCAGTGTTCCAAGCCAGTGGTGGGGAGCGTGGGGGTGGGTACATGGACCTCATGGCCACGCCCATTCATTTACATAACTTCCAGCTTCTTTCCTGTTACAACAGCAGTCTTGGGTAGTTGTTACCGAGATCATATGGGCTGCAAAGCTTCAAATATTTACAGCATAGCCCTTTACAGACAGAATCTGCTGACCACTGCCACAGAGTGCTCCCGCTACAGATCAGTCAAGTCAAGGCTAGACTCTATCTGGGGCCACAGCTCTGCTCTGGTGTTTCCCTTTGACTCTTCTGTTTTGCTTCCTCCCTTTGAAATTGTTTCTTGAAGTATTTTCCCTCAATAAATCACATGCTCCCACTTCCCTTCTCAGCCTCTGCTTTGAGGGACCCCACCTAAGATGCTGGTGTGCGATAAACATTTGTTGAATGAATGAATGCTTTCCTGAGTGGCATGGAAAGGATGACAGGAGATGGGTCAACCCATGAGGGAGCGTGCCCAGAAAAGGCTGGAGAAGTATCCAGGAGCAGATGCGAAAGAGACTGGGATGGACCTTACCCACCCAGGTCTGACCTTAGCTCATACTTATTCCTAGTCCCAAGACAAAAGCTGAGGAAGCTATTTTGTGCTTCGCTGGAGAAAAGAAACATGCGGATGAAGGACGTTTCCCAAGGTCTGCATTTCACCTTCAGGAACTCACTTTCTCTGGACCTGTTACCCATATTTGTCACCAGAGGAAGGAGGACCAGTTTTATTTAATCTCTCTGAAAAGGATTGCTTATAAATAGGGCTCTTTATTAGTGGGGAGGGCTTCCCTGGTGGCTCAGTAGTAAAGAATCTGCCTGCCAATGCAGGACATGCAAGTTCGATCCCTGGGTCGGAACGATTCCCCTGGAGAAGGAAATGGCAACCCAATCCAGCATTCTTGCCAGGGTAGTCCCATGGACAGAGGAGCCTGGTGGGCTACAGTCCTCAGTCCTCAGTGCATCCCATCCCAGCTCCCACCTGTGAGGCAGGGAGAGAGGCCATTGTAATTAACCAATGTGGAAATCCTTACTTGGGCCACATTTACTGAGGGGCCAAAGCCAGGATGTTTTAAAGACACGTACCATGCTACTCTCCCTCTCTCCTGTTCTGTCCTTGCATCTGGGTGGGTGAGTTGAGCTCAGGGCCCAGATCATCCACATCCTCTCGCTCCATACCCACCCCATGTACCTAGATGCATGAATTGCACCAGCCATATGCCTGATGTCCAGAGATGCTCTTCAATGTGTCCAGTCAAGTTTCCCATCTGGGCTAAGAAGAAGGTGGATAAAATCTATGCTGCATGGACTCACCTTTTCTAAAAGTCCAACCTTGTGGTATCAGGCATTGGCCCAGTGTATAGCAAAATGGTCTTGTGCTTTGATTTGGCTAAAGTTCCTTGTTTAAATATCCTGCAAGGAATTCTACCAAAAGAACGTATAAAAAGTGGGTCAGATCCAGGGACATAACTGGCCCCTTACCACTTAAATAGCATCGAAGTGCATCTTAAATCCTAATAATCTATTCTGTTCAACTCAACCCAGGCTGGGGAGAAAATGCTTAGAGAGCAACGTCCCAGTGCACACACCTCTTGGGAACCCCCCTTTGTGAGAAGCCATTCAGTGCTTTCTCGTTTTCTTCATTCCTGTGTCTGCTGTAGGTTGATGAACTGTCCTCTCCTGAGAATAGTGCTAATTTCCCACGGAGGCCATGGGCACCTTTGAGACTGGGCTTAAATTAGCAGCACTCCTCATCAGCATGTCTGTGAATACCGGCCACAAGGGCTTCGCTTCCATTTTTGGAGCTGCCAGCACACAGACAGTTTCTTGGAGGCGACTCCTTTTCGTTCAAAAGTATTTAAAAACAAGCTGTCAGGAAGGCCACCCACGGCTTATCCCACACTGCAATGCTTGTTTTTCTCAGTGTGCATTGGTGGACCTTGTAAAGACTTCATTTTCATGGCTTCTTTCCCTCTAAAGAGGAAGTCTTGAAAGTTCAGGGGTTCTTGGGGGTTTTGGTGGGGTCAAGGTAACTTCCAGATACAGAAAAAGTCCCAGCATTTCTTCTTGGGTTTAGTGATGGCAATCGTGATCCTAATGGTAATCACTCCAGATGAAGGAGCAAATGTTTCTAGCACAGGTTTAATGAGACGCTGACCCTACTGTTGTGGCTCTGATTATCACAGATAGACTTTGTTCCAGGGACCCTGCCATCAGTTCTGTCTCAACTATAACTTTCCATTATGTGAAAGAGACAAGAATAAGGACTGTCCGCCTCTGCTGCTGCAGTACCCCCAGGATTTCTCACCCTTGGCACTACAGACATCGGGGGCAGGACATTTCTGTGTTGAGGGGCTGTTCTGTGCCTTGCAGGATGTTTAGCATCTCTCCTGGCCTCCACTCACTAGATGCTGGTAGTTCCTCCCTGCCAGAGGTAACAACCAAGAATGTCTCCATATGTTGCCTTAAGTCCCTGAGATGATGGAATCACCCCCAGTTGAGAACCACTGGTTCAGCCTATGAGGTGAAGGTACCATCCTTGCCCCATCTCATCTCCAGTGATGGATTTCTTGTGTTTCTGGGATTTAGCATCTACCCCTCCCCGAGACACACCTGACCCTGTTTGCTCTTCCAAATCCTTCTCTTCTGGGCAGGGCAACCCCTCACCCTGCAAATTATCATCTTTTCTCGGATGTGTTAATGTTGATGATTTAACAGTTTGACTCAGGAAGCTATTCCCATGGGTCACTCTTTCCTCTCACCATCCATGTCTTGCAGTAGCTCATCTTTCTGAGGATTTCTTCTTTCACCCACCCGTGCTTACTGCATCTCTCCATCTCATCCTTCCTGGAGCCTTGCACAATGCTGAAGTACCATAGGGGGTCTTTAATTTACTTAAATCAGATCACGTTACCCCTTCCACTTAAAGCCCTCCAGGAGTCTTCCTGTTGCACTCAGAATGAAAATCGTCTCTCGCAGCCTGCAAAGTCCTGTCTGGGCAAGAACCTCCTGCCTCCTGCCAAGTCCTCACCTCCTACCTGCTCTACCTTGCTCACTGCCCCACACCCACCTTGTTCACTGGGCACGCCCACCCTCCTCTTACATCCAGGTCTTTGCGCTGGGGAGGACCCTCCGAGCATGCTTTCTCTAGATTCTCTCTGATTGGCTCTTTCCTGCCACTCAGCTTCAATGTCACCTCTACAGAGAGTCTCATCCAATCCCCACCATAAAGCAGCACCTCAGCTGGTCTCTGCTGCACCACCCAGTTTTTTAAAAAATATTTTTTGATTGATAGACTGGTTGATTTCTGGCTGTGCTGGGTTTTATTGCAGCCTGCAGGATCTGTGCCACGTGGGTTCAGTAGTTGTGAAGTGTGGGCTTTGTTGCCCTGTGGTATGTGGGATCTTAGTTCCCTGATGAGGGATAGAACCCACATCCCCTGCACTGGAAGCTGGATTCTTAACCAGTGGACGACCAGGGAAATCCCTGTCTAGTTTTCTTTAGAGCACTGACCATGTTGGTAAAGAATCCGCATGCAATGCCAGAGACCCATGTTTGATCCCCTGGAGAAGGAAATGGCAACGCACTCCAGTATTCTTGCCTGGAAACTTCCATGGACAGAAGAGCCTGGTGGGCTACAGTCTATGGGGTTGCAAGAATTAGGCATAACTTAGCAACTAAGCCAACCATTGACCATGGTCCACGCGTTTGCTTGTTTATTGCCTGCCCATGTACTCACATCTGGATTTAACTTTCACAGAAGCAGAGGTCTCCCCTGTCTTGTTTACTTTGGCACCCTAGGTGCCTAGAACAGCACCAGTTCAGGGTTGAAATACAAAAAAAAAAAAA
Organism: Redunca redunca; assembly: GCA_006410935.1. Taxonomy (NCBI): domain Eukaryota; kingdom Metazoa; phylum Chordata; class Mammalia; order Artiodactyla; family Bovidae; genus Redunca; species Redunca redunca. The sequence goes on from SJYQ01000998.1 coordinate 647,023, forward strand.
AGTGGGTTGAATGAGCCTGTCATGTCAGTGCAGAATCAGATTTCGTTAAACAGAGGCACCTTAGGAATTCAAATTGTTATTATGGGTAAATAAAGCACTCAAGTACATATTTGGCTCCCCCTGTCCAGTTTCTTTCCAGCTCTTGAGAAGCAGCATGAATAATATATTGCGATTTTTTTTTTGATTGAACTGTCAGTGTGATTTATTTCATGGCATCTTCTTTCCTCTCCCCTTTGTAAATAATGGGCGTCTGCAGAGCTTTTTGCTAACATTTGTCTTGCTAATTTGCCTAAGGGGTGGGAGAATGGTGGCATTTTTTTTTAACCCTCTTATAATAGGTTCGAAGGAGAATTTTTTTCTGCATGGCATCGAGACTCTAAAAAAATCAAGGTTATACGCTGCATTGACTTCTTGCCATTTTACAAACCAGCTCAGACTCATTTCACAACTTGAGAATAATTCAGATTGGAAATCACCTCCTTTAAAACCATCAAATTAATGGTATTCCCATTACACTCCCTACCCAACCATGTGAACAGTGGGGCCTAAGCTGCAGCTGCTAGAATTCTGTGTCAAAGAAAATAATGCACTAACGAGACAGCAATTTCGTTCCTCCCTTGGAATTCCCTAGGAGTTTCTCCTTCAAGAGGCCAGTGTGGGCTCGGTGCAAATCCCTCCTGACTGTGCAGGGCAATTGGAATGAATGTGGACCCCCAAGGATTGAAGACAGTGTTTGCAGCATGCAGCATGCTTTCTTGAATTGTTGTAATCTTTTTGGACTCTTGTAGATAACCACCATGGGGATGGGAAACACCTACAATTGCTGATGGGCTTGTTAGAACCTTTGGCAACATGTCGTGTGTGTGTGTGTGTGTCCACGTATGAAAAGTGAAAGTGTTAGTCGCTCAGTTGTGTCTGACTCTTTGTGAACCCATGGACTGTAGCCCGCCAGGGTCCTCTGTCCAAGGGTTTCTCCAGGAAAGAATACTGGAATGGATAGCCATTCCCTTCTCCAGGGGATCTTCCTGATCTCTGAGCCACCAGGGAAGCCTCATACACACACACACACGCACACACACTCACACACACTCACACACACATATATATATATATCTCTTCCCCACCCAGGGATTGAACCCCTGTCTCCTGCATCTCCTGCATTGGCAAGTGGGTTCTTTACCACTAACACCATCTGAGAAGCCCTTACATAGGGACTTCCCTGGTGGCTCAGATGGTAAAGAATCTGCCTGCAATGCAATAGACCTGGGTTCGATCCCTGGGTGGGAAAGATCCCCTGGATAAGGAAATGGCAATACCCCCCCACCCCCAGTATTGTTGCCTGGAGATTCCTGTGGACAGAGGAGCCTGGAGGGCTACAGTCCACGGGGTTGCAAAGAGTCAGACATGATTGAGTTACTAACACTTTCACTTTCATACACACACATATATATACACACACACATATACACAGGCATACTTTGGAGATATTGTAGTTTGGTTCCAGACGACAGCGATTTAGCAAATAGAGCAATCAAGTGAGTCACATAAATCTTTTGGTTTCCCAGTGCATATGAAAGTTACATTGACACCATAGTGAATTCTATTAAGTTTATAGTATCAATAGTATTATGTCTAAAAAAGATGTACACATCTTAAGTAAAAGTTACTTCATTGCTGGGGACTTCCCTGGTGGTCCAGTGGTTAAGAATCGGCCTTGCAGTGCAGAGGATACGGGTCTGATCCCCGGTCAGGAAACGAAGATCCCGTATGCCTTGGAGCACCTAAACCCTAAGCGCTGCAACTACTGAGCCCACGTGTTCCAGAGCCCCCCAGCTGCAAAAGCAGAGCCTGAACTACTGAAGCAGGAACTACTGAAGCCTGCATGCCTCAACTAGAGTCCATGCTCCGAAACAAAAGTTCCCGCATGACAGCAAACATCCTGTGTTGCAACTAAGACCCAATATAGCCAAATAAATGAATAAACAAAGATAGGAAAAATACTTGATTGCTAAAAAATGCTAGCTATCATCTGAGCTGGCAGAGTGAGCAAATGCTGTTGGGAAAATGGCACTAACAGACTTGCTCTAGGCAGGGTTGCCCCCAACCTTCAATTTGCAAAGAAACACAGCATCTGTGAAGTGCAATAAAGCGAAGAGAAATAACATAAGGAAAATATATATAAAATGGAGTGTCTCCTCCTGCCCACTCTCTCAGCTCCCACACCTCATCAATCAAAACTGTCAATTTTAGCTCCTAAAATGTTGTTGTTTTGAGTCTGGTTCTTTCTCCTCATGCAGACGCTAATTTTCTAGCATGAGCCCCTGAATGTTATTCCTGCCTCTAAAGAGGTCACCTGAACCCTGGCCATTCATTAGAATTGCCCAATGAGCCCAGTGAGTCTGGAACAGTGTCCAGATTACACCTCCGAAGTATCTGATTTGATTGATCTGGTTTGGGGTCCCATGGTGCTAATGGTAAAGAACCCGCCTGCCAATGCAGGAGATGTAAGAGATTTGGGTTCAGTCCCTGTGTGGGGAAGATCCCCTGGAGGAGGGCATGGCAGCCCACTCCAGTATTCTTGCCTGGAGAATCCCACGGACAGAGGAGACTGGTAGGCTACAGTCCATAGGGTTGCAAAGAGTTGGCTATGACTGAAGTTACTTGGCATGTAATTGGATTTTTAAAAAGGCTCCTCTGTAGCCAAGGTTCAGATCCACTGCTTTAGATCTTCCTGGCTTCACACAGCAAACAATGACATCTATATGTCCACCCCGGCTTAACATCTATATGCCCATCCCGGACTGCTTCCTGGTAGAGTCTGGTGTATTCCCCGCCCTGCTCTAGAGTCTTGTTCCTGCTCTCCTTTCACACCATAGCTACTCCAGCAGAATGGGCTGCTTGTCTTTCCTAAGAATAGTTCCCCTGTTCATGTCTGACTGCACTTGCTGATCTGGCATCTGGAACGCCCTTTCTCCCAGATCTGCAGGTAGGTATTTATTGATCTTTCAAAACTTGCCTTCGGTTTTACTTCCCGTGAGAATTCTCCCTTGGGTAACCCCCTCTCCTCCGTATTCTCGTGGTTTTGTTGTGCTCTGTCGGGGCTACTGTCATGGACTCACATTTACATCAGTCGCTTCCTCACTGGACCCTGATGGCCTTGAAGGCGAAGGCCACATCTTTATCCATCTCTGTGATTCCAGGACCCTGCACTATGCTAGCGAATGCTCAGCAAGTGCTTGATTGAAAATGTGCAAGTGTTAGTTGCTCAGCCCTGTCTGACTCTTTGCAACCCCATGGACTGTAGTTGGCCAGGCTTTTCTGTCCAAGGGATTCTCCAGGCCAGAATACTGGAGTGGGTTGCCATTCCCTTCTCCAGGGGATCTTCCTGAGCCAGGGAGCGAACCCAGGTCTTCTGCATTGCAGGCAAATTCTTTACCATCTGAGCCACCTCATGTGAGCGAATATGACCCAAATGACAGCCCTGGGGAGTGTTCACATGCCTCTGCTCTCAAGCAGGATGGCCTATAGATTTCCCAGAGTACATAACCACAAAGATATTTGGAGACAGGAAATCTATGAGGAGTGAAATTGAATTAGCACCTTATTGTGACATGTAAAATAAAAAATGCTGGTCATCCTGGATTGAAATCCTGGCTCCATTACTTAAAACTTACTAGCTGTGTGGCCTTGGACAAGTTACTTAACCTCTCTGAGCCTCCGTTTCCTTGTCTGTGCAGTAGGGATGCTCACACCTAGTTTAAAGTGTTGTGATAAGAGTTAGAAGATAGAATGTTCATAAAGGATCATGAGACTGAATGGGCAAGTGTCCAGTAAATGGTAAAGTCCGCTACCCCACTTCCTTTACCAGTTTTCCTTTACACTTCTGGGAAAAAATTAATTGTTAAGACTATCCCTAAATAGCAATCATAATCACAGCCAACATCAATTGAGCCCCTCACTGTTTCTCAGGACTTCATGTTCACGTTGCTGTTGAATTCCCAGGAAAGCCCCACGAAGCAGGCACTACTTTTATTCCCACTTTCTAACTGGAAAACTGAGGCTTTGGAAAACGCACAGTGGGAAAAATGAGAATCTAAGCCAGGCAGGAGTTTTCTTTGCAGAACTACTCATCTGCACTACCTGTCCTCTCAGCCACCTTCTACCAGGGCCCTGTTGGATTCTGCTTAGTTGACTAAGAGTAATAATGGAAGCGCCACCTGACTGTTGTCAACAGGAAATGAATGGACTGTTCATGGTGTTAAGTCTTCCTCAAGCACACCAAACCTTGAGAACAAGTCAGGAAACATTTTGCGTGTTCTGGTGAACAGGATGGCAGATTGACAGTCCTGCTTATTAGTGATCAGGGTATGGCAATGCACTCTTTGGTAATTAGTGCATTAATGTAGCGTGGATTGTATCACTTACAGTGATTAAAAGGTATGGAAGCTCAGAACATTATTAACATTGGAAGTTGCAAGCTTTAGGGTGGTGGTGTGGTTTGCAGGATAGCAGAGCTGTAGGGAAGGCAGGGGACTTGGCTTCTTGGCCTGATTATGCCCCTTATGTGCTGTGTGGCTTTGAACAAGATGCCACGCCTCTCTGAGCCTCAGGTCCTTCAGAAGTCAAATTAAGAGGTTAGATTCTCGTGTTGGAAGGAGAGGGGAGACGTGAAGAGTGAGGACTGTGGGTGAAAAGAGATGAGGTTCATTCATCCCAGCTTCCTTCACTGAGAATACAAGGAACCTCAGGGGGTGACGTATTTAATCAGGATGGGCTAACAACAGACCAACCCATAAATATGGTGATTTTGCACAACTGTGGTTTCTGTGTCCCTCATGCAAATGCCACAGTTGGTTAGGCAACTTTCCAGGGCTACCCTTCTGGGGGTGACTCAGAAATCCAAGCTGCTTTGAGCTCGTGTCTTCCAGGTTGCTGCAACAGGGATGAGACTGCTCTGCTAGAGTATCTTATTTCAGCCCCTAAATGCTTCTACCAAGAAGTGACCCAGATTATGCCCACTCTCATTTCACTGGATGGTACCAGTCAATGGCCCTGTGCAACTTCAAGGGCTGCAAATGTGGGTCAACTTATGGCTGTGAAGTGAGCTGGAAGGAGTACTTCTGTTTTGTTTTAAATGGAGGATGATTGCTTTACAATGTTCTGTTGGTTTTTGTGGTACAGCAGTGTGAATCACGGAGAAGGCGATGGCAGCCCACTCCAGTACTCCTGCCTGGAAAATCCCATGGACCGAGGAGCCCTGGTAGGCTGTAGTCCATGGGGTCACTAGGAGTCGGACACGACTGAGTGACTTCACTTTCACTTTTCACTTTCATGCATTGGAGAAGGAAATGGCAACCCACTCCAGTGTTCTTGCCTGGAGAATCCCAGGGATGGGGGAGCCTGGTGGGCTGCCGTCTCTGGGGTTGCACAGAGTCGGACACAACTGAAGTGACTTAGCAGCAGCAGCAGTGTGAATCAGTCATAACAATATACACATCCCTTCCCTCCTGAACCTCTCTCTCATCACCCTCCTTCCCACCCCTCTAGGTCATCACAGAGTGCCAGGCTGTATTCGCTGTGCTACACACCAGCTTCCCACTAGCTATCTATTTTACACGTGGTAGTATATAAAAGGGTTTCCCTGGTGGCTCAGTGGTAAAGAATCTGCCTGCCAATGCAGGAGTCTCAGGTTTGATCGCTGGATCAGGAAGATCCCCCAGAGAAGGAAATGGCAACCTACTCCAGTATTCTTGCCTGGGAAATCCCATAGAGAGAAGAGCCTACAGACTACAGTTCTTGGAGTCAAAAAGGGTTAGATACTACTTAGCAACAACAAAATGTATATATGTCAACGCTACCTTCTCAATTCGTCCCACCCTCTCCTTCCCCTGTTGTGTCCACAAACTTATTCTCTATGTCTGCATTTCCCTTCCTTCCCTATAAATAGGTTCATCAGTGCCATTTTTCTAGATTCCACATATATATATATATGCTTTAATATACAATATCTGTTTTTCTCTTTCTGATTGCTTCACTCTATATAACAGGCTCTAGCTTCATCTGTCTCAGTTCAGCTGGTTCACATTGTCCCTTTTTTATGGCTGAGTAATATTCCATTGTGTGTATATGTGTGTGTGTGTGTGTGTTTATATATATGGCTACAGGGTAGGGAGAGAAAAGGAGCACTCGTTAAGCACTTCCTACATGTCTAGACCTTTCTACACAGATGACTCCATTCTTTCTTCACTGCCCCCTCTACTTCCAGCCTCATTTCTCACATAAGGACATTCAGCCTCAGCAAGGTGAGTACAGAAATGTACACTGCTAGTAATTTGCTGAACTAAAAGTTTTAGTTCAAATGACTGTCAATGCCCAAGCCCCTTGTACTTACTATAACATTTAAGTGTATGGGCTTCCCAGGGAGTACTAGTGGTAAAGAACCCACCTGCCAATGCAGGACATGATTTAAGAGATGTGGGTTAGATCGCTGGGTCAGAAAGAGCCCCTGAAAGAGGGCATGGCAACCCACTCCAGTATTCTTGCCTGGAGAATCCAATGGACAGAGAAGCCTGGTGGGCTACAGTCCATAGGGTCACAAATTGTCAGACAAGACTGGAGCAACTTAGCACACACATATAGCAGTCTCCTAGGCTAACATCATTGCTAGAGTCCTTCATCTCTAAAACTGTACCTCTCTTACAGAAAATCCCACTAGAATGAAAATCCAAACAAAACTAATTTCCTTGGTTAGATTAAGCCTCACTGACACTGACTGCAGCTCTCAGAGTTCAACATGGCACCATCTATATGGAAATGTAGTTTATTCAAACATTTTTCCAATTGCCTTGAAGTACTTACTGCCTTATCAAAAGTCTTTGGGTTGTCCTATAAGATTTGGAGAGGAAAAGAGAGAGAGTCTCAGCTTGGTCTCATGCATCTCGTAGCGGTGCTCAATGAGTTAAAACTCAGGGCAGAGGGAGAGTGTGGGATTTTCCCAATCACAGAGATATAAGACCCAAAGCATGGTCCTCTGGATTCCTTTGGTCTGCTTTGAAGAGCAGGCAGCAGTGTTCAAGGGGTTGGGACAGAATTTCAAAGAGCAGATATTGCATAGCATCAAATGTCTAGAGATGGCCATCCCATGGGGCAATACAGTAGTCGCTGGTGACCTTTTGTAGGCTTCAGCAGAATTGTGGGAACAAAAATCCGATTTCAGGCTGAGTGACTAGGGGGTAAAGGTAGAGATGACGGGTGTGGGATATGACTCTGAGAAATCCAGCAGAAATGGGGAGCAGAGGAACATGGGGGGAGCTTGCAGAGGAAAAAAGTGCTAATTAAATTTGTTGATTGAGTGCTTTTTTTGGCTTACCCAGTTTAGTTCTTAGTTACTTCCTGTTCATTAGTTTGATTGCTGCTTAGGGAACAGGAATTGGTTTTGTCATTGGCTATTTCAAGTGGTAATTTACGAAGGTCAGTCTACTGAAAAAAAAAAAACATACAAAAAACCAACAACCCATATGTGTCACCGAGTCCACTGGGGATTATTTTGCAGTTACTCACTGTTTTGAATGATGCAGACCACTGCTTTAAACCCTTAACACAGATAATTAAATGCTGGCTGTAACAGATCAGAATTTCTTTCTTTTGTTATTCACTATAGTGTTGGTGGGTGAGAGCACAGACTATGGAACTCAATGGCTCCACATAACCCTGGACATGTTATCTAGACTCTCCATGCCTGGGTTTACTCATCTGTTACAATGGGGATAATGATAGAACCTGGTATGTAGGGATATTGGGGAAACTGGATGGGTTAATGTGTATAAAAGGATTAAAAGGATACACAGTAGATACTCAGCTGTTACCTATTTTGTTAAGGTTTATTGAATGCCTATTGGGAGATCAACATTGTTGGAACACTGAGAATCTAAGTGTAGATGAGAAAAGTGTGATCCTTGCCTTCACAGAGCTTACAGACTGGTAATGCTACAGAAGAGTAACTGGGAATTCACTCTGTGGGAGTAAATGGGAAATGGGAAATGCGACCTGTGCTGCCGCTGCTGCTGCTAAGTGGCTTCAGTCCTGTCGGACTCTGCGATCCCATAGACGAAAGTCCACCAGGCTCCCCAGTCCCTGGGATTCTCCAGGCAAGAACACTGGAGTGGGGTGCCATTGCCTTCTCCAGTGACGTGTGTTAGGATGGGGAAAGTGCAGCGTGTTCCAGGGCATATAAGGGGTACCTAAGACAGGTCTGCAGGTCCGGAGCAGACTTCCTGGAGGCGATGCCCAAGGTGTTGTGATAGGTTGGGAGATGCCACTTGGTGCCTGGGGGGTGGGAAGGGAGAAGCAGTGTCCACTCTTGGCCCCCTCCATTCGTCTGCCAGACCAGTCACAGGGACTGAAGAAAAAGACACATAATTTGAGGCTGCTTGCGGTACTTTAATGACTCTCACTGCACTTGGGATAAATGCCAACGTCCTCAGATTCTGGGCCAGGCTTTTACCTTCGGCTCTCGTCTCTTCTCTCACTAGCTCCTTTGGTGTGCATCCACGGTCACTCAGTCATGTCAGACGCTTTGCAACCCCATGGACTGTAACCCGCCAGGCTCCTCTGTCCCTGGGATATTCCAAGCAAGAATACTGGAGTGGGTTGCCATTTCCTCCTCCTGGAATCTTCCGGATTCAGGGATCAAACCCGCGTTTCCTGTATATCCTGCATTGCTGGCAGATTCTTTATCACTGAGCCTTTGGCTCTGGGAAATTCTACCATTTTTATAATTCAAAGGTGCCCTGTTTCCTCTAGTCACCTGTTTCCTCCCACCCAGCCATCTTGGCTAAATTAAATTAAAACATCCTTCATGTTTCAGACAAACAGCACTTCCTCAGTGGCCTCCTGACCAGGGAGGAGTGTTCTTAATATAACCTCCATGTACTTCACTATCATGGCACCTGGCCGTCTACACACTTCTGTATGTGATTCGCTGCCATGTGCCATGATAGAGGTCCAGACAGGAATGGAGCGCAGATGGGTGCATCTCCCTTAAACTCAGCACTTAGCGCTAGGCTGTGCCTCATGGCACTCGACAAGTATTTTCAGGATCAAGGAGGCTCCTTGAAGGTAACCCCATTCTAGACCTGCAAAGCCAACAAACCCCGGACCATCAGAGCTCACCACTGTCTGATACTGCTGTCAGCATGAGTGTCTGCCTTTATGGAGGCAGGCATGGGTGGGCATAACAGCCAGGTGCCCAGCTGTCCACTGTAGCCTTGCCAAGGGACCAAGGGGCTCGAGCAGTCAAGTTCAGGGGCTTCACTGAGGGAATCTGAATGGATTTGAAGAACAGTGTGGGTGACAGAAAGGCATCCTGGGTCATTAAATACCTGATCTTATACACAGACACTCATCTCATGTGCATTAAGCCAGGAGGAGTAATAATCATTCAGAAACATCTGTGATGCGAAATTGAAATGTTAGAAGTTTGTTATCTTTGTGGTGAGAGAACTTCTGTTTATGGAATGCACTAGAATAATCCAAACAGCCAGGTGAGTACTGGTAGGAAGAGTAAGAACACGAGTCCCAAGGTCGCTCTTACCAACTACAGGACTTGGCCAAATTCCTTCCCTTTCTCCATGTGCCTCAGTTTACACACTGGAACTATGCAGATAAGGACAATTCACTGACTAGGTTGTTGCAAAGGTTAGAAATAATATAGGTAAGTGGTACAGGAGAGGCATACAAAAGGTGCCCAATAAACAGTAGCTGATGACTGTCATAGGCTTTTACAACATGTAAGCAAGTCCTGCCTATGTTTTGGAAGACATTTCTTATAATGTCCCTTTAAAATGAGAGAAGATTGAAAATTCTGCAAAGATGATACAAAGTTAAAACCAAATTAATCATCCCAGCTTAGCTTGGAACGCTAAATATTAATGGTCCTCTTTAGCATGTGTGGCATATTATGTACAATTCATCTGAATATAAATAGTCCGGATTGTGACATTACATTATTCATGATGAATCAACTGTCCATGCTCTGCACGGCGCATCCCTCTGATATGCAGCACTCTCGCTAATTAATCAGCAGGTAGAAAATGGATTGTGTTCTTCAGGAAGGGGAGTGAGAGGGTCTACTGTTTATTGAGCATTTATTATGTGCTAGGTACTTTATATAAATCATCTCACTTAATGAGCAGCCCTTGAGACTAGGAAGTGATTGCCACAGACTCTCCTTCCACTCTGTCTCTCTCCTGGCTGCAGGACCCTGACCCTCCCTCACCCCACATCCTCACGAGTCACCTCTACACTTTAGTGCTCAGTCAGTCAGAGGACTGGACTGCAGCCTCACTGGAGAGGCATTTTATTTTTCTTTGTGTAATTAAGAGGGTGAGTTGGTGATAATGGAAAAATGAAGAGCTCGGGAAGAGAGAAGCAAGTCACCCACTAGCAGCCAAAGCAAAAATTCAGGTCAATTTCAATAAACTTTTTTTCCTCTTTTATGGCAACTCGGATGCTTTCTCCGGTACTGTGTAGCATGAGTGACGTTTCTACTGCATGTGAGAAGGGGCGTGAGGGAATCTGCGTGGCCTGATGACTCTTTCAAAAAACACTCAAGCAAGGTCTTCAGAGAACTTCAGGAAGTGATGTTAGTTCCTAAAACCAGTGTCTATAATCTCTGATAACTCATTTGGTGACTTGTAGGCAATTAGCCTTATGTCATTTGTGAAAACATAGAAGTCTGTAAAATTGTGTGCTAGTCCTCAAAAGATGTGTTGTTGCATTTAAAAAATTACATACAAGGCCATTGTATTTTTGGTTAGTCTATACCCTGTGGGGAGACCCTGAAGCTGAGTTCCAGAGCCTGGATGTGGCAGTTTGTACCGGATGTGAGAGCTCAAGGAGCCAGTTCTCATTTGCTTTGCATGAGAACACATCTATGGCTCATGAACTCTAACATGAACATATACTTTATATCTTATTCTGACAATCCTTCAAAACTTCAGTCACTTATAAGGCATAAGGGCAGGAGAAATAAAGGATGGATGCGCCTCAAAGCATTTGGAAACCTCACCTGTGCAATCTTGAATTGGAAGGGATGGAAAAGATGTCAGATAACAGGTGAATCTGAATAAACTTGATCTCTGGATTCGGCCAAGAACGATAGGGTCAGATCCCCCTCTAAGAGTCTCCTATAGCAACAAATCTCTGCAAGGTTTTAGGAAATCTGAGCATTTGATTGATCCAGGCAGAAGTCCCTGGGCTTCCCAGGTGGTGTTAGAGGTAAAGAACCAACCTGCCAATGCAGGAGACCATAAGAGATGCAGGTTCAATCCCTGGGTTGGGAAGATCCTCTGGAGCAGAAAATGGCAACCCACTCCAGTATTCTTGCCTGAAAATCCCATGGACAGAGGAGCCTGGCAGGCCACAGTCCATGGGGTTGCAAAGGGTCGGACATGACTGAAGCTACTTAGCATGCATGCAGAAATCCCTCTGTTTCACTGTGGGCTTCAAAGACAGCAATGAGCAGCAGTGAGGAAATGTCAAAATGGCAGCAGACATGGGACAGGCTCTGGTTTCCTGAATCCTCCAGGAGAGGGAGCTGCTGAGCTTGGGAAGTCTTCATCATACTGGGAGGCTGGAGAATCGCTGACCAATGATTGCAAAGCATCCTGCTAGAAGCTGAGACATTTTCTTTACTGTTAACTATTGCTACTCTTATTGCTGTTGCTACTATTACTACTGTTACAATGGTTACTATTGCAATTTTTAATACAATTGCTATTCATATACTATTCAGACACATATAGGGCAAGGTCAAATCCTGGCTACTCCAACTATCAAGTTTGAAATCTTTGTTAAATCCCCTTTCTTTGTTTTCTCATCTGTAAAATGAAATGATAGTGCCTGCTGTGTGTGTTGTACAAAAATGAGAGCTTGAAGAGAGAGATATGTGTTGATTAAGAGAGAGGCTGAATGCTTTCTAAAACCACACAGTACTGTATATTGTGAGGGAGTTTTGTCACAACTTAATTGATCATCTAGGTAAGAAACATTTGCAGTATTTAATGACAAAGGAATAAATGTGTGTGTTATAACCCAGAACTCCAAATTTCTGCCCCATGAATTTCTGTTAGAGAAATGAATCGTGACTCCATTGCAGCCCAGTATCAACCAAAAGACCGGTTAACTTAGTCATTTATTTTGAGTCTTCAAGTTCTAAATCAATATTTTATAAGATTCTCTTGAAACTAAGTTTGTGGACCTAATTCTCAGCTCATAGAAAAACATTCACAGAATTCTGTCAAGGTTATATTCTTCTTTAAGGAGTATTCCTGAAAGTTTGTTCATTTGAACAATGCTTTATTTCTGTTGAAGAAAAAGTCAAAGATACTGTTCGCTGTTAATATTCTTGAATAAGGATATGATAAGTTCCTAACAGGAATGGTAGGAATATGGTAGATTCTTGTCCAGGAAAAAAAAAAAATCACCCCTGCAGATATGTTTGTATGCTGTCTTTTATCTGAAAGCAAGTGCAATGAAATATGAGATGTTCCCCCCTTTACTGTGGCTTCCGTGTTTCAAGTCCAGTCACTAATAGTGCCTGACTCTTTGTGACCCCACTGACTGTATACAGCACCAGGCTCCTCTGTCCATGGGATTTCCTAGGCAAGAATACTGGTGTGGGTTGCCATTTCCTTCTCCAGGGGATCTGCCGGATCCAGGGATCCAGCCTTCATCTCCTGCATTGGCAGGTGGATTCTTTACCACTGAGCCACCCGGGAAGCCCGCTCTGGCTCCCAGGAAACAACAAATTCAGCCATCAGCTAGCTATAGCAGTCACTTGATCTCAGGATTTTGGTGATGGCTGGTCTGCTGTTTTTCCAGATTTATACCTGATTTTCTCTTTTTGCAGTGTTCTTGCCTGGAGAATCCCAGGGATTCTCCAGCCCTGGTGGGCTGCCGTCTATGAGGTTGCACAGAGTTGGACACGACTGAAGTGACTTAGCAGCAGCAGCGTGCTTAAAAAATACAAGATGTGTTTGGGAAGCAGAGAAAAAACTAGGCTACAGGAATTGCTGGAGGTAATGGTTTAAATAGGCTGGGGTATTTCAGTTTTTATTTATTCAAAATTTCCATAAGACCCTTAAAAATAACAACTCTGCTCAACAGTGTCTATTACAGTGGTTTTTCACCCTCTAGAATCAGACTTTCTAAAACAGAAAAGAACCTTAAATATTACCTTTTATTGCCTGTTAAAAATGCATGGGCTTCAAAATCAGACACCCCTGGTTTCAAATGCTGGCTTTGCCATGTAATAGCTGTGCAACCTTAAAATTACTACAACTGCTTGAACCTCAGTTTCCTCATCTGTAAATCAGCGATAGTGCCTTTTAAGTCTCAAGGTTTTTTGCAATAATAACAATAATTTATGAAAGCACTTAGCACAGTAGCTAGCACACAGAAGCGGCACGAAACATGGCAGTTACTATATTTAAATATGAGAAATAAAGGAGGTGATGGAGCATTTACAACATACTTCATTAATGAATGCTAAATGAATTACTGGATTTAAATATACATACCCCAGAGTGAAGATTACATACACATACCTATCTTAAAAACTTTAACGAGTTTCTATGTTTTGTTTATTTAATGGACAGGTGGCGGGGAGGACCTAGAGCTTTCAGAAGACAACATGGGGACGATAGGCTTTTTAAGTGAGAAGCAAAGTGGGAAACAGACTTTAAAAAGGGCAAGTGGGAAGGTGGAAAGATGCTGGTGACACCTTTCATCTGCCAGAGCCACTTGAATCAAAGGTACATTTTCCTAATGTGTTCTTATGATAATATCAACATACCCAAAGGTTAAATTTTACATTGAAAACCCATATACTAACCATTAGTATCTAGAATTATTTTTAATTCTGTTTGCTTTATCATGGGCTTCCCTTATGGCTCAGCTGGTAAAGAATCCGTCTGCAGTGTGCGAGACCCGGGTTCGATCCCTGGGTTGGGAATATCCCCTGGGGAAGGAAAAGGCTCCCCACTCCAGTATTCTTGGCTGGAGAATTCCATGGACGGTATAGTCCCTGGGGTCGCAGAGTCAGACATGACTGAGCAACTTCCACTTTCACTTCACTTTGCTTTATCATATATCCATCCATGTATCATCTCTATATATCCATCTTTCTTTTCTCCCACCCACCCATCCATCCGGCTTGTGTTTATTTATTCATTTATTTTTGGCTGTGCTGTGTCTGAGCTGCTGAGAGGAAGAGCTGTTCCCTCGCTGTGATGCGCAGGCTTCTCGTTTCGGTGGCTTCTCTGGTTGGCCAGCATGGCCTCCAGGGCACGCAGGCCTCAGGAGTTGTGGCCCATGGGCTTGGTTGACCCATAGCACACGGAACCTTCCCAGACCAGGGATCCAACCCATGTCCCCTGCGTTGACAGGTGGATCCTCGGACCACCCGGACCACCAGGGAAGTCCTAGCTTGTGTTTATGATGCATTTCAAGGTAGGTTGCAGACATCAGCATGCATAGCCTTAATATGAGTCAACATTTATTTACAACTTTTTTTTTCCTGTAAAATTTACATGTAACAGAATGCACAGTTTTTAAGTGTAGAATTAAATGAGTTTTGATAAATGACTACTCCTGTGAACCCAAGAACCTATCAAGACATAACACATTGCTGTCATTCCAGAAAGTTCCTGGAATCTCTGCTATCCATCTCGCTTCCTTCTCCAGAGATAATACCTGTTCCGACTTTTTCCCCACCATAGCTTAGTTTTGCCTATTGCAGCTTCACATAAATGGAAGCAGGTACCCAATCTTCTGTGTGTCGCTTGTTTCACTGAACACAGTGCCGGTGATATTCATCTACACACTTGCATGGGTCAGTAGCTCGTTTTCCTCGCTTACTGAGCAGCACTCCATTGAATGAAGATACTACAGTTTGTTCATTGATTCTCCTTTTGACAAACAACAGTGACAGCTTTGGACTATTATGAATAGAGTTGTAGAGTTGCTATGGATATTCCTCTCAGGTAGCTACATAGGAGTAGAACTTCTGGGTCATAGTGCAGTTGTGTTTCTAGTTTTATAAGAAACCATCAGAACTTTTTACAAAGTGATGGACCAATTTTGTTTTCCCAGCACTGATAAGTGAAAGTTAAGTTGCTCTACATAATTGCCAACATGTGGTATTGGCAGTCTTATTTTTAACTTTAGCCATTCTGTTGGGTTTATAGTGGCATCCTGTTGTGGTTCAAAGATATACTTTAATTTTTCCACATCTACTATTATTAGGAATGCATCTTACAGTCTATGTCAGTGTTTAAGTTGGCTTACATTTTGCTGAAAGTTTTCACTTTCGTCTCAGGTTCAAAGGATTTATTAACAAAATAAGCCACTCGTTATACACGAATAAATAATACAAATATTTATTAGAAAATTACCTATCTTACTTCAATATATTAACATTAAAAGAAAAGAGAAATAGAGCAGAGTATACATTACCAAATTGGGTTTTGACCAACATCCACACTTAAACAGCACTGGGAAGTCCCGTGACACAGCACATGTGGAGTCCCAATTGGGAAAAGGTCCCAGGCAGCAAGTCTGCTTTGTAGGTGAGACTTCAAAGATTGCAGTTCAGGGTTCCTATTTATAACCCCAGGGCACAAAATGATACCATCATTAATCTGTGACCAAATTGCAAGCCTGGTTTCATGTTAATGCTGTTTGTTTTGTCTTGTAAAACTTGGAATGTTGCTAAACCTGGGGCTTGGTTGGCCAGGCCCCTCCAGGATCCCAACAATCTCAAAATTCCTCCCCCTTCTTATCTTTGGTGCTGCAAGTCTTGCACTCCCAGCAGGCAGTCACTCCCAGTCACTCCCAGTCGGGGCAGTGTCCAGGCAGGTTAGAAGCAAGGTCAGAGGCCTGCCCTGCTTTATCTCTGAAGCCTAAACAAGACTATTTAATTTCCCTAATATGTTATTCTTTTCATTCTTTTTCCTACCCACCCTCTGAAACAAAAGGTCCCATTAAATCCATCCTGTTTGTTACAACCCAGAGCATCTTTTTTTGAGGAATTCCCATCCTCAAAAAATTGCTGTCATATGCTCCTACACAGGGAACCACCTTTGTGGTGTTGAGTACAGTGGACCAAGGGCCTAGAACAGAGCCTGGCACGCAGTATCTGATGACCGAATGAATGTCCTAGCGTTAGGCCACTTTGAATCTTTTGGGCCTTTGTCTAAGCCTGAAGAATTGAGAATGGATGGAGTCTGTATTATATTCCCCAGGAGGCCTCTTTCCTGATTATTTCCTGCAACCCAGATACCCAAAGGAACACGTATAATGAATCCCAAGTCAAATCTGTTGAAGGTCTAAATGCCTTGACTTGATGGGAAGTCAAGCGAACTTCATGTAGACGCTGAAAACTCATGTCCGTGTTTCTGGGACCACTCAGTCAGTACTTGGAAATGCTCAAAAGAGTAGGAAACTAATCACTTGGTTTTGATCCATTAGCTCAGCTGTAATGTAGCAGAGCTAATGCAGTCATAGGCAGCAGGCAGCTTCTCTAGCAAAAAAAAAAAAAAAATAGAGTGCCTTTCACTTTTGCAATGAAAATTAAATTTGAAATAATTCCCCACTCTTTTTGGAATATTACTGTGCTATTAACTAGGCTAAGATCATTAAAAGGTAATGGCATGAAGTCACATGCATCATTATTTTAAGAGCGATTGAATGAAAATGTACTGACTGTCGATCTTTTCTGCTTCTTGCCTCATCCCTGGCTTAATCGGCATTGGTAGGGACCACTGTGAACATATATTTTCATATTAAAGTTATGGCTTTGACCTTGAAGAAGGGAACCTGGGTCATTAGAAAATGGACTGACAGCCCTCAAGACTTAACTGTCTGATTTTTTAAAATCAAGTTTTCATTAATACAAAATTAAGAGTACCTCTCAAAACTGAGTTGCTTAGAAAATGGGTATAAAGTTCATTATTGGCTTGAAAGAAGCACTTTATTCATTGCTATTTTCAGGAAAAAAACGTCAGTGGAAAAGTACCTGGACCTTGTTACAATCACTGGGACCTATTTATGTTTCACTGAAGTTATGGCTTTTAATGCTTTTCAGCCTTTTGGCAAGGATCAAGTGAAGTTAAGGCTTCTAAAAAGTGTTGTGCTAGTCACTTCCAACTCTTTGTGACCCAAGGACTGTAGCCCACCAGGCAAGAATACTGGAGTGGGTGAAAGTGAAGTCATTCAGTTGTGTCTGACTCTTTGAGACCCTGTGGACTGTAGCCCACCAGGCTCCTCCGTCCATGGGATTCTCCAGGCAAGAAGACTGGAGTAGGTTGCCATTTCTTTCTCTGGGGGATCTTCCCAACCCAGGGATCGAACCCAGGTCTCCAGCATTGCAGGCAGACGCTTTAACCTCTGAGCCATCAGGGAATCCCTTCTTCAGGGGATCTCCCCGACCCAGAGATCAAACTTGAGCCTCCTGCACTGCAGGCAGATTCTTTATCATCTGAGACACCATGGCTTCTAAAGTCCTGGGCAAATGTGAAATCAGATAGACACTCTGTCCCATTGAAAAGTTAGGATATTTTACTGGCCACATGGCATATCCCATATTCAGAATGTCTAGGTGAGAGGAAGGGTTAGGGGTTTTGATTCTGAAGAAAGGCTTTCATGAAGATACTATGAGCTCAAATGATTAAATTTCTCACACCTCCTCCTCTCCAGCAAACTACAATAACTACCCTGATGATAAACAGCATTGTGGTGCAAGAACAGAATATAGAGTGATTGCAATATTATTCTTTTTCCAGAGAGCTGTCCCCATGCCTGAGTGCATGCATCAGACAGAAAGATCATGTTCTTCCTCTTCTCTCCTGGAGTTGGAAGGAGTTCTTTAATTGGTTCCCAGGCCTTCAGATATGTTTATTTAACACAGGTATTCAAACTCCATTATCTCTGAAGGAAAGGAACACAGAGAAAATCTAAAAACAAAATGCTCTCTAATGGTACATGGACACAGATGAGAAATCTGAACACTTTATTCTCCTTCCAAAGTAAAAGTGAAAGTTGCTTAGTCATGTCCGACTCTTTGCAACACCATGGACTCTACAGTCCATGGAATTCTCCAGGCCAGAATAGTGGAGTTGGTAGCCAGGGGATCTTCCCAACCCAGGGATCAAACTTAGGTCTCCTTCATTGCAGGTGGATTCCTTACCAGCTGAGCCACAAGGGAAGCCCATTCTCCTTTCAAGTTCACTATCAAATCTTGATTTGATATCAAGACTGTATCAAATCTATATGAGACCTCCATGTAAAATTTACTATTATAGTCTAACAGGTTGTAGTTACTTATATGTTTATTTCCTCCTATGACCAAAACAAATATTTTCATTGAGAAGAATTTGGAGACTTCAACAAAGTATTTAAAAAGAAAATTAAAAGTCTCTATAATGTCACCTATCAGTAACCATTGTTAACATTTTGGTGTATTTATTTTCAAATTCTCCACCCCTATGTAAATTACCTTTTAGGCAATTTACATAATTGTGATCATACACTATGTATGTTTTCATACGTACTCTTTTCTCCCTCTTTTTTCTTTCCCTTCATGTGCTTACATGATGAAGTTCCCAGGTCATTAAAAATTCTTCATGAAATCTAAATGATCTTTTGAGCTTCATGCTTTATTTTTTAATGTTTTTTTATTTGTTTGGCTGTGTTGGGTCTTAGTTGTGGCACGAAGGATCTTGCTCGTGTCATGCAGGAACTTTCATTGTGGTACACGGACTCTGCTTGTGATGCATGGGCTCAGTAATTGAGGTGCACGAGCTTAGTTGCTCCAAGGCATGTGGGATTTTTAGTTCTCCAACCAGAGATGGAGGAACCTGGGTCTCCTGCATTGCAAGGTGGATTCTTAACCAAGAGACCACCAGGGAAGTCCCTTGACCTGTGTACTTTATTTAGGGAGTTTTGCATAATTTTATCTGCACACACAAATAAACATCATGTCATTTCTTTAGGGTTTCAGTCATACACGAGTGGGAAATTCTCAGCACTTAAAAGCCACGCTAGTGATGTTTATTCATTAAAGAGCTTGTCTTTTATAGACCTTTCTCCAGTAGAGTTCTTTCTCCAGACAAAGCTGGATTTCCAAATCAGGGAAGTTTGGGACTGGAGAAGTGCCTTATCTGGAAGGCCTAGAGGGACCCTGAGGCAGAGCTGGGGTCCAGGACTGGGCCTTTTGGGTCTGCAGCCTGGCACAAACAGGAATGAAATAGTTTTGGATGCACAGTGCGCGATTATTAGCTGCTTCTGGGCAAAAGGTAAGAAACCAACAAATATAAATCTTTGAGACTGTGTTGATTGACTGAGTGAGGTAACATTGTTTTATAACATTATATAAATTTCATGGGAGCAAAATTATATCTCTACTTCTGTATACACTATAGTGTGCTCACCACCAGAAACTTAGTTTCCATTCGTCACATACAGTGGACTCCCCCTCTTTACCATTTCACACTCCACCCCTTTCCCTCTAGTAAACACTACTCTTTTCTCTGTATCCATGTGTTTGTTTTTGTGTTTTTATTTGTTCATTTATTTTGCTTTTTTTTTTTTTTGTATTCTATAGATGAGAGAAATCATCAGGTGTTTCTTTCTCTGACTTATTTCACTAAGCACAGTACCGTCTAGATCCGTCCATGTTGTTGCGAATGGTAGGATTGCATCCATTTTTATGGCTGAGGGGTATACCATTGTATACATTTATCACATCTTTATCCATTCACCTGTCGATGGGCAGGTAGACCTATCTCCAGATCTTGGCTACTGTAAATAATGCTGCAACAAACATAGAGGTGTATATATATTTTCAAATTGGTGTTTCCCTCTAAGAGTTGGGCACAACTGAGCAACTTCACTTTTACTTTTCACTTTCATGCATCGGAGAAGGAAATGGCAACCCACTCCAGTGTTCTTGCTTGGAGAATCCCAGGGACGGGGGAGCCTGGTGGCTGCCATCTATGGGTTCACACAGAGTGGGACACGACTGAAGCAACTTAGCAGCAGCAGCAGCAGCAGCACACCTGTTAGACTATTATAGTATCAAAAAGGCAAGAAATAACAAGTGTTGGTGAGAATGTAGAGAAAAGGGAATCCTCTTATGCTGTTGGTGGGAATGTAAATTGGTGCAGCCATTGTGGAAAGCAGTATGAAGATTCCTCAAAAAACTAAGGATTGAATCCAGCAATTCCACTCCTGGGTATTTATCCAAAGAGACTGCTGCTTTGATGCCAAGGCATAGTCCCCTGCTTTGGAGTCGGAAAGATATGGAGCTTACTTCTGACTCCACACAAGCCACGTGACCTTGTGTGGTAAGTTGGTTGATCTCACTTTTCTCATCAAAACACAAAACAAAATAAAACCAAGAAAGATAGTGACACCTACTTTACATGTTTGTCAGGAGAGCTAAATGAGCTAATGTATGCTAAGCTCTTCCTGTGCCATCAATAAATGATCTTTGTTGCAGTTGTTTAGGATTAAGATTAGTATGATCCTTCCCAAGTTTACCCCCGATGGAGACATTTGAGCAGTGTTATACACAGTGATTAAATATATAAGCTTTGGGATCAGCCTTCAGTTCAAAGCCAGTTCTAGCATGTACCAGCATGTGCCCTGGAAAGCTTGTTTCTTAGCCTCTCTGAAGGTCACTTTACTTCTATTAAGAGTGTATGTAATGAAGAGTTTCTTGCTGTGAGGTTGTGAGGGTGGAATGATATTATATTCTGTAAGCAGAAGGAAGAGTGATATTTCCTTTAATAGAGTACACTGAAGTAGAAGGGGTGGACTTGTGTGCATACTGGGGACACAGCTTAAAAAAGTCAAGCACGTCTGCTCTGAGGAAGTTTACTGTATTTGCAGGGGTATTATTTGTGTGTTTGCATTGCTGCATGTTCAAATGTTCAGTTCTGACAAGCTGCACAACTTCTCAAAAATCCTGGGTTTGATCCCTGGGTTGGCCTTCCATTTGAAAGACAGGCACATTGAGGGGACTATGTGTCTTATTCAGAGGCAATTAGGTCATCCTAGTGGGGACTCTTATGGGGGCAGGACGGGGCACCATGGGAGAACATAGGGCCCAGGAATTAGATGATGGGAAGACTTCAGGGGTAAGTGGCAGCAACACTGAAAACACCTCAGATCCTTTCCTGCAGAGCTGTTCGCAACCTCAAGAAGTTGTGGAGCCCCCATCGCTGATAGATTTCCTGGTGGCTCAGAGGGTGAAGAATCCACCTGCAAGGCAGGAGATACAGCAGATGCAGGTTCGAGCCCTGGGTTGGGAAGATCCCCTGAAACAGGGCGTGGCAACCTACTCCAGTGTTCTTGCCTAAAAATTCCTATGGACAGAGGAGGCTGGCAGGCAACAGTCCAAAAGGCTCACAAAGAGTCGGACACAACTAAACACACACACACAAGTACATTTTAATTTTGTTTTCAGGATACTCTTTTTCAGAAATATACATTGTTTCTGGATAAGTGTCTTTCTCTCAAGAACAAGATCAGTAAAGAGAAAAGACTTGTCTAAAACTGTGACTTGGCTGAGAAGCAATGGCTGCATAAGAGGATGGAGTAAATATTCCAAATGAAATATTCATGGATGCAGGAAATAGGATCCATGTTTAATAAAATGATCCTGTTAATTTCCAGGGTCCCCGCAAACTGCTGTTCCTCTCTGCAAATTATGCTCCATCACCTCTCCCATATGAGCACTAAAATATATAATTAATGTTCATTGTTAATAATACATTTCTAATTTCCAGCTGCAAAAATATAGCTTTTCCTTCTCTTAGAGGATCACCTATATTTTGTCATTAACATTTTGTCATAAGAGGGAAGAATGATTTAAACAGACAATAAATCGACAGGCAAGCTGCTGCTTGGGTTTGGGCCAAACTCTTTGGGGAAGGGTTTCATTTATCACCCGGGACTTGGCACAGTTTTTCTGCTGATTTATGTGGAAGGAATGAGAGAGGATACTGTGGAGGGGTCTTGAGGCCCTGGGGGATTCATAATAATAAATAGAGTACCTGGAGGACCGGCTGTCAGAGTGATTCCAGCTGAGAGGGGAGGGCGGATGAAATGTCTGATTTTTGTTCCAGTTCTTGAGAATGTCTGGTTCAGTATTTCTTTGTGTTCAATGGCTACTGCATATCTCCACTTGGATGTCTCATTAGCATAGGACACTTAGTGCAACCCACACCAAATGCTTTCTGCTCAAAGTGTGTTTCTTCCTTTATATCGTGGTTTCTTAAGCCAGAGACCTGGAGGTCATCCAGTGACCTCCTGTTCCCTTCATCCTACATCTAAACCATCACAATTTCTTTCAAAACACTCTCTCTTTCATTAGCTCCATGGCCTCCCTTGTGGCTCAGCAGGTAAAGAATCCTCCTGCAATGCGGGAGACCTGGGTTTGATCCCTGGGTTGGGAAGATCCCCTGGAGAGGGAAAGGCTACCCACTCCAGTATGCCTGGAGAATTCCATGGACTGTGTAGTCCATAGGGTGGCAAAGAGTTGGACACAACTGAGTGACTTTCACTTTCTGTTAGCTCATTTGGCTCCTACAAAAGCCTTCGGATGCAGGTGGGGCAGGATCTTTATCTCCTTTTTTTATAAGAAATCGAGAAGCCCACCCATAACCATACTGATAGCTAATGACTGTCAGGAGTTACGAGTCAAATGCATCTAATCAATGGACCAGTGTTCTTCCCAGTACCCCTCTGTGGATCAGGAACCTGCTTCCTTCTTTCTTCCCCACTTCCCTACTTTCATGTCCTTCTGAGTCCTCACAGATGCTGATGAGGACCTGCTGTGTGGAATTCTATTCTCCTTTAGTAAGAAAAACACTAAGACTTGTCACCATCAACGCTTATCTACCCTCTTAGGGGTCTTTTTTGAATTAATTGATGTGATTTCAGGAAGGTAGGCTGACAGTCATTCAATGAATTAATTTCCTTCCCTAGGTAACATATTTTCGTAGTGACATCTGCCCATACCTCAAACCTGTTGACTCCAAATGTTGATGTTTCAGTCCTACCCAGGGAGAAAGATGATTCTGGAAGCCTGGCCAAGGCAGACCTGGGATGGAGAGTTAGATTAAGACTTATCTCAGACACGTCAGGAAAATGAGCATCTTTAACCTTGACCTTTTGAAGGAAAACACAAAACATTGACATTTCAGGAGTGATTGTGTCCCTTTATGAAAACATATTCCACTTGGCCCAGTCTCAGGATGGTGATGGGTGAATGACTTCAGGTCTCCCATTTGTGGGTCAATTTGTTGCACAGTACACATTCTTGCATATAATTTCATTCAGGCTGCACAAAAATCTCTTTTGTGGGACTTCTTCATGAATATAGAATCTGATTCAGAGCAGTTACGTCACTTACTCAAGATCACATGACATGTCCAGGGGCCAGAATCCAATTGTTTGGATTGCTAGATACACTGTGTTGAGGGGAAATCAGAGTCTGGGGGGTAACAAAATAAGAGACTGGAATGGTTAGGACTCTAGCATGCAAAGAGTTGACTCATTGGAAAAGACTCTGATGCTGGGAGGGATTGGGGGCAGGAGGAGAAGGGGACGACAGAGGATGAGATGGCTGGATGGCATCACCGACTCAATGGACGTGAGTTTGAGTGAACTTCGGGGGTTGGTGATGGACAGGGAGGCCTGGCGTGCTGCGATTCACGGGGTCGCACAGAGCTGGACTGAGCGACTGAACTGAACTGAGTTAGCAGTAAACTCAGTATACTTGGTTGCACCACATATGAGCCTTGAGATCTTCGGAAGAACTAATTAATCTCTCAAGCCTTCTGTTTCTTATCTATAGAACTGTGATAACATCAACAACCCTCCTTAATTTTAACCTTGCAAATGTATAAGAATCCCCAATTAGTGTAGCTATAAGAATGCTTGTGGACTGTGAAATGCCATGCAGATGTCTGAGAGCGAAAACATAATTGGAGGAATTTTGTTTCTTCAAATGGAGCAGCATTTGGTGTAGGCATTTTCCTGCAGCAGAAAGGAGGATGAGATCATGAAGACCAGCTTTTCTAGGACCTTGACATTATGTCTGTTAAACTATTGTGGCTGCAAGTAACAGAAAGCAAGTCTAAGCAAAATGGCAGCTTGTAGGAAAATGTGGGGGGCATCTCAGGATATGCGTGCAGATGTGAATTAAATGGGCAGAAGCTCAGGTACAGTTGGAAGCAATGGTGGCATTGGAGCGACAGAGCTGGTGGCACAATGACTCCCTTCTGTATGTCAGGCTCCAGGACACCCACATTTCCACTCCTCCTCTCCATATTACTCAAGGATGCTCTTTTGCTTTTATCTCCTGCCTAGGTCAGGAATGGTTTTCACATTTAGGAATAAGCATGAGATGGATTGTTTAATAACTCCTTTCAGCCTTAATATCCCTTTATAGATTAAGGTACTGAGATGAGAATTCTTCTGCAGAAAATGTTTATTTTTGTAACATGATTGAACTTCTCCAGGGGGTCTGAGGCCCCTCTTTGTTGAAAACACCAAGTGGCCCCCGGAGTATCTGACTTTGCTTAAAGATGCTTCCTAGTCCTTTCTCTGTTGAATGGCCCCATCCTGTAAATACACCTGTCTGGATCTCCAGCTCTGAGATTCTGTCCTCTGGGTGGACTTGTATGGATTTGGAGTCCTCCTTCCCTGAATGAATGAGTCAGCCTTCAGAGGGTCTCCACCCCAACTGATTAGACTGGTTTAGTAATCAGAGTGTCTAAGATCTTCCCATCCTTTGATGGACTGACTGTTCCAGTCAGAATTATGCCTGAGAATGAACTTGCCAAGCACTCTTAAAGTCTGAGCCTCCAGTCTCCTGAATAGAATGGCCTTGCCCTCAACTTGCGTGATTCAAGTTTCCCAGAGTCCTTATGCTCTAAAGTGAAGCATCTATCTCTAGAGGCAAAAGTGCCCTCAATTTGGTAAAGGGGGCTTGTTTTCTGATGACAGTGACTTACTTCCAATGAGCTGTCCTGCAGAGGATGTTGTAGGAGGGAAAAATCTTATATTAAGACTTAGCTGATTCATGTGCATTTCTTCCCTCCCTTGAAACTTCCATGAAGCAGCTTCTGTTTGGGGCTGTGTAGGAAAGCTTGTTAGTGGTTCTCTTGTGTTCCCTTGTGTTCCATCGGTTGCATCTTTGCTGATGTCTGCTTTTTAGCAGTTTATGTGGAAATTAATGCATTTGGGCTCAATTGCGGCTCTTATTTCCTACTTTATGCACAGATATACTTGGTCTTTTAAGGGTGTTCTCTGGGATGATACAATATAAGAGTTTATACATAAAACTCTCAGAGAAGCAGGCAATATTTTGTTGTTGCTGTTCAGTCTTTGCGACCCTGTGGACTTTCCTATCTCTCCCTATCTCCTGGAGTTTGTTCAAATTCATGTCCTTTGAGTTGGTGATGCCATCTAACCATCTCACCCTCTATCACCCCCTTCTCCTCCTGCCCTCAGTCTTTCCCAGCATCAGGGTCTTTTCCAATGAGTAAGCTCTTTGTATCAGGTGGCCAAAGTATTGGAGCTTCAGCTTCAGTATCAGTCCTTCCAATAAATATTCAGGATGGATTTCCTTTAGAATTGACTGTTTTGATCTCCTGGCAGCCCAAGGCACTTTCAAGAATCTTCTCCAGCAGCACAATTCAAAAGCATCAATTCTTTGGTGCTCAGCCTTCGTTATGGTCCAACTCCAATATAGGAGTTTATACTTAAAACTCTTAAAGAAGCAGACAATATTTTTATCCATCGACTTTTTAAATGATCAGATAAATCCCAACCTTTATCTCACTGGTCGCCAAAGTGAGCCAAAACCCAAGCAGATATTATAGGCAAGGTTTCTACTTGTTCTCTAGTCTAAAGTTCTTCAGAAAGTCTTTGGGAGTATTCCTGGAAGAGAGGCAGCATGTATTATGGATACCAAGTGACCTGGATTTTGGATCCCAACTCCTCTCTTTTTCCAGAGATGTTCCGTTATTGCTTTATTTTTTAATCTGCATTAAACATAGACCTTCAGATATCTTATTTTGGAAGAATCTTATGTCAAACAGCTTACTTGGGCAAAAAAGAATTTTGGTAAAGAGAAATGAGGGGACACCAAGAAACGAAAGGGAAGCTGGACAAGCAGGCTCAGGGAGCTGGGACCTGGGGCGGTTCTAGGACCTAGGTCACAGCAACGAATGGACCCACTTCTCAGGGCTCCAGTGTTGGAAGATGGTTTTGGTATTTGTGTTTAATTGCCAGAAACAAGAATCTGATTGGCTTAGATTAGAAGTGTAACAGTTAACAGTTTTGGGGTACATTTCTTAAGATGGTGCTTCGAAAAAATGAAGGTAGTATATGACACCAGTGATGAGACTATAGTCAAAGCTGCTAAAATAACCAGGATCTCAAGATGCATGAAAAATGATCCAGGTATGGCACCGTATTTTTGTGCTTATCTCTCAGCAAGAATCAATTTAATCTTTGCCCTACTCCTCATCCAACCCCCCCCCCCCCCCCCCCCCCCCCCCCCCCCCCCCCCCCCCCCNCAAGGCCACTCTGTGGCTTGGACTAGGTATCCTCTCTATGCCCAGGGGTGAGTGGAAATACCTGATGGGCATTCCCACCAAGATGATGTGGGGGAAGTGGCTCATTACAGGAAGGCTGAGATGATGTGACCACGGATGCTGGTGGGGACCAACAACCATCAGGACAAGAGAGGTCATATACAAAAGGATTTTCTGCCAACAAGCTCCCAGACCACTGATCTGAGCCTTCATGCCAGATATCCCAAACCATTGGTCTGGGCCAGTGGTTCTTCAAGTGTGGAGCCTGGATCAGCAGCATCAGCACCACCTGGGTACTTGCTAGAAAGGCAACTTGTCAGCCTCGACTCAGGCTTCAGAATCAGAGACTGTGAGATTCTGATGCATGTTGATGTTTGAGACTTAGTCAGTCACTCAGGATGGTAAGTAAATGTTCAGAAACTCCTTTTCTCCTCCACTTCCTTCATATTTCCTTTCTCTTCATTTTCCCTCACTGGTTCTGTACTCTTGGCAGAAGTACAAGTTGAACCTTTTTCAAATGCAACACTCTCCCTAACCTCATAAGCATTAACAGGATCAGTTCTGCAAGATTTCTGCATAAGGCTTACCCCATTGGCCCCAGAAATATTCTGTTACCAAGGATGAAGAGAGTAATGTCATATCCCAGTTTCCAGTGGATTCTATTGTTCTCAGAAAAGAGAGAAAAATTAGACATAGGCTTAGGGATTCAGGGGCTTCCCTGGTGTCTCAGACAGTAAAGAATCTTCCTGCAATGCAGGAGACCCAGGTTGGATCCTTGGGTCTGGAATATCCCCTGGAAAAGGGAATGGCAATCCACTTCAATATTCTTGCCTAGAGAATTCCATGGACAGAGGAGCCTGGTGGGCTATGGCCCATGGGATTGCAAAGAGTCAGACACGATTTTCAGGAGTCACGTTGACAGATATGGCTTGCAAAGTGCTACCGGTTTGCAAAGTGCTACCAGTTTGCTAGGCAGAATGAGTAAGTGTGCTCTTTATTGCTAAATTTCTAAGAACTTTTATTAAGCTCAAGAGAATTCAGAATCTCCAAGAAAGCAACATAATATCTAATGTTACCCAAATGTATCCAGCCAGGGAACATATTCTACCTGAAATATTGTCTTAGAAAATATACCAAGACACCTGCTGTGACCATACCTCCCCCGCCCAAATTCTTTCCCCAGTGGAGGCTCCTGGGGAGTTTTCTGATGAGTGTGGTGTCAGTGAAACTTGACATAAGGACGGAAATTAAATCATCCATCACGAATATTTAGTGCTTACATTCCAAATTAGTGAGTGAATTCACTGACTTGAGAGTCAAGAAATTGGGGTTCAAGTTCTGGCTTGTGTTCAGTTTCATCACTTCTGAGGATTTGGAGATGAGGGAGTTGGCCAGCATTTCGAGGTCTTCGTGCAGTTCTGACCCTCCATGAATGTTAAAATTCTGAAAGAGACTATCATATTTTATGGCATTTCAATTGCAGCAATTTATCTTTAACATTCGACTTCCCTTTTTATGACCATTACCATCTGACATTTGGAGCACTTTAGAACATTCCAATACAGTCTTAGCACCCTTTTACCTCAAAAGCAAATTTCACCGGACATCTTTAATCGCCTATTTCTACTTGAGAGCAAAATAAAGTAAAATTTAGACTGAAAATCTCTGACCCGAAGCCCAGAAGAGATGAATTACTTGATACTTTTTTCCGCAGTAAATGTCAGTAGATCAGATCATGCCTCCTGGTTACCAATCGAGTATCTGAGGGATTATTTGACCCCACTGCTGGTTTGGGTTGGGTCCATATCTGATACGGAGAAGGCAATGGCATCCCACTCCAGTACTCTTGCCTGGAAAATCTCATGGATGGAGGAGCCTGGAAGGCTGCAGTCCATGGGGTCACTGAGGGCTAGACACGACTGAGTGCCTTCACTTTCACTTTCATGCATTGGAGAAAGAAATGGCAACCCACTCCAGTGTTCTTGCCTGGAGAATCCCAAGAACAAGGGAGCCTGGTGGGCTGCTGTCTATGGGGTCTCACAGAGTCAGACACAACTGAAGCGACTTAGCAGCAGCAGCATATCCGATAGGGCCTGACCAGTGGAGACTGGTCTTGCTGGTGGCCCAGCTGATCCATATCGAGTCCTTAGAGGAGATTTGTGGCTGTTTGATTGATGGGGTGTCTTCTCAGAGTGGAACTGGCTTGTGGAATTGTCTCTGCTTAGGAGTCACACTGGCCTAGTTTGGTACCTATTTATTGATCCTGGCTGTTCCCAGGTGGCTCAGTGGTAAAGAATCTGCCTGCCAATGTAGGAGATGTGGGTAGAATCCCTGGGTCGTGAAGATCCCCTGGAGGAGGAAATAACCCATTCTGGTATTCTTGCCTGGGAAATCCCATGGACAGAGGAGCCTGGTGGGCTACAGTTCAAGGGGTCACAAAGAGTCAAACATGACTGAATGACTGAGCATGCACACACTTGCAGAAATGAGCATATAGGAACATGAGCTTTAGGGTCAGATACACCTGGATTCAAATCCTGTCTCTGCAATTCATAAATTGAGTTATCTCAATGTTAATATATCTTTTCAAACTTTGGTGGCAAAGAAATGAGTGTTCTGGAATTCTGGAATGCTAAAGGCAGCAGATTTTTTTCAGGGAAATCCAAGAACTGACTCTGCTTTTTTCCCCCATTGCCTCCTCATGAGGGCATGGCCTGACCAATACTGATCTGGGTTTGAGAACCAAGAGGAAATAGTTTTATTTTAAAGAATGCCTTTAAATGGAGAACCATAGTTTGTCAGTGAAAGTTATTTTGTGGTTCTGATATGCACCTGAGTATATAAAAATCAAGAATTTTTAACTCATAAGAATGAAAATTTTCAAACCTAGTGCATGTAAATGTGTACTTTCAGAGAATTTAGGGACCAAAGGAAGCTAAAGTGAGACAAGTTATAATGGCCCCTGCTCTGTGTGGCCACCTTGATACATTTCTGCATCTTTACCTAAATAAGTTAGTTACATCAAGTAGGACAGAGGAAGTAAAGGAGGGAAAGAAGGAAAAAGGAAATTATATATATATATATTTTCCCTCTCATATATATATGTATATATATTTATAAAGGGAGAGATTCTTACAAATCATAATTCACCTTAAATGCTAACTTATACATGGAAATATGAATACACATTGTAGCCTATATATAGGTACAGCCGTATGTGGCCCTGTCTTTCACAATGTACCTATGGCCAATTCATGTTGATATACAGCAGAAACCATCACAATATTGTAATTATCCTCCAATTAAAATAAATTAATTTTAAAAAGAAAATGTAATTGAAAACAAACCAAAGCTTGATTCAGACTCTTGGAAAATGACAAAGAAGGGAATAAATTCTGATTTCCTACCTATATCTTAAAACTTTTCTTTTATTCTGTTTCAGCCTCTCTCATACTTAGGAATGACTCCTTACCAAACTGTCTTTCTTATTCTTCTTTATTGCCCCGAATATTTGACCTAGGAGGCCTTTCTGTTTTTCTTCCTTCTCTTCCTGCTCTTGTATTTTAAGGTTATTTTAATGTATATCAAACAAACCTCTGTTATTTCTTTAGTTTTCTTCCTTATTTTAGCATGATTTGTATACTGCCTGTGTTGGCCACGTGTCTCCAGAGATACAGAACTAGTGATTCTGTTTATTTGGCAAAATCCAAATGATGCATATATTAACATATATATGTGAGAGAGAGGTTGTAAGGAATCAGTTCACATGATTATGGAGGCTAAGATGTCCCAAGATCTGCAGTAGGCAACCTGAAGACCCAGGAGAGCTGATGGTATAGTTCCAGTCAGAGTCTAAAGGCCTGAGACCTGGGAAATCCCACCGTGGAAGTTTCAGTGCAAACATTGGCAGGCTCGAGACCCAAGGAGAACCACTGTTTCACAAGTTCAAAAGCCAGAAAAAGACGTTCAGTCAGCTCAGAGCAGTCAGCCAGGAGGAGTTTTCTCTTATTTAAGAGAGAACCTACCATATAGCCCAGGGAACTCTCCTCAGTGCTCTGTGGTGACCTAAGCGGGTCGTTGTTCAGTCGCCTTTTCATGTCCTATCCTTCATGACTCCATGGTTTTCATGGGGTTCTCACAGCAAGTATACTGGGGTGGTTTGCCATTCCCTCCACCAGAGTTTTGTCAGAACTCTCCACTATGACCTGTCCATCTTGGGTGGCCCTGCATGGCACGGCTCATAGCTTCATTGAGTTACACAAGCCCCTTTGCCATGACAAGGCAGTGATCGATGAAGGGGTAGACCTAAATGGGAAGGAATCCGAAAAGGGGAGTATATGCAAACATAAAGCTGATTCACTTTGCTGTACATCAGAAACTAACATGGCATTATGAAACAACTATACTCCAATAAAAACAACTACACAAAAAGACAGGATCTGCTTTTCTGTCCTATTCAGGCCTTTAGCTGATTGGATGGAGGGTACCACATTGGGGAGGGCAATCTACATTACTCAGTTTGTGGATTTAAATATTAATCTCACTGAAAAACACCCTCATAGACATCTCCAGAGTGTTTGACCAAATGTCCAGGCAACTCATGGCCCAGCCAAGTTAAATTAACCCTCATGCTGCCGGGTAGACCAAAGCCCATGTACTGGAGCAAAACTTTCCCACCTTAAGGGGCAGAAAGTTGGGGGGAGGCAGATTGCAAGCATAGCTGAACATCTCTTTCTCTCATTCCAGTTCAAAGTGTAAGCGTTAGTCTCTTAGTCGTGTCTGACTCTTTGAGACCCTATGGACTGTAGCCCGCCAGGCTCCTCTGTCCATGGAATTTTCCAGGCCAGAAAACTGGAGTTGGTAGTCATTCCCTTCTCCAGGGGATCTTCCTGACCTAGGGATCGAACCCAGGTCTCCTGCCTTGCAGGCAGATTCTTTACCATCTGAGCCACCAGGGAAGCCCCTGTTCAAATGACCTTGTAAAGAGCACCATGAGAATTAGAGACGATGTATATAAAACAGCCAGTGCAAGGCATACGACAGGTGCTCAGAAGGAAGCTGTATTGTTTGATTATGCTTGGTTTCTCTTAGGTTTGTACAGATGCTCTTATGCTGTGTGTGAGACAATCTATAAAACTAAAGAAAAAAAAAAAATCCAGCGAGTCTGCTCTCCAAGATATGCCCACCCCCTCCAGGTGGTTGAGTGGATAAATGAGTATTAATACAACTTAATGCATTCACTTGGCAAACAGTGAATCGTTCTGTCCCATGGTGGGATAGCATTAGGCCCTGTGGCTACACACAGAAATAAGAGAAGGCCGTTTCCCTGGAGGAACTCATTTCCTGATAGAAAAGATTGTCTGGTAAACAGATTTTTTAAAATGTGAGAAGTGCTAATTAGAAAGAGGTACAAAGAGTTCCCAGAACACAGAAATGGAATGACAAAAATCTACCTGTATACAAAACGAAGAGGCTTCAATTTAGGTTTTAAAGGATTTGGGTTCCTCATAAGAAGGAAAGGGAAAAGAATAAAAACTATTTTGCCTCTTATTTGTTAGGCACTTCCATGTCTTTCCAAGTTTAATCAGTTCAGTTCAGGCACTCAGTTTTGTCCAATTCTTTGTGACGCCATGGACTGAGGCACACCAGGCTTCCCTGTCCATCACCAACTCCCAGAGCTTGCTCAAACTCATGTCCACTGAGGCAGTGACACCATCCAACCATCTTATCCTCTGGTTTCATGCCTAACATTTTCATTTAATTTATGCCTAATGAAGACCCCTAGGATATAGATATTAATGTCTTCATTTTATAGATGAAGACAAGGAGACTCAGAGAGGTTGAATGATTGCCCTGGTGTACACAGCAGGAGGGAACGAAGCCTAGATTTGAGCCAAGGATTTTCTGATTTGATTCCTCTGGAGGGGAAGGATTGCAAAGACATAATGATATGAAAAAGCCTGGGTACACTTCCAACACATTTTGGGAGCACATGACCAGGATGCACACCACAGGAAAGTCACTCTCTTTGGGGATGTGGCATTGGAGATGGTGATAGAAAATGAGCTGAGAAGAAGGCACACGTGGGTGAATGGGGTGGGACATGGGTCGGGGCAAAGGCAGTGATCGGTGTAGGGAGAACTGAGGCTCTCCGGTGTCTCCATACGTGAAGGTATGGGTGGGGTCATGTTTATAAAGATGTGACATTTAGAGTGTGGGGTTCACAAGGGCCTTATTTTGAACCCCAGCTCTGCCAGCCACTAAGTGGACAATTTAGGCAAGTGACTCAGCCTCTCTAAACCCCAGCTCCCCCAGGTGTAAGGTTGGGATGATTGTGGTGTCTAACTCAAAGGACTGTTGACAAGGAAAATAAGACAGTGTGTAAAAATTGCTTAGTAATGTGCCTGATATCCGTTAATTGCTCAATACATGGAATTGTTATCATTACCATTATTCATTTCCTTCGCAGCATTTAGACCCATTTTTCTATTGTACCTAACTTAGGGAACTTGGAGGACAGTCATCATGCATTCTTGATGGGTTCTGTGTGTGTATCTGTGCAACCATACGCTTTAGATACAGCTGTGCTTTCCAAGGACCCCTAGTAATTTATGCCAGGCTGCTGGTCTCACAGGCTATTTATGTTCCCCTATCATAGAAGGCCTGCCCCTGCTACTTGGTCATTTTTGCAACTCATATACAAGGCTGATTAAAGCAAACCCATGTGCATCTGCATCTATAAGGCAGGTGGAGGTGAAAGCAGACGCCGTGACTGTATGCAGCTCTTCACCTAGGCAGGAGGCTGAAGTTGCTCACAGGGGCCCCAGTGAAAATGCAGCCTCAGTTCCCTGGAGTGCAGTGAAATCGATTTGCCGCATGCTCAGTTAGTTTCCAGGGCCCAGGGCCATGGACCTGTGTGCAGATCTTCATATGGTCATTTACTGTGTGCTCTTGGGTGGTTTCCTTACATTCTCTGAACTCAGTTTCACTACTTGTAAAATAGGGATGACATTCTACATCTCGTTGGGAAGTTTTGTGAATTCAAATAAGAATATGTAATTAAAGCATCAAGCATCTATTACATTTTCAATAAGTGAAAACACTGCACATTCACCCACTAGACTTTACATTCCAAGGGAAAGGAGCTACTTTTCAATATGTATATTCCTAGTGTCTGCCACATAGTAAGAACTTACTTGTGTTTGTTGAATGAATAATCAACTAAGTAAGGTGGGCATTCTTTTCTCCTATTATACAGATAAGAAAACTGAAACTCAAGAAGGTGAAATAGATTATCCAAGTTTATCCAGTTACTGAGAAGAGATCTGAACTCGATTTCTAGAGGACTCCGAAGACCACATTCTTTTCTCTGAAACCTGAGTCTTGGTTCAGCCAGATTTTGATGAAGATTCGAGTTTAATGTCTTAATCTCTCTCAATTCTACTTTCTTAGAGAGATGCTAGCAAGAGTAACATTTCTTCAACATCTGCTGTGTACCAGGGGCTGTGCTAGATATTTTATTAACATTATCTTATACAACTTGCAAAAATCACTCTTTGAAGTAAGTATCAGTGTTCCTGGTGGCCATTTGAGGAAAGTGAGGCCCAAATAAGTTGCCTAGTGTCACAAAGCAAGGAAGCAAACAAAGCCAGGATTCCACCCCCAGCTTGTTAAATACCAAGCTGATTTTAAAATTCTCGTCCACATCCTTGTTTGTTTTAGCCAGTGTTCTGGGTGGAACATGGGTAGAATCTTTGAGATGAAGGATTCTAGCAGACTTGTTACAAGAGCTCAGGCAGACAGACCCAGAAAGGCAGATGCTGAATCAGAATTCACATGTATGTGAGGGCAGTTTCTCCCATTCTAATCTCACCAAGACAGAGCTGAACTCCATTTGCCTGCTAGGTAATGGATATTTCCTAAGGCAGAATTATTTATTTAAACCATCAGGTGCACAAATTGGATCTCAGTTGCCAAGAAAAGTACGTTGTTTATCTATCTCTAGAGATAAGTCAGAGAGTATAAACCCTGATTAAGAATTCATACAGGAACTTCCCTGGCACTGCAGTGGTTAAAACTTCGACCTCTACTTCAGGGGCTGCGAGTTCATTTCCTGATTGGGGAGCCAGGATCCCACATGCCTTGCACCCAAAAACCTTAAAGCAGAAGCATTATTTGCAGCAAATTCAACAAAGACTTAAAAAATGGTCCACATCAAGAAAATCTTTAAAGAACAAAAATTCATACATATCTCACTATCATCCACCATTGTTGCTGCTTGGAAGTTCCCAAGGAGAATGTGGGGGTTTTCCTTGATAGGAAGAAGTCCTTGCAGAATGCTCTAATGCCTGGAGAGCACTATAATTCAGGATACCCAAGATGTTTTGCTCTGAGAATTCAGAAAGATAACAGCCTCACATTTATTTACTCTTCCTCCTTATTAAAAGATCTTCAGTTTTGTTCAAGGTAGAAATGTAGCGAACTAAAACTACTGATTTCCTAGATTCTTCTGAAGCTAGGAGTAGGCGAATGAACTAGGTTTGGCTGAGGAGATGAAAACAGTTTGCTGGATGGAGCCTTCAGGAAAGTTTTTGCTTTCTTGATGACAGGGGAGCTATGTCCCTTATCTTGTCACTCTTTTTCTCTTCTAGTTTTATTGAGATATAATCGACACACAGCACTATATATGTTTACAGTGTGCATAATGGTTTGACTTCCATACATTATGAAATGATTACTACATTAAGTTTAGTGAACATCCATCATCTTCTATAGAGATGACACTAAAGAAGTGGAAAATATATATATACATATATAACATATTCTATCTGATGAGAACTCAGGATTTACCCTCAAAAACTTTCATATACATCATACAGCTGTGTTAATTATGTTTATCATGTTGTACATTATATCTCTAGTATTTATCTTATAGCTGAAAATTTGTACTTTTTGACCACCTTCATCCAATTTCCTTACCCCTTACCCTCCTCATCTGATAACTACAAATCTGATATCTTTTTCTGTGAGGCTTTTTTTTTTTTTTTGAAGTATAATTGACCTAAAACACTCTATTAGTCCCTGATACCAACATAGTGATTTGATATTTCTATACATTTCAAAGTGGCCACCAACATAAGTCTAGTGGTTATCTGCCACCGTATGTAGATGTTACATAAGTGGCTATGTTCCCCACACTGTGCATTTCACAAGTGTAGCTCATTTATTTCATAACTGGAAGTTAACCCATCACTCTTACAACTGCTATTACTAAACACACACACAGACACACACAGTCATGCACATGCATACACATTTCCTGCTTGGTGTTACCTACATTTGGTTATGATGCCTGAAACAGAGCAGTCCATGAGGGAAAAGCTTAGAGACCTGCAGAGATGCTGGTCGGAGACCCTTGACCACTGAACCAATGTCAACATCTTCTTGTTATATGAAGGAGGGACCTATCTGTTATTCGACCATTCGGTTATGTGTAGCTGAGAGCATCCTCAAATGAATTATATGGATTTGCCAAGGCATGTCGTGTTAGACCTACCACTTATAAGAGAATGTTGCCTGATTTTAAAAGTAAATCACCAGGGAGTGGCTATAGTGGGGGGTGGGGGAGAAACAAAATAGCCTGGTCTTCCTCTCCTGAACTGGTCTCAAAGTTTTATTTCTGAGTCTTTTAATGAATCTAATTTTAAGGAGAGAGCAAGTCTCCCTTCCTCCCTGCATTATACATCAGGGAACTACAAGGTCAGTGGGGCATAGAATGGGCCCATGAAGGAGAACTCTGACAGTGTCTCATATGGATGGAAAATGTAGGGACATTTATCACCCTTTTAAAAGATGTGAATTTCCCAGAGGGAAGGCAATAGGCTTTTTATTTGAGGATGATGGATTCAGAAACCAAACAGCATGGTGGAAGGCAAGCATAAATAAAGATGATCATCTCTGAGGTGGATTCATCAACTTAATCCATGAAGACAACTTAGTTTCTGTGGAATTTACCCCTTGCTTACTGTTGCAAGTGAGGGTTGTAGAGCTGTCTAAACCAGTGAGAACCAATATGGTAGTTGGAGTGGAATTAATTGCTTTAAAGGGGTAGCAAAGGATGAAATGTACCTCTTATGTCACTGACTTTTAAATGGATTTGGCATCTCTGTGTCATTTGGAAACACTGACAAGGCCACCGATTACAGTCATTGGGGTCGTGCACTGTACCAAGCCAGGGGGTACCAATTGCATTAGATGACCACATGTGACAGCCGCATGGGAAGTGCCTGGTCACTTTAGTTGTCTCTGATGCTTGTTCCAGCTTCTCTGGCACCTCTTCTCTGGTACCCACCCTTTCTCCCCATTTCTGTTAATTCATCTTCCAATTCCAATACATATTTTTGAGCCCTTACTCTGCTCCAGACACTTTCTTAGGGACTGAGAAAACCTTGGTGAAAAACTGATAGACTGGCCTGTTCTTGTAAAGCTAATTCTTAATGTGGAAGATAAATATTAGGTCAGGTGGCTCAGTGGTGAAGAATCGGTCTGCAATGCAGGAGACCTGAGCTTGATCCCTGGGTTGGGAAGATCTCCTAGGGAAGGAAACTGCAACCCACTCCAGTATTCTTGCCTGGGAAATCCCGTGGACAGAGAAACCTGGCGGGCTATAGTCCAAAGGGTCGCAAAAGAGTCAGACAGGACTTGGTGACCAAACAACAAACTCAGAGATAAATATGAATTTACAAATATGATTATCACAGAAAGGAGAGGTCTTTAGTGGTAGGAAAATGTAAAATGTAGGGCTTTCAGCTGGTCTGGAAAGTCAGGGAACACTTGAGCTGAAGTCTGAAGGGACAGATGGAAGTTACTGAGGCAAAGGGAAGGAAAAGCATTTCCTACTGAGGGAACAGTGTGTTCAGAGTCCTATGGGGGGAGGGAGTGTGCTGTGTGAGAGGAACTGAGACCCAGTGTGCTGAATGAGGGGGAGCTCAAGCTCTAACCTACTCTATCTGTCTGATTTTGCAAACCTGTTTGGACCTACTTCCGTGGTGGCTCAGGGCTTCCCTGGTAGCTCAGCTGGTAAAGAATCTGCCCACAATGCGGGAGACCTGGGTTTGATCCCTGGGTTGGGAAGATCCCCTGAAGAAGGGAAAGGCTACCCACTCCAATATTCTGCCCTGAAGAATCCCATGGACTGTGTAGTCCATGGGATTGCAAAGAGTTCAACAGAACCGAGTGACTTTCAGTTTCACTTAGGCCTACTTACTTGCCCTCTGCTCTGTTTAAGTCTCAGTTTGGCCTCCTTACCTCACCCTGGGGCTTCCCAGGTGGCTCAGTGGTAAAGAATCCATCTGCCAATGCAGAAGACATGTGTTTGATCCCTGGGTTGGGAAGATCCCTTGGAGAAGGAAATGGCAACCCACTCCAGTATTCCTGCCTGGGAAATCCCATGGACAGAGGAGCCTGGTGGGCTATAGTCTATGGGGTTGCAAAAGAATTGTACACAACTTAGCAACTAATCAAGCAAACAATAACCTCACCTTCATCCAAGCCCCCCATCCCCTGGCCTTGCCAAGTGACTCTAGAGGGTGGAGCCTCACCTCTCACCTGCCCTTGAGAGTCACAGGATGAGAAGCTAGATGTAGCCACAGCATTGTTCTCCATCCAAAGAACCCAGGGCTCTCAAAGCAAAGTGTTCTTCCTCCAGATGGGACCAGATGGGTGACATTCTCCATTTGCCATCTCAAGTAAAACACTAAGATGCTATAAAAATAAGCCTGGATTTTCCATTCTCACGCCTCATTTTAGCATGTGGAACTCAAATTATCTCCATTGCCAATACTTTCAGAAAATGAAGAGTTGAAAGAGCCAAGAGGGAGGGGAGGAGGGGGGAAAATGCATGAGCTCTTTCTTAAGAAACTCAAAGGGCAATAGGTGGAGGAAAGGACTGTGCTTGCTCCATGCTTTTGGCCTGAGCTTCATAGATCCAGACCTCATCCCAGCTGTGCCACTTTTTATCCATGTGATTCTGGGAGAGCACTCCATTGCACTCAGTCTGTCTCCTCAACTCTGGAAAAAAAAAAAAAAGATATTTACATTCAAGAAC
The DNA here is from genome assembly GCA_006410935.1 of Redunca redunca. Taxonomy (NCBI): domain Eukaryota; kingdom Metazoa; phylum Chordata; class Mammalia; order Artiodactyla; family Bovidae; genus Redunca; species Redunca redunca. Next base: position 685,801 of record SJYQ01000998.1, read on the forward strand.
TGTTTTGAAGATTAAGTCAAGTAATTCAGAAAGTACTTAAGACACGTGAAAACTTATCAGTAAATCTCAGCTGGTATTATTTTATTGTTAAGAAGTATAAGGAAGAGAAAGGCAGACTTTTGCCTATCAGATTAGAAAAATTTTTAAAAATTACTAGAACTTATAAAGACAATCGTTTCAGATTGTCAATCTTCTAGACTTCAGAGGTTGAATTATCACAAGGATGACCACCTGCCAGAGATGTCCTAGAGGAGATTCCTTCTTGAGGGTCACTCTGAATCATCAGAAAAAATCATTATCTCTTTGGTGATAGCTTGGTGTCATTACTTCCTTCTATCTATTTATCTATTTTATTTACAAGATAAATCTGGAGCTTTCAGATGATAACATCCTTATCTGATGGGATTTTGAACCTCTGTTGATGCTCTGCTTAGTCACTCAGTCCTGTCTGACTCTTTGTGACCCCATGGATTGTAGCCCACCAGACTCCTCTGTCCATGGAATTCTCCATGCAAGAATATTGGAGTGGGTTGCCATGCCCTCCTCCAGGGAATCTTCCCAACCCAGGGATTGAACCCAGGTCTCCCATGTTGCACGTGGATTCTTTACTGTCTGAGCCACCAAGGAAGCCCTCCTTGATACTGATGAAGCTGAATTAAGAAACCAGCTCTCAGGCCTTCTCTCAAGGCTCACTGGTAAAGAATACACCTGCCAGTGCAGGAGATATGGGTTCAATCTCTGGTCCAGGAAGACCACATACATGAGGCAACTAAGTCCGTGTGCCATGACTATTGAGTCTGTGCTGTAGAGCCCAGGAACCACAACTACTGAAGCCCACACACCCTACAGCCTGTGCACAGCAACAAGAGAAGCCACTGCAATGAGAAGCCCACACACTACAACTAGAGAGTGGCCCCCACTTGCCGCAACAAGAGAAAAAGCCTGTGCAGCAGTGAAGACCCAGCACAGCCAATAACTAAATAAAATTATTTTTAAAAAACTTAAAAAGAGAAGATGGCGGAGGAATAGGACAGGGAGACCACTTTCTCCCCCACAAATTCATCAAAAGAACATTTGAACGCTGAGTAAATTCCACAAAACAACTTCTGAATGCTAGCAGAGGTCATCAGGCACCCAGAAAAGTAGCCCATTGTCTTCTAAAGGAGGTAGGAAAAAATATAAAGAATAAAAAGAGAGACAAAAGAGGTAGGGATGGAGTTCCATCCTGGGAAAGGAGTCTTTAAAAATAGAGAATTTTCAAAACACCAGGAAACATTCTTGCTGCCGAGTCTGTGTCGAGCCTTGGAACCACAGAGGGCAACATAACCAGGAGGAAAAATAAATAAATAAATAAAACCCACAGATTATGTGTGGTAACTCCCCCAGCAGAGAAGCAGCACAGATGCCTGCATCTGCCACTAGCAAGAGGGGGCTGGGCAGGGAGGCGCTGGCTGCACTGCTTAGAGTAAGGACCAGGCCTGAATGCCCCAAGGGCAACCTGAGGGAACTAACTTGGGCTAGCAAACCAGACTGTGGGATAGCCACCACGTGAAAAGCCCTAACCTAAGACACTGCCAGGCCTGCTCACAGAACGAAGGACTGAGCAGAGCTAGCTGGCTGCAGGCCGGCCCATCCCCCTCTGGAGACAGGCAGGTGAGGGCAGCCAGGGCCCAAAGGGGCAGTCACAGCTCCAGAGAGGCATCATCTACCAAACTGCAAGCAGGCTCCATTGCTAACTAAGACTTCTTGGGATTCTGGATGGTCAATATCCGCCTGAGAAGGTGCGCCAATTGTACACCCAGAAAACTGAGTGGCAGGGATGGGGGAGGCGATAAGTTGCAGCGACCATGCTCACCAAAAACCTCATCACCTGAGCTGCTTGGTCCTGGGAAGGGCACAAAACACAGGCCCAGCTGAGTCTGTGCCTCTGAGGACTACCCGAGTGGCTGAACCTGAGCGGCTTAGACGAGGGAAGTGCATGCAGCCCAGGGCCGGCCTCGGATGGTTCCCAGGGGAGCAACTTAGAGCCTGAGCAGTATAGACAGGGAAAGCACACATGCCTTGAGCAGGGGCAGGCCCAGTGTGGCTGAGACACTGTGAGCATACGCCAGTGTTATTTGTTTACAGCGTCCCTCCCTCCCCACAGTGCAACTGAACAGCTGAGCCTGAAAAAAGTGTCCACCCCCCGACTCCCGCCTTGTGTCAGGGCAGAAATTAGACATTGAAGAGACCAGCAAACAGAAGAAGCTAAACCAGAGGGAACCGCCTTGGAAGTGACAGGAACAATACATTAAAACCCTGTAGTTAGTGCCAACCACATATGAAGGGGCCTATAGATCTTGAGAAATATAAGCCAGATCAAGGAACTATCCAAAAATGAACTGACCCCACACTGCCCACTACAACACCAGAGAAAGTCTTAGATATATTTTTACTATCATTCTTTAATTAAAATTTTTTTTCTTCTATTTTTAAGTCCTGTATTACTCCTTTAATTTTCATTTTTATAACCTACTATTACTTTGCAAAAAAAAAGACCCTATTTTTTAAA
>SJYQ01000998.1:688835-708525 GCA_006410935.1 Redunca redunca
AGAAATATCAATCACCTCAGATATGCAGATGACACCACCCTTATGGCAGAAAGTGAAGAGGAACTCAAAAGCCTCTTGATGAAAGTGAAAGAGGAGAGTGAAAAAGTTGGCTTAAAGCTCAACATTCAGAAAATGAAGATCATGGTATCTGGTCCCATCACTTCATGGGAAATAGATGGGGAAACAGTGGAAACAGTGGCAGACTTTATTTTTTGGGGCTCCAAAATCACCGCAGATGGTGACTGCAGCCATGAAATTAAAAGACGCTTACTCCTTGGAAGAAAAGTTATGACCAACCTAGATAGCATATTCAAAAGCAGAGACATTACTTTGCCAACTAAGGTCCATCTAGTAAAGGCTATAGTTTTTCCAGTAGTCATGTAGGGATGTGAGAGTTGGACTGTGAAGAAGGCTGAGTGCTGAAGAATTGATGCTTTTGAACTGTGGTGTTGGAGAAGACTCTTGAGAGTCCCTTGGACTGCAAGGAGATACAACCAGTCCATTCTGAAGGAGATCAACCCTGGGATTTCTTTGGAAGGAATGATGTTAAAGCTGAAACTCCAGTACTTTGGCCACCTCATGTGAAGAGTTGACTCATTGGAAAAGACTCTGATGCTGGGAAGGATTGAGGGCAGGAGAAGAAGGGGACGACAGAGGATGAGATGGCTGGATAGCATCACAGACTTGATGGACACGAGTCTGAGTGAACTCCGGGAGTTGGTGATGGACAGGGAGGCCTAGTGTGCTGCAATTCATGGGGTCGCAAAGAGTTGGACACAACTGAGCGACTGAACTGAACTGAACTGAGAAGAAATAAAAAAGAGTCAATATATAATGAATAATGCAATAAATGACATCAGAAACACTCTGGAGGGAACAAATAGTAGAATAATGGAGGCATAAGATAGGATTAGTGAGATAGAAGATAGAATGGTAGAAATAAATGAATCAGAGTGGAAAAAAGAAAAACGAATTAAAAGAAATGAGGACAATCTCAGAGATCTCTGGGACAATGTTAAATGCCCCAACATTCTAATCATAGGAGTCCCAGAAGAAGAAGACAAAAAGAAAGACCATGAGAAAATGCTTGAGGAGATAATAGTTGAAAACTTCCCTAAAATGGGGAAGGAAATAATCACCCAAGTCCAAGAAACCCAGAGAGTCCCAAAACAGGATAAACCCAAGGTGAAACACCCCAAGACACATATTAATCAAATTAACAAAGATCAAACACAAAGAACAAATATTAAAAGCAGCAAGGGAAAAACAACAAATAACACACAAGGTGATTCCCATAAGGATAACAGCTGATCTTTTGATAGAAATGCTTCAGGCCAGGAGGGAAAGGCAGGACATACTTAAAGTGATGAAAGAAAATAACCTACAGCCCAGATTACTGTACCCAGCAAGGATCTCATTCAAATATGAAGGAGAAATCAAAAGCTTTACAGACAAGAAAAAGCTGAGAGAATTCAGCACCACCAAACCAGCTCTCCAACAAATGCTAAAGGATCTTCTCTAGACAGGAAACACCAAAAGAATGTATAAACTCAAAACAAAACAATAAAGTAAATGGCAATGGGATCATACTTATCAATAATTACCTTAAAAGTTAATGGGTTGAATGCCCCAACCAAAAGATAAAGAATGGCTGAATGGATACAAAAACAGGACCCCTATATATGTTATCTACAAGAGACCCACCTCAAAACAAGGGACACATACAGACTGAAAGTGAAGGGCTGGACAAAGATATTCCATGCAAATAGAGGCCAAAAGAAAGCAGGAGTAGCAATACTCATATCAGATAAAATACACTTTAAAACAAAGGCTATGAAAAGAGACAAAGAAGGATACTACATAATGATCAAAGGATCAATCCAAGAAGAAGATATAACAATTATAAATATATATGCACCCAACATAGGGGCACAGCTATATGTAAGACAAATGCTAACAAGTATGAAAGGGGAAATTAACAATAACACAATAATAGTGAGAGACTTTAATACCCCACTCACACCTATGGATAGATCAACTAAACAGAAAATTAACAAGGAAACACAAACTTTAAAGGATACAATAGAACTGTTAAACCTAATTGATATCTATAGGACATTTCACCCCCAAACAATGAATTTCACCTTTTTTCTCAAGCACACACGGAACCTTCTCCAGGATAGATCACATCCTGGGCCATAAATCTAGCCTTGGTAAATTCAAAAAAATTGAAATCATTCCAAGCATCTCTTCTGACCACAATGCAGTAAGATTAGATTTCAATTACAGGAGAAAAACTATTAAAAATTCCAACATATGGAGGTTGAACACAAGCTATGAATAACCAACAAATCCCAGAAGAAATAAAAAAAATAAATCAAAATATGCATAGAAACAAATGAAAATGAAAACACAACAACCCAAAACCTGTGGGACACTGTAAAAGCAGTGCTAAGAGGAAAATTCATAGCAATACAGGCATACCTCAAGAAACAAGAAGAAAGTTAAATAAATAACCTAACTCTACACCTAAAGCCTGGAGAATCCCAGGGACGAGGGAGTCTCGTGGGCTGCCGTCTATGGGGTTGCACAGAGTCGGACACGACTGAAGCGACTTAGCAGCAGCAGCAGCAGCAGCAGCAGCAGCAGCACACATAAAGCAACTAGCAAAGGAAGAAATGAAGAACCCCAGGGTTAGTAGAAGGAAAGAAATCTTTAAAATTAGGGCAGAAATGAATGCAAAAGAAACAAAAGAGACCATAGCAAAAATCAACAAAGCCAAAAGATGGTTCTTTGAAAGGATAAATAAAATTGACAAACCATTAGCCAGACTCATCAAGAAACAAAGGGAGAAAAATTAAATCAATAAAATTAGAAATGAAAATGGAGAGATCACAACAGACAACACAGAAATACAAAGGATCATAGCAGACTACTATCAGCAATTATATGCCAATAAAATGGACAACTTGGAAGAAATGGACAAATTCTTAGAAAAATACAACTTTCCAAAACTGAACCAGGAAGAAATAGAAAATCTTAACAGACCCATCACAAGCATGGAAATTGAAACTGTAATCAGAAATCTTCCAGCAAACAAAAGCCCAGGACCAGACGGCTTCACAGCTGAATCCTACCAAAAATTTAGAGAAGAGCTAACACCTATCCTACTCAAACTCTTTCAGAAAATTGCAGAGGAAGGTAAACTTCCAAACTCATTCTATGAGGCCACCATTACCCTAATAACCAAAACCTGACAAAGATGCCACCAAAAAAAAAGAAAAGAAAGAAAAGAAAACTAGAGGCCAATATCACTAATGAACATAGATGCAAAGTCCTTAACAAAATTTTAGCAATCAGAATCCAACAACACATTAAAAAAGTGGGCTTTATTTCAGAGATGCAAGGATTCATCAATATCTGCAAATCAATCAATGTAATACACCACATTAACAAATTGAAAAATAAAAGCCATATGATTATCTCAATAGATGCAGAGAAGGCCTTTGACAAAATTCAACATCCATTTATGATAAAAACTCTCCAGAAAGCAGGAATAGAAGGAACATACCTCAACATAATAAAAGCTATATATGACAAACCCACAGCAAACATTATCCTCAATGGTGAAAAATTGAAAGCATTTCCCCTAAAGTCAGGAACAAGACAAGGGTGCCCACTCTCACCGCTACTATTCAACATAGTTCTGGAAGTTCTGGCCACAGCAATCAGAGCAGAAAAAGAAATAAAAGGAATCCACATTGGAAAAGAAGAAGTAAAACTCTCACTGTTTGCAGATGACATGATCCTCTACATAGAGAACCCTAAAGACTCCACCAGAAAATTACTAGAGCTAATCAACGAATATAGTCAAGTTGCAGGATATAAAATCAACACACAGAAATCCCTTGCATTCCTTTACACTAATAATGAGAAAGTAGAAAAAGAAATTAAGGAAACAATTCCATTCACCATTGCAACGAAAAGAATAAAATACCTAGGAATATATCTACCTAAAGAAACTAAAGACCTATATATAGAAAACTATAAAACACTGATGAAAGAAATCAAAGAGGACACTAATAGATGGAGAAATATACCATGTTCATGGATCGGAAGAATTAATATTGTGAAAATGAGTATACTACCCAAAGCAATCTACAAATTCAATGCAATCCCTATCAAACTACCAGCGGTATTTTTCACAGAACTAGAACAAATAATTTCAAGATTTATATGGAAATACAAAAAACCTCGAATAGCCAAAGCAATCTTGAGAAAGAAGAATGGAGCTGGAGGAATCAACTTGCCTGACTTCAAGCTCTACTACAAAGCCACAGTCATCAAGACAGTATGGTACTGGCACAAAGACAGAAATATAGATCAATGGAACAAAATAGAAAGCCCAGAGATAAACCCACACACCTATGGACACCTTATCTTTGATAAAGGAGGCAAAAATATACAATGGAGTAAAGACAATCTCTTTAACAAGTGGTGCTGGGAAAATTGGTCAACAACTTGTAAAAGAATGAAACTAGATCACTTTCTAACACCACACACAAAAGTAAACTCAAAATGGATTAAAGATCTAAATGTAAGACCAGAAACTATAAAACTCCTCGAGGAGAACATAGGCAAAACACTCTCCGACATAAATCACAGCAGGATCCTCTATGATCCACCCCCCAGAATTCTGGAAATTAAAGCAAAAATAAACAAATGGGATCTAATCAAAATTAAAAGCTTCTGCACAACAAAGGAAAATATAAGCAAAGTGAAAAGACAGCCTTCTGAATGGGAGAAAATAATAGCAAATGAAGCAATTGACAAACAACTAATCTCAAAAAGATACAATCAACACCTGCAGCTCAATTTCAGAAAAATAAACGACCCAATCAAAAAGCGGGCCAAAGGACTAAACAAACATTTCTCCAAAGAAGACATATAGATAGCTAACAAACACATGAAAAGATACTCAACATCAGTAATTATCAGAGAAATGCAAATCAAAACCACAATGAGGTACCATTTCATGCCTGTCAGAATGGCTGCTATCCAAAAGTCTACAAGAGATAAATGCTGGAGAGGGTGTGGAGAAAAGGATACCCTCTTACACTATTGGCAGGAATGCAAACTAGTACAGCCACTGTGGAGAACAGTGTGGAGATTCCTTAAAAAACTGGAAAGAGAACTGCCTTATGACCCAGAAATCCCACTGCTGGGCATACACACCAAGGAAACCAGAAATGAAAGAGACACGTGTACCCCTATGTTCATCACAGCACTGTTTATAATAGCCAGGACATGGAAGCAACCTAGATGTCCATCAGCAGATGAATGGATAAGAAAGCTGTGGTACATATACACAATGGAGTACATATACTCAGCCATTAAAAAGAATACATTTGAATCAGTTCTAATGAGGTGGATGAAACTGGAGCCTATCATACAGAGTGAAGTAAGCCAGAAAGAAAAACACCAATATAGTATACTAACATGTATATATATGAAATTTAGAAAGATGGTAATGATAACCCTGTATGCGAGACAGCAAAAGAGACACAGATGTATAGAACAGTCTTATGGACTCTGTGGGAGAGGGTGAGGGTGGGATGATTTGGGAGAATGGCACTGAAACATGTATAATATCATATAAGAAATGAATTGCCAGTCCAGGTTTGATGCAAGATACAGGATGCTTGGGGCTGGTGCACTGGGATGACCCAGAGGGATTGTATGGGGAGGGAGGTGGGAGGGGGGCTCAGGATGGGGAACACGTGTACACCCATGGCAGATTCATGTTGATGTATGGCAAAACCAATACAATATTGTAAAGTAAAAACAAAACAAAACAAAACAAAACCTTAAAAAGAAACCAGCTCTTCCTATCCCTTCAATCTATTCCTATCAGCATCTTATTGTCATGGTAGAACCTGAGGTCTTTGAATAGATAGACCTAGATTTCAGTCCCTCTTATCTGTCTGTGTGACCTTGAGTAGTTTACCTTCTCTGAGGCCTATTTCCTTATGTATTAGAAAATGATATCCACACATGAGCAGCATGGTTTTGGGGGTTGGGGGTTACAGATAATGACTACATAGTGCTTAGCACAGTATCTGACACAGAGTTGGGACATAGGAACTGGAAATTACAGCAATCAACACAGAAATAATAATGATTATTGTCACTGTTGTTACTGTTTATTCAATATATTTTCAAACTATAAAAAGCTCTTCCATTTGAAACAGCCACAGAGAAAGAATATTCTGCTTTAGTGAGAGAGAGACCAGCATAGTGAACTGAGTGGGAAAGTTTTGACCTGCAGACTTTATGCTGTGTGCTCTGTGTATGTGGGCTTTGTAAGATTGGAAGCCCTAAAAAGAAGTTACAAGAGTACCTACCAGGGGAGAAACTGATCACAAAGCCAAGTGTGAGCAAGAATTATGCTTTCCTTCTGTGCTACAGCAACGGCGCACCCTCTGGGGACTGGTTTTCATTTGTAATCTTAGTAACTCAGCTGGCTGCAGACAGCCAACCGTATATCGACTGGGGGCCCTGCAGGAGAGCTCAGCCACGAGGACACCCAGGGACCACATGTTTGCTTCTTAGTTACCACTCTCTATGGTGTGTGTGTGTGTGTGCGTGTGCATGCGTGCACAAGTCCTCATGCCAGGACAATTCTGAACCTTCATTGGACCTGGTAATGAGAAATGCAGTTCTCTGGGCACAAAGTAACATAACAGCTCCATCCAAATATGGCTTCTTGCAGCTACAGGCCACATCCCTAGGGTGACCCCAGCCCTGCAATTAAAATGCCTGCCTGAGAACTCTCAGTGCTACTAGGAAAGTGCTGTTTGTTCCAGCCAATACCTGATAATAAACTCCTGACCATTGACTGAAAAGGTCTGACCGCTGTGAATATGTATCGCTTCCATCTCAAGTGTTTTTCTGAAGGACCTGAAAGCCTTTCATTTGAAATGTACTCATCAGAGAGGCGAGGGCCTCTGGCTCCCAGTCTCTGTGGGAGGATGGAATCCTAGCTTCCGCGGCTGCCAGCTAGCAGACGCAGCTGCCTAATCGCATTTACCCTGATCAACACTTTGTAGGTTTTCTCTCTTCTGACTCTACTGAACCCCTGCCCCCCATCCTTCCTTTAAAACGCTTGAATCACCTCTGCACGAATTAGAATAAAGTTCAGCTTTCCCCCTGCTGTCAGTAGTTACTGAATAATACCTGTTTTCACTGCTTTAACTAATGTCTGGTTGTGTTTGTCTTTGATGGCAGAAGAGTTTTCACAGGGCATGGTGGATGTATTTCGTCACTGACAGAGGGTCAAGGGATGTTTCTCTTATTTCTTTTCTTTCTCCCGATCAAGAGGCTGCTCCAGGCTATTGCTATAGTGCCTACATCTTAAAACCATGGGCATAAAATGGGAATAATAATAGTAATAGCTGCCTAATGATGTTGCCTTGAGGATTAATTAAGTTAACAGAGTTGGTTGATCTGAAGAAACAGAGCATTTCAGGTTCCCCCCCATCTCCTGGGATGCACCATGAATTCTAGGAATTTCCTAAAACAGGGTCCCCAACCTCTAGGGTTTGATGACTGATGATCTGAGGTGGAGCTGATGTAATAATAATAGAAATAGAGTTCCCAATACATGTAATGTCTTTGAATCATCCCCAAACTGTCCCCTCACCCCAGTCCATGGAAAAATTGTCTTCCATGAAACCGATCCCTGGTGCCAAAAAGTTTGGGGATCACTGGCCTAAAATCTTTCAACTGTCCCACCACAGACCCTTTTTGAGGGGATGTCAGGGGCTGTCCAAAGAAAATCTGGAAGGCATGATGCAGCTATGGAGCCTTCAGACATGCCAGATATTGAACAAGAGACTTCACCTTCTTTATCTCGGGTAGGTCTTCCAACAGAACTTCTGTCTGTAAAGTTAGGGGACGAAAGCAGATTGGCCACAAGAGTTTATCTTTTTTCTCTCCTGAAACCCTCCTAGAGAGGGAGCAAAGAGAAAAGAAAGAAAGGAAGAAGGAGGGGTAAAGAGGGAAATAAGGAGAAAAGGAGGTGTTAACTTACAGTGGCAGAGCGCAGGAGAGGAGAGAGCAGATGAAGAGAGAGATTTCGATGATTCTGGAAGGTGGAGAGCAGAGGAGGGTTGACGGGTGGGATCAAGAGGTGGAGATGGTTGTAATCCAGGCATCCTAGCCACAGGATGCTAGAGCAGGTGGGGCTGAGTGGGATTAACCATTTAGATGGAGCTGTTGACTCTCCGATTCCCCACCGCACGACCCCACCTGACTCAGTCAGACGACTACCTCTCTTCCCTTCTTTCACCCCTGCCACACAGAAGTGGGATTTCTCTAGTAGTAAATAAGAAAGCCTCAGGACTCTGGGTGTCAACGAGGACAGCAAACCATTGAGAAGAGAGATGGGCAAACACTGGGACTGCTCCCTTCTCCCCTCACCCACAGGCTTGGGGGATTTTTATTTGGAGGAACTGACAGATCCATGAGAAAAGACATCAAGATACTGAAATATTTATGGTTCCCAAATGAATAGGCTGACTCACCGCCTCATTACCCAGCAAAGAATTCCATCAGTCAACACCCTGCTCCCCCTCTACACACACACACACACACACACACACACACACACACAAGTTACAGAGGGCTCCCTAGTGTTCTCCTTTTCCAAAATCTAACCACCACACAGGGTGGGGAATCTCCAATCTGAAAGAGAAAGACCCAAACCAGGGGAGGACAGAAGAAATCTGCAGTGTTTAAATATGTGGAAGTAAATATTAGAGGAATCAGATTAAGTGGTAGAGAGTAGCTGCCCCCAGAGATCAGGATTCAGGAGTAGGGAGGCCTGAAAATGTTGATTTTCATTATAAGACATTCAGCACTCTTTGATTAAAACAAATAATCTGTGCATTATTATGGCAGACATAAAATTTAATTTTAAAACAATATTCTTACAAGGTAGGGACAGTTTCTCTTGAGCAGATGAGTAAAACTGAGGCTCAGAAAGGTTAGATGACTTGCCAGTATCACATAGCAAGTAAATCACAGAGTCAGACTTGAATCCCAAAGTGTCTATCTTAGGGCTTCCCTGATGGCTCAGACAGTAAAGAATCCATCTGCAATGCAAGAGACGTGGGTTCGATCCCTGGGTTGAGAAGATCCCCTGGGAGAAGGAAATGGCAACCCACTCCAATACTGTCACTTGGAGAATGCCAGAGGAGCCTGGCAGGCTACAGTCCATGGGGTTGCAAGGAGTCAGACACAACTGGTCAACTAAGCAGAGCTCAGTGTCTATATTAAAACTTAAGGGCCTTCCTGTTCCTCATGAGTGATTCTTTGCTTGCAAGGTAAATTTGGTTAAAGAAAATCAGCAGGTAATATTCCTCTTACGAGCCTCCTATGAGGTCGGCTAGAGTGAACGGGTGATGCAGTAAACTCTTCCAGGTTCCTCATTAAGGGAATGAGACTGAGGGCCCTGGATGTGACCAGCTGTTCACAGCAGGATTCTAGGCATGATCTCCACAGTGGCTAAGAGAGTTACTGCTGGAACTCAAAACGGCGGCCCCCGAGGACTACCAGAAGACAGAAAGAAATGGAAAAAACAAAGTCTTAAAATACATTATTGATGTCTGACTGCATTGGGAACTGGAGAGTTTTGAGGCATTTTTTTAGAGATTTTACAAAATCTCCTTCCTTTTAAAAAATAAATAAAATGGGCTTAATGCCAGAAATCCAGGTCTTTACAAGAGTTGTTTTTTCAAAAGTTAGCAGGGTTTTTCACAGTTTAGGCAACCCCAAAGAATGCCAGCCTCTTGTTTTGTGTGCTGCCATTAAAGGCGGCAGTGCAGGGCCACTAGAAGTTTAATCTAGATGTTTATAGATAGAGGCTGATCAATTAGGAGGGTGAAAAAGGTTGAGAGGACGCACTGGGTCCTACTTCTTTGGGTCTGACAACTCAAATGCAGGTGGAGCTGAGATTGGGGAATCCAAAGGTGAGAGCTTTTCGTTGTCTCTTTTTATAGGAAAGCACCCCATCCAGGTCAACTTGAAATACTGCTTCTGTTTATCAAAGGCTATTCCCTCTCTGGGGCTTCCCTGGTGGCTTAGTCGATAAAGAATCCACCTGCAATGCCGGAGACCTGGGTTGGAGACCTGGGTTTGATCCCTGGGTTGGGAAGATCCCCTGGAGGAGGACATGGCAACCCAGTCCAGTGTTCTTGCCTGGAGAATCCCCACGGACAGAGGAGCCTGGCAGGCTGCAGGCCATGGTGTCACAAAGAGTCGGACACGACTCAGTGACTAAGCACACATATCCTCTCCGAGGCCTCCTCTGGCTGCCCACAATTAACACCATGGGATAGGTTAGGTGTCCAGCTTTTGGCTTCTTTGGAAGCCCCCTCTAGCGGCGGTAGTGGTAAAGAACACACCTGCCAATGCAGGAGACATTAAGAGACTCAGTTTAAATCCCTGGGTCAGGAAGATCCCCTGGAGGAGGAAATGGCAACCCACTCCAGTGTTCTTGCCTGGAGAATCCTATGGACAGAGGAGCCTGGTGAGCTACAGTCCATAGGGTGCAAAGAGTTGGACATGGCTGAAGCAACTTAGCATGCATGCACACACCCTCTATGTTAGCAATTAAGTTGGGATTATTTTTTCACCTTGCCTAGCTGACTAAGCTTTGCAAGGATAGGGACTACATTTGTGCATACAGTCTTTCATCACTTGGCAGATTACCTGGCACACAGCAGCCTTAATAAATATTTCCCGATAGGCCAAGAGAATGGAATGTCATAACTCAACAGTACATTCTCCCAAGAAGATGTTTCCTTGTTTTCCTGAGAGGTAGGGTTCACTTTCCCATCCTCACTTAGAATAGCTCAAATGTGACATTCATGCTTATCACAAACTTAAAAATACATATTTTATTGAAGTATAGTTGATTTACAATGTTGTGTTACTTTCTGGTGTACAACAAAATGATTTAGTTGTATAGGTTTCCCTGGTAGCTCAGCTGGGAAAGAATCTGTCTGCAACTCTAGAGACCTGAGTTCGATCCCTGGGTTGGGAAGATCTTCTGGAGGGAGGGCATGGCAACCCACTCCAGCATTCTGGAGAATCCCCATGGATAGAGGAGCCTGGCGGGCTACAGTCTATGGGGTCACAATGAGTCAGACACAACTGAGCGACTAAGCACCTATACTCTTTTTCATATCCTTTTCCAATATGGCTTGTCACAGGATATTAAATATATCAGTAGGGCCTTATTGTTTAGCCATTCTATATAATAGTTTGCATCTGTTAATCTCAAACTTCTAATCCATCCCTCCTCCAACCTCTTTGGCAATCACAAATCTGTGATTTCTCTATATCTGTGAATCTGTTTCTGTCTCATAAGTATGTTCATTTGTGTCATAGTATTAAAAACTTTTGTTATTAAAACAATCTTAGACAACGTATATGAGTTGTGCATAAAGTGGGGATAACACATATATATTAGAATAATTAAGACAATCTCAACCTGGAGAACAACCATCATTCCCTCAACCATGGCCAATGAACCATTTTTCTGAATGGATTTTGTGTGTATTTCACTGTATTCAGTCTTTCAGCTTTCCAAATATTACAATTTATTAGGAAATTTTTCTGCCCTTGTTACAACAGGGTATACCAGGAACTCTGTGTGTTGGCATGTCTGCAGTCCTTTCCCTTTTCTTCTTTTGAAAAGCCATCAGCCTTAGGCTTCAGACAGTGAGAAGGGAAGTTAATTTCTCGTGTTGGATTAATCTTGTCTCTCTCTTCTTCTTTATTTTTCATAAAATAAGAGTAAGTGTAAGGTGTTAAAGCATAAGACACATGGTAGAGTTTAGATAGGCAAAATGTTGATGAGCTAACCCTTTCATAGCTGAAATGCCCAAGAAATTAAATAGTAACCTAACAAGTTTTTAAATGGGAAGGCTGACTTTCCAGACCATTGTGAGCTCGAGTCATGGCTGCAGTGAAACTAGGACACAAGATCTGGGAGGGGTTTTAATGGATAAACTCTAACCAGCTCATTTGATAATGGGAAGGTTCACAGAGGGTAAGTAAATCACTTCCAAGTCAAGGAAATTTCTTTCGGCACTGGGAGAAGTAATTTGGTAATGGAAATAATATTTTAAAATATTGCTTATTTGTTTTCACTGTCTACCACAAGAATCAAGACAGCCCTTGTATCATTAGAGCCCGAGGGAAGACAAAAGAAAAAAATTACTCCAGAAAAGAGCAGGATAAAATATGGGAGAAATCCTCACACGACAGGAAAAAGTGCCTCTCTTTTTCTGGCTCAGTACGGTTTGAGCTAAGGACAAAAACGATATTGGGAAACACATAGGTTCTTACCTCTTTTCAGGATTAAGTCAGGAGGTAGTTTGGGATTTGGGGATTTAGACACCTCCCAAGATGCCCCTACACCAATAGGTAGACTTCCACATCAAAATGGGGCAACAAGATTGGAGGACAAGGGGGAGGCGACATCAACATCCTCAAGTCACCCTAGAGGCCCATGATGTAGAAAGGACAAAGACATTTTCCCATCCATCAAGATGGGAGAGGAAGAGTGTGGCTAATAGTATTATCTGGTGTTTACCAGGGTGAGACAAATTACCCTGTTACTGGGAGCTATGGCATTCCTAGACCTGGGGTCGCATTAAAATCAAGTATAGCCAGCCCTTCCAACAGCTAACATGAGGTTGAATCAGAATTTGGGTCCTGACAACATGGGAAAACAGGTCATGAATTTAGCAGTCCCAGGCTTCTCCATCAGATCTTGATGCTGACCAGTGAGCAGTTGGGCACAGTGCACTGCCACAGAGAGAGGGGTCAGAAGTATGTAAGCCACCCAGAGTCCTCCTCTTCCTTTCTCTCTTCCCAATGCCTGATTATATCTTGGGAATGATCAGGAAGAGAGGAAGGAAGTTGGAAAACTCACATTACTAAAAAAAGAAATGCAGAATTTTCCTGTAGAAATTGTTTACAACGGTAAACAGCACTGTGCTGTGCTTAGGCACCCAGTCATGTCTGACTCTTTGTGACCCTATGGACTGTAACCCACCAGGCTCCTCTGTCCATGGGGATTCTCCAGGCAAGAATACTGGAGTGGGTTGCCATGGCCTCTTCCAGGGGATCTTCCTAACCCAGGGATCGAACCTAGGTCTCCCGCATTGCAGGTGGATTCTTTACCAGCTGAGCTACCAGGGAGGCCCTAAACAGGACTAAACTTAGTGTATTTGGATTAACCTTAGCAACCCCCACCCCAAATCTCGTTTACCCACCAAAGCAAAAGAGAGAATTCTTAAAGAAGTTAAGACAAGTCATAGAAGATAACTAAGGTGCACACCTCCTTTGCACAAATGTAGTAAGAACACATTTGCAACCTGGGTATACATTTTAAGTGCTATTGTTGCACTGTCCATCTGTCTTAATTCAGTTTAGTGCCACAGGCAGGTGCTTACACACAGGCATTACTTATTAGTGAGGCTCGTTGGTGAGCCTTGGAGATGCTGTACAGGCCAGAAAGTGAATAAGTGAAAAAAGGTCATTGATTCAGTCTTTTTGTGAATGAGCCTCTTTATCCCTGCCATGAAAAGTGGGCATGATGGACACTTTAATGCCATCTTCCCTTTCTAGCACTTCGGAGCTTACACTGAAGTACAACTCCATGTTCCCCTAGAGCAATGCCACTTTTGTTCTTTAAAATAATCTTAAAGATTATCTACTCCAGTCCCTTCATCTCACTTGGGGAAACCAAGGCTTTGTGAGGCAAGATGGTTTTTTGTCCCTGGCCATAAAGAAAGTTGCAAATGCAAGGCCCCGGTTCATCTGCTAATCTATGTTTTCAACCTTCCCTATACATAAAAAAGATCACACTCAACCATCTGGTCTACCTGACTGAAGCATTTGCCAGTAGCAGATGGGAGGCTGAACCCGGATGTTTCCTGGGATCTGGCAACTCTCTGACCCCTGAGACTCAGTTCCATGCACTTTTCCCTTGAGTTTTGGCACATCCCCAAACTTTGTGCTCCTAAGAAGACTATGCCACCCTGTCACTGGGACTTGCAAAATCCCAAGAAAACACTGACATGTGGACAGCAGGATTCGCAGTGTTCTCTGTCTTCTCAAACGGAATCCACAGGATGCCAAAAAGACAAATGCATTTTTCTCCTCCAAATTATTCCTCCTACAAATGCTAAGTGTCTCCATCTGGGAGGCATTTAACATTTCAAGCAGCTATCGCTGATCTGTAGGAGGACTCGCCAAGTATCAACTGTCTCCTTAAAATAACTCCCTTTGTTGCTGCAGGAGCCGCTGAGTTCCAACCCAGGCAGGAGGAGAGACACAGTGTTTCTGGGGAGCCCCAAAGTTAAAGGAAAGCACAGACAACCCTCCCCTCACCTGGGTCCCCCCCACTGGTATCTCTTCAGAGGTGTGTTTTGAGATGGTGTACAGATGGCATTTCATCCCTCTCCTGGGTCACAGTGTGTTCTGGGAGGATGGGTTTCCAGAAAAAATTTCATCAGTGACATTCCCCCAGATGACAGTCTCACGTTTCTTCTGACACCTTAAGTTCATTCAGATACTTACAGGAAACCATACAAAGTTCCTGCGAGGCCGAGTTAAAACTCATCCCAGAAAAGGTGGCAGTGATGAGAAGAACTGAGCTCTGAATAAGATCCAAGAGCTTGTCTTTACCACTTCCTCTTCTGCTCAAAGTTGTGAAATCTGATCACGGGAGAATAAACACTGGACTAACAATTTCAAACAACTAATCCTGCATCTATCCACTTATGCTTCCTCAGTTTCTTTATTATCTATCCTGTGGTTGTTGCTGAAGAGTCCCCAAGACAGAGGAGACACACAGCCTCTGTCATCAAGAGTGCATCAACTAATGAGGGGGGTGTATAAAGTATGTTCACAAACATCACTCAATCTGGGTAGGATGGTGTGGGAAATCCTGCTAAAGAACTATAGAAATTGGAAGGAGGAGAGGTCATTGCTTGCTGAGTGACCAGAGGGAGACTTCGTGGTGTTAGATGGTGTTTGTCGTAAACCTTCAAGGAGGGGGATTAGAGCATGTGGGAATCAGTAAGGGAAAGACATGTCAGGTGTGTGGCAAAGGCAGTTCAATGTTGTAAAAGCAACCTGAGCTGAATTTCATTTATTCATTCTTCCTTTCATTAATTCATTGAAAGTGACAGATATTTACTGAGCACAGAGTGTGTTCTGGGTCACAGAACTAGGACTTGGGCATATCAAGATATTGTAAACATGACCTCAAAGAATTTTATCAAGTGGCTAATCAGAAAAGTTGAGGAGAAAGTACACATAGGGTGATCAGGACAGTAACCAAAGAACCACTGGAGACTGTGGGAGAACAGAGGATGGGCTCTTGACTCAGACTTGGGAGTCAGAAGACGTCCTGCAGGGGGAGAAAGCAGCCAAATGCCAGCTATGGAAAGAGAAATGCATTTCAAGACATGCTCAGTGTGGACACAAGCTCCGTGGTCAGAGACTAGAGGGCAGTGTGCCAGGTGGGAGGGTGGCAAGAGAGTGGGACTGGATTCAGGAGTTTGAATGCATTTCTTAGCACAGGGAGACCCTCTTGCCCTCCTTCTATTTATGCTGCTGTAGTAGAAAGAGTGAGGGAGTTGATTCACAGCAATGCTGGCAGCCCGTGATGGGTGGGAAGGTCTAGCTCTGAAAATGTCCAAAGCTACTGTCTACCACTTGTTTGTTAGTATGCATATCCCATTTGTGCTATTGGCTCCTTTTTCCTGATGTGTTGGTCTCAGTTGCCAGTGACTTTATTGAGGACAGGAAATAAGCCCTGGGAGCAGCTAGTACAGGACTGAGCTACGTGGTAGACGCTCAGTGTGAATTCAATGACTTATTGGCAATTTGTGTGCTTGTGTGTGTGTGTGTGTGTGTGTGTGTGTGTGTAACTGAAGGAGTGCTGGGTATGTGATTCTGTAGGAGCTGAAATATGGGCTCATTCTTACATTTGAGAGACTGAAATATTTCTTCAGCTATTATCGTCATTGTTGATTCTCCCTTATGTACTCAATCCTTTGTTCTCTTCCTTATGAATGCTAATTGATTGGCTAGGAAGATAAACTTTCAAAGAAGACATTTTTAGATAATGTATGTACTTGTGTGCACGTGCTCACTCACTCAGTTGTGTCCGACTCTTTGTGACCCTGTGGACTGTGGCCCTCCAGGCTCCTCTGTCCATGGAATTTTCCAGGCAAGAATACTGAATCAGGTTGCCATTTCCTCCTCCAGGGGATCTTCCCAACCCAGAGACTGAACGCGTGTCTCTTGTGTCCCCTGCATTGGCAGGCGGATTCTTTACCTCTGGGGCCACCTGGGAAGCCCAACACATGTGTTTAAACATGGTCATGTGTTGATGAATGGTCATCTCCATGTCTGTCACTGGATGGTTTAAAAATGGAAAATTATCTCTTGCAATTTCTTTGAAAATTGAGAAATTTGTTAAATTCTATATGTCATCTAAAGGATAAAAAAGTATTACTTTATCCTAAACATTCAAAAGTATTGTTGAATATTCCAAAAAGATTTTAAAAATTTTAGAAAAGTAATATCTCTGTGGGGCTTTCCTGGTAACTCAGCTGGTAAAGAACCCACCTGCAATGCAGGAGACCCCAGTTTGAATCCTGAGTTGGAAAGATTCCCTGGAGAAGGGGTAGGCTACCTACCCACTCCAGTATTCTTGGCTTCCCCGGTGGCTCAGAAGGTAAAGAATCTGCCTGTAATATGAGAGACCTAGATTCAATCCTTGTGTTGTGAAGATCCCCTGGAGGAGGGCATGGCAACCTATTCCAGTATTCTTGCCTGGAGAATCCCCATGGACAGAGGAGCCTGGCAGGCCACACTCCATAGGGTCATGAAGAGTCAGACAGGACTGAGTGGCTAAGCACAATGCAACAGTATCTCTGTAATATATTAATATGCTGTTGCATATCTTTTTATTCTTTTATGTATATGTATATCATGTTATCTTGGAGAAGGCAATGGCAACCCACTCCAGTACTCTCGCCTGGAAAATCCCATGGATGGAGGAGCCTGGTAGGCTGCAGTCCATGGGGTCACTAAGAGTCAGACATGACTGAGCGACATCACTTTCACTTTTCCTTTCATGTATTGGAGAAGGAAATGGCAACCCACTCCAGTGTTCCTGCCTGGAGAATCCCAGGGACGAGGGAGCCTGGTGGGCTGCCGTCTATGGGGTCGTGAAGAGTAGGACTCGACTGAGCGCCTTCACTTTCACTTTTCACTTTCATGCATTGGAGAAGGAAATGGCAACACACTCCAGTGTTCCTGCCTGGAGAATCCCAGGGACGGGGGAGCCTGGTGGGCTGCTATCTATGGGATCGCACAGAGTCGGACACAACTGAAGCGACTTAGCAGCAGCAATATATCATGTTATATACTGATTTACAGGATACATTTTAAAATGATATAAACAGTGTGTAAAGACTAAATTCTTTTATGTAAACATAATTTTCAACATGTAGCTGCATAGTCTGAGAACTTAGGCCTCAAGGGGAGAATAGGCATTAATCCAATAATACTCCAAATAAATATGGAATTCCTGCCATGAGAAATGCTGCAAAGGAAATGCTCCAGTTAAGAGTACATGGCAGGGGATTTGACCTGGAGGTCAGGAAAAGCTTCTACAAGAAGGTGATGACTGATTTGAAATCTCAATGGTAATTACATGTTGTTGCCCGGCAGGGATGGGCAAAGAAGGAACGAGCAGGTGCTCTAGCGGAGATGACAGTGTATGCAAAGTACCTGCAACAGGTAGCAGGAGGACTTTTGGGCACTTCTATCTTCGAACTGATTCTCACAGCTCCGTGTATGTCTTCACTTGCCTCTGGCCATCTTATTGAACTCTCTGTGCTTCTAATTATTTTTCAGTTGAACTCCCTGGGTTTTCTAGATATACACTCATGCTGTTTGCAGCTAATCATAAGAGCTGTCATGACTTCTGCCTTTGCTGTGTGTCAGGCACCGTGCCAAGGGCTCTGCCTGTGTTTGCTTGTGTAATCCTCTCTGTCCTTTATGCAGTGGGCTGACTGTACACAAGAAGCTGACCCCAACCAGCTCAGTAATTTGCCAAAATGGTGAGCGAAGCAGCAGGAACCCAAACCCAGGTCTGAGGCCAATGTGTGTGTGTGTGTCCAGCCTGGCATTAAACTAACCTTTTTTTTTTTTTAACATTTAAATAATTTATATTTGATTCTGAACCTTTGTACTGAAAGTCAAAGCATCAAGAAATTTCTACTTTCTTTTATCAAATAGGAAATTATCTTTTCATTGCAGAAAGAACACTTTACATGACATCTACCCTCTTAACAGATTTTTAAGTGTGCAATATCATACCGTTATCTATAGGGAACAATATTGTACAGCAGATTGCTAGAACTTACTCATCTTGCAACACTCAAGCTTTATACCCATTGAACTGATACCTCTTTACTCCTTTCCCCGTCCCTGGAAACCAAGTTTCTACTCTCTGTTTCCAAGAGTTTGACTGCTTTAGATGCCTCATGTAAGTGGGACCATGAAGGGTTTGTCCTTCTCTGACTGGCTTACTTTCACTTAGCATAATGTCCTCAGCTTCATCCATGTTGTTGCAAGTGGCAGGATTTCACTCTTTTTTAACGTGGTGTAAGATTCTGCCACACATGTACCACATTTTCTTTATACATTCATCCATTGATAGACACTTAGGTGTTTCCATATCATGGCTATTGTAAATAGCGCTGCAGTGAGCATGAGAGTGCAAATACCTCTCTGAAATCCTGACTTTAATTCTTGTGAATGCATGTCCAAAAATAGGATTGCTGGATCACACAGTAGTTTTATTTTTAGTTCTCAGTATACTGCTTTTCCAAAAGAGGAACTCCCCAGGTCATTAGGTGCCCAATATGCTACTGGAGATCAGTGCAGAAATAACTCCAGAAAGAATGAAGGGATGGAGCCAAAGCAAAAACAACAACTAGTTGTGGATGTGACTGGTGATAGAAGCAAGATCCGATGCTGTAAAGAGCAATATTGCATAGGAACCTGGAATGTCAGGTCCACGAATCAAGGCAAATTGGAAGTGGTCAAACAAGAGATGGCAAGAGTGAACATCGACATTCTAGGAATCAGCAAACTAAAATGGACTGGAATGGGTGAATTTAATTCAGATGACCATTACGTCTACTACTGCGGGCAGGAATCCCTCAGAAGAAATGGAGTAGCCATCATGGTCAACAAAAGAGTCTGAAATGCAGTACTTGGATGCAATCTCAAAAATGACAGAATGATCTCTGTTCATCTCCAAGGCAAACCATTCAGTATCACAGTTATCCAAGTCTATGACCCAACCAGTAACGCTGAAGAAGCTGAAGTTGAACGGTTTTATGAAGACCTACAAGACCTTTTAGAACTAACACCCCAAAAAGATGTCCTTTTCATTATAGGGGACTGGAATGCTAAAGTAGGAAATCAAGAAACACCTGGAGTATCACGCAAATTTGGCCTTGGAATGCGGAATGAAGCAGGGCAAAGACTAATAGAGTTTTGCCAAGAAAATGCACTGGTC
>SJYQ01000998.1:717403-747903 GCA_006410935.1 Redunca redunca
TTAAAAAAAAAAAAAAAAAGGTTTGCAAAGAACTTCTAATTTCCTGGGAAAATATGTCAATGTAATGTTAGATGAGAAAGTAATGATATAAAGCTATATGCATCATAAGACCTTACCTATGCAAAAATGCATTTTGAGAAAGATGCTGGAAGTTAGTACACGGGGATGTTAATAGTCATTCAATAAACATTTGTTGTCAGGCATTACTTTTTTGGCCACTACTGTAGAACCAGCGATTACAGTGATAAAGCAGATAAATCCTTACCCTGAAAGATGCTTACATTTTAGTAGGAGGAAGGCAAAAATATTAAGGGACTATCTGGTAGTGGTAAGAGTTTTAAAGAAATAAAATATAGCAGTATCCCGAATGGGGCTTTCCCAGTGGCTCAGATGGTAAAGAATCCTCCCGTAATTCAGAAGACCTAGGTTCGATCCCTGAGTCTGGAGGATTCCCTGGAGAAGGGAATGATACCCATTCCAGAATTCTTGCCAGGAGAATTCCATGGACAAGAAAAACCTGGAGGGCTACACTCCATGGGGCCTCAAAGAGTCAGTCGCTTTCACTTTTCAATGTCTTAATTGAAGTTATCACTGAGGGGCATGGTGGAGGGTTTCAGATGGAGTGTCACTGAAGCTTCTTTGAGGCCAGAAGAAGATATTTATCTTTCTTCCAGTTTTATTGAGATACAATTTTATGCAGTGCTGTAGAAGTTTGTGTACAGCATCATGATTTGACTCACCTACAATATGAAATGATTAACACAAGTTTAGTGAGCATCCATCATCTCATCTATATACAACATTAAAGAAGTAGAAAAGATTTTAATTTGCAATGAGAACTCTCAGGATTTACTCTCTTAAGAGCTTTCATATATAACATGCAGCAGCATTAACTGTATTCATCATGTTGTACATGACACCCTCAATTCTTATTTATCTTGAATCTGGAAGTTTGTACCTTTCGACTGCCTTCATTAAATTCTCCCTCTTCCTCTGGTTACCACAAATCTGATCTCTTTTTTTGTGTGTGTGACTTTGTTTTTGAAGTATAACTGACCCACAGCACTATGCTAGTTCCTATTATACAACATAATTGTGTATCAACATAATTATAAATCTATATTAATATAAATATAATTCTTTATTTCTATACATTTAAAAATGATCACCAAGATGTCTACTTATGATCCATCACATAATTATTTCATAATTATAATATTATGTAATTATTGACTGTATTCCCTGCATTGTATATTTCATACCCCTGGTTCATTTATTTTGCAACTGCACTCTTTTGATCCCCCTCACCTATTTCTCTCCTAGCCCACCCCACTCCTCTGACAACTACCTGTTTGTATCTATGACTCAGCTTCTGTTTTGTGTTGTTTGTTCTTTTGTTTTGTTACCTAGATTCCACACATCAAGTAAAATCTTGTAAGATTTGTCTTTATCTGTCTTATTTCCCTTAATATAATACCTTCTAGGGAAGGAGTTGCCAGCCCCCAGGCAGCAAACTGGTACCTGTTAGCAAGGCCTGTTACAAACAGGCTGCACAGCAGGTGGGGAATGGCAGGGGAGTGAGTGATGCTTCAAGAATGCTGTTCCCCATTGCTCCCCATCACTCACATTACCACCATAACCACCCCTGCCTCCATGGAAAAATCATCTTCCCCTGGGCCCTGGTGCTAAACATGGCTGGGGACCACTGCTCTAGGGCCATTCATGTTGCAAAGGACCAGACTTCATTCTTTTTATGGCTGAGGAATATTCTATTTTATATATACCATATCTTCCTCGTCCATTCATCTATTGATAAGCATTCAGTTTGCTTCCATGTTTTTGCTATTATAAATAATACTGCAATGAACATAGATGGGCAAATATCTTTTCATATGAGTGTTTTCAAAATCTTCAGGTAAATACCCATGAGTGAAATTACTGGATCATACGGTAGTACTATGTTTTTCGTAGTAACTACACCAATTGACATTTCCACCAACAGAGAATGTCGCTCGGCTTCTCTTTTCTCCACATTCGTTTTTTTAAAAAAAATTTTAATTGGAGGATAATTGCTTTACAGTGTTGTATCGGCTTTTGCCATACAACAACGTGAATTGGCCACAAGTATGCTTATGTCCCCTCCCTCTTGAACCTCCCTCCCACCCCCTCCCACCCTGTCCCACCCCTCTAGGTTGTCACAGAGCACCAAGTTGAGCTCTTTCTGTTATACAGCAACTTCTCATTAGCTGTTTATTTTAAATATGGCAATGTATATGTTTCAATGCTACTCTGTCAATTTGTTCCATCTTCTCTTTGCCCTACTATGTCCAAAGTCTCTTCTCTATGTTTGCATCTCTATTTCTGCCCTGCAAATAGATTCATCAGTACGGTTTTTCTAGATTTCATGTATATACATTGATGTACGAAATTTGTTTTTTTCTCTCTGACGTACTTCACTCTGTACAGTAGATCCAAGACTCATCCATCTCACTAGAACTGACTCAAATGCATTCTTTTCTGTGGCTGAGTATTATTCCATANCTGGGTGTTCTTTGGAAGGAATGATGCTGAAGCTGAAACTCCAGTACTTTGGCCGCCTCATGCAAAGAGTTGACTCATTGGAAAAGACTCTGATGCTGGGAGGGATTGGGGGCAGGAGGAGAAGGGGTCGACAGAGGTTGAGATGGCTGGATGGCATCACGGACTCGATGGACGTGAGTCGGAGTGAACTCCGGGAGGTGGTGATGGACAGGGAGGCCTGGCGTGCTGCGATTCATGGGGTCGCAAAGAGTCGGACATGACTGAGTGACTGAACTGAACTGAATTGGTGGTAGTTCTGGGCTTTCCTGGTGGCTCGGTCATTAAAGAATCCACCTGCAATGCAGGAGACCTGGGTTTGATCCCTGGGTTGGGAAGATCCCCTGGAGGAGGGCAAGGCAATTCTCTCCAGTATTCTTGCATGGAGAATCCCCATGAACAGAGGAGCCTGGCAAGCTACCATCCATGGGGTCACAACGAGTCGGGCATGACTGAGCAACTTAGCACAGCACACAGCAAAGCATGCTAGTTTAATTCCCAGTTTTTTGAGGACTCTCCATATTATTCTCTGTAGTGCCTGTATCAGTTTACATCTCCAGCAACAGTGCATGAGGCTTCTCTTTTCTCCACAACCTCTCCAGCATTTATTGCTTGTAGATTTTTTTTTTTCTGATGATGGCCATTCTGATCAGTGTGAGGTGAAAGAGCATAGTAGTTTTGATATGCATTTCTCTGAAAATGAGTGATCTTGAGCATTTTTTCCATGTACTTATTAGACATTTGTATGTCTTCTTTTGAGAAATGTCTGTTTAGGTCTTCTGCCCACTTTTTTGATTAGGTTGTTTGTTCTTTTGGTACAAGTTGGCATGAGCTGTTTGTGAATTTTGGAGATTAATCCTTTGTCCCTTGTTTCATTGGCAATTATTTTCTCCCATTCTGAGGGTTGTCTTTTTATCTTGATTCCTTTACTGCACAAAATCTTTTAATTCATTTCCATTTCTTTATTTTTGTTTTCATTTCCATTATTCTAGAAGGTGGGTTGTAGAGGATCTTGTTGTGATTTATGTCAAATAGTGTTATGCCTATTTTTTCTTCTAAGAGTTTCATATTTTATTTTAAGACATATTTAGGTCTTTAATACATTTTGAGATAATTTTTGTTTATGGTATTAGGAAGTGTTTTAATTTAATTCTTTTTCATGTAGTTGAACAGTTTTTCCAGCACCACCACTTATTGAGACTGTCTTCTCTCCATTGCATATTTTTGCCTTCTTTGTCAAAGATAAGATGCTGATAGGTGCTGATCACTTTCAGTCTTGTTCTATTGGTCTATATTTCTGTTTTTGTGCTGGTACCATGTCTTGATGACTATAGCTTTGTAGTATAGTCTGAAGTCAGGAAGCTTGATTTCTCCAGCTCTATTCTTTTTCTCAAGATTGCTTTGACTACTTGGGGTTTTATTTTGTGTTTCCACACAGATTGTGAATTTGTTGTAGACCTTTGAAAAATACCATTGGTAGTTTGATAGGGATTGCATTGAATCTATAGAATGCTTTGGGTAGTATAGTCATTTTCACAATATTGATTTTTCTAGTCCAAGAACATGGTTTATCTCTCCATTTGTTTCTGTCATCTTTGATTTCTTTCATCAGTGTCATATAGTTTTCTGCATACAGATCTTTTGTCTCTTAACTAAATTTATTCCTAAGTATTTTATTCTTTTTGTTGCTGTGGTAAATGAGATTGTTTTCATAATTTCTCTGTCTGATTTTTCATTGTTACTGTATAGGAATGCAAGGGATTTCTTGGTATTCATTTTATATCCTGTGAATTTACTATATTCATTCATTAGGTCTAACAATTTTCTGGTGGCATCTTTAGGATTTTCTATGTAAAGAATCATGTCATATGCAAATAGAGTTTTACTCCTTCTTTTCCAATCTGGATTTCTTTTGTTTATTTTTCTTCTTTGAATGCTTTGGCTAGGACTTCCAAAACTGTTGAATAATGGTGGTGAGAGTGAGAACCCTTGTCTTGTTCTTTCTTGGAGAGGAAATGTTTTCAGTTTTTCACCATTGAGAATAATGTTTGCTGTGGGTTTGTCATATATGGCCTTTATTATGTTCTGGTTTGTTCCTTTTATGCTAACTTTCTGGAGAGTTGTAGTCTTTTTCACTTAGAAAAGTCTCTTTTTTTAAAAAAAGAGAAGTCTCTTAAACATTTCTTGTAAATAAAGTTTAGTGGTGCTGATCTCTTTTAGCTTTTGCCATTTCACAGAACTCTTTATTTCTCCTTCAAATTTGAATGGTGGCTTTGCTTGGTAGAGTATTCTTGGTTGCAGGTTTTTTTTTCTTTTCTTTTCATCACTTTTAGTATGTTATACCACTCCCATTTTACCGGCCAAGTTTCAGTTGATAGACTTGGGAGTTCCCTTATATTTTCCTTGCCGTTTTAAGATTCTCTTTTTGTCAATTTTTGTCATTTTAATTTCAATATGCCTTGGCATGAAGCTATTTGTGCATCCTGGATCTGACCCTTGCCTCTAGTTAGGGGAGTTTTCAGCTATTATGTCTTCAAATATGTTCTCTGCTCCTTATTCTTGCTCTTCTTCTTCTGGGACCCTTATAATGTGAATGTTAGTATTGAGTGATGTTACCCCAAAGGCCTTTTAAACTATCCTCATTTAAAAAAGAAATGGTTTCCTTTATTTTTACTGTTCAGCTTGAGTGATTTCTTCTACCCTGTCTTTCAGTTCATTGATCTGTTTCTGTCTATCTTCTAATCTACTGTTGCTTGCTTCCAGTGTATTTTTAAAATTTTAGTTATTGTATTCTTTAGCACTGTTTGGTTCTTCTTTATATTTTTCAACTCTTTTGGAACTTCTCACTGTGTTTATTCTTCTCCTGGGTTTGATGAGCGTCTTTATACTCATTACCTTGAACTCTTTACTAAGTAGATTGCTTATCATCACTTTGTTTAGTTCTTTTTCTGAGGTTATGTCTTAGTCATTAGGAATATGTTCCTCTATCACTTCATTTTATCTGATTTTCTGATTTTGTCTTTATTTCCAAGTGTTAGGAAAGACATTACATTTCCCTATTTGGAGATGTGACCTTATGTGGGAGATACCGTATGGGGCCCAATAGCACACTTCTCTCTGTTCACCAGAGCTATATGCTCTGGGGGTGCCCACTATGTGAGCTGAATGAGCCTGTCTGTTTTGGTGGGGCTGACTACTTTGGGTGTACTGGTAGGTGTGGCTAACTCCTAGCCCAGTTGGTTGACAGGCCCTGCTGACCGCAGAGGCTGACAGTTGGTGTGGATGATCTGGATCCTCATGCAGCCAGCATGATGCCTACCAGTCCTGATGCCAACCCACTGGTGGGCAGCACTGGCTTCTGAGCCCTCTTGTGGGTGGGGCTGGTTCCCAGGGCAGCTGAGGTGCTCAGGAGGGCCAATGGCTAATGCCAACCTACTGGTGAGTGAGTCTCTGTCCATGTATAGCTGACTTCTTGGCTTTGGTGGTCCCAAGGTTGCTGTTGATTGGCTGATGGGTGGGCCTGGTTCCTGGTACCAAAAATGTAGAGGGAAGACTCCAGAATGGTGCTTGCCAGTATCTGTGTCCTCACGGTTGAATGAGCACCCCAAAATGACTGTAACCACTGTCTATGTCACCAGGTTAAGTCCCAGTTTCCTCCTGCCTTTTTGGGAGCTTCTCCAAGATCAGCAAGTAGATTTGACAAAGTGAAAATGAAGTCACTCAGTCGTGTCTGACTCTTTGCGACCCCGTGGACTGTAGCCCACCAGGCTCCTCCATCCATGGGCTTCTCCAGGCAAGAATACTGGAGTGGGTTGCCATTTCCTTCTCCAGGGGATCTTCCCAACCCAAGGATCGAACCCGGGTCTCCCACATTGCAAGCAGACACTTTAACCTCTGAGCTACCAGGGAGGCCCAGGCTCCTTTCAAATGACTATTCCTATCCTGGGCCTTAGAGCACAGGAGATTTTTTTGGTCTGTGTGCCCTTTAAGAGAGAAGTCTCTGTTTCCTACAGTCCTTTGCTGCTGCTATTACTGCTAAGTCGCTTCAGTCATGTCCGACTCTGTGCAACCCCATAGATGGCAGCCCACTGGGCTCCCCCATCCCTGGGATTCTCCAGGAAAGAACACGAGTGGGTTCTACAGTCCTTTGGCCCCCTTAAAAAGTAAACCCAGCTGGACTTCAAAGACAAGTGTTCTCTGGACTTCTCTTCCCAGTGCAGAACCCTGGTATGGGGCTCGGATATGGGGCTCAGGACCCTCACTTTTGGGGGAGAACCTCTGTAATTATAATAATCCTCCCATGTGTGAGTGGCCTACCCAGCGATGTGGTCTTATCACTACCATGTCTCCAACCCTCCTACACATCTTGTTGTGGTTCCTTCTTTACATCTTCAGTTGTTGAAGATTTTTCCTGCTTATCTGTAGATCTTCCTTTTCAATAGTTGTTCTGTAAATAGTTGTAGTTTCTGTGATCCCATGGGAGGAGGTGATATCAAGGTCTTTCTGCTCTACTATCTTGGCCACTTTCAGAGTGAGGCATTTAAATCTCATACATACACAGTGAGAAGCCTTGGAGGTCTTTGAGGTGGGGATTGACCTAAAATGATTTATGTATTAAAATACCCATGTAAGTGCATTTATAAATATAGTGTAGGGGTCAAGATAGAAAATAGAGAAACCAATTAAGTGTGATTCAGAAAACCTATATTTGATAATTTATCATATGGCTGTAATTACAGATATGAAAATACTATATATAAGGTTGTTGCAGTATTATTTGAGAAAGCAAAAGACTGGAAGCAACCCTGTTTTCAAAGGCTAGGTTACTGGTTAAATAAGTTCTGTTGTAGAATACTAAGCAACTTGATAAAGAAAGAAGACTCTCCCTTATATTTAGGTAAAGAGTCTGTTAAGGACACCTCAAAAAAATCTAAAAATCTGTTACCTATGATGCATAGGTATGTAAATGGGCCAGTGAAACATAGTAGTGTACATATTTTTATATGTTTTGATTTTTGAACAAATCTAAGGAGATCAGTCCTGGGTGTTCTTTGGAAGGAATGATGCTAAAGCTGAAACTCCAGTACTTTGGCCACCTCATTCGAAGAGCTGACTCATTGGAAAAGACCCTGATGCTGGGAGGGATTAGGGGCAGGAGAGAAGGGGACGACAGAGGATGAGATGGCTGGATGGCATCACCGACTCAATGGACATGAGTTTGAGTGAACTCTGGAAGTTGGTGATGGACAGGGAGGCCTGGCATGCTGCAGTTCATGGGATCGCAAAGAGTCAGACACGACTGAATGACTGAACTGAACTGAACTGATTATTTATTTAAACAAAATTAAAA
The DNA here is from genome assembly GCA_006410935.1 of Redunca redunca. NCBI lineage: Eukaryota > Metazoa > Chordata > Mammalia > Artiodactyla > Bovidae > Redunca > Redunca redunca. The sequence continues at coordinate 725,331 of SJYQ01000998.1, forward strand.
TAGAAGATGGGCTTTCTTGGGAATTTGGGAAAGAGATAATGGAGATATTAGAACAGTGGCTTTGTAGGCAGAGGGAAGTTGATAGAATTAGGATGTGTTTTATAGCCCAAGTCTATAGAATTTGACTGTGAGGATTAGTTCTGAGCTTTGAGGGCAAATCTAAGATGATTACTAGTATTTTAGCTTGAGAAACTGAGTGACTGTGATAATTTTTGGATTGGAGAAGGATGGTGTAAGAGGTAGTTTGGGGGGAAAACACAGAAGTCTTTTAAAATCCTGTTAAGTTTGAGATGATAAAGATGTTCAAGTAGAGATCAGATAGACAATTGAATGTAGGAGTCTGGAGATCAAGGTAGACATTGAACCTAGAGATGTAAATTTGAAAGTCATCAATATATAGATGGTTTTTAAAGTCATGGGATTTGGTGAGATTAGTCCTTGGCTGAGGGGTGTAGTGCAGAAATGAAGGCTTCCCAGGACAGAGCCCTGTAATGCTTAATATTTTATGTTGGGAGGACAAGGGAGATTCAGAAAAAGAGATGAAGAATCTAGGCTGTAGAATTAGGAAGGAGATTAGGATTTTTGATGACATGTAATCAAGAGGCAAAAATTATGTATTTTGAGAAGGAAGTGNTCAGACACGACTGAATGACTGAACTGAACTGAACTGATTATTTATTTAAACAAAATTAAAATAGAAGATGGGCTTTCTTGGGAATTTGGGAAAGAGATAATGGAGATATTAGAACAGTGGCTTTGTAGGCAGAGGGAAGTTGATAGAATTAGGATGTGTTTTATAGCCCAAGTCTATAGAATTTGACTGTGAGGATTAGCTCTGAGCTTTGAGGGCAAATCTAAGATGATTACTAGTATTTTAGCTTGAGAAACTGAGTGACTGTGATAATTTTTGGATTGGAGAAGGATGGTGTAAGAGGTAGATTGGGGGGAAAACACAGAAGTCTTTTAAAATCCTGTTAAGTTTGAGATGATAAAGATGTTCAAGTAGAGATCAGATAGACAATTGAATGTAGGAGTCTGGAGATCAAGATAGACATTGAACCTAGAGATGTAAATTTGAAAGTCATCAACATATAGATGGTTTTTAAAGTCATGGGATTTGGTGAGATTAGTCCTTGGCTGAGGGGTGTAGTGCAGAAATGAAGGCTTCCCAGTACAGAGCCCTGTAATGCTTAATATTTTATGTTGGGAGGACAAGGGAGATTCAGAAAAAGAGATGAAGAATCTAGGCTGTAGAATTAGGAAGGAGATTAGGATTTTTGATGACATGTAATCAAGAGGCAAAAATTATGTATTTTGAGAAGGAAGTGATTATCTATGCCAACTGTTGCTGGGAGAGAAAACAAGAACTCAGAGAAATGACTATAGGTTTTGTCAACATGATGACAGCTGTATATTTAGAACAGGGCCACAGTCTGAATAAGTGGTCTAAAGAAAGATGGGAAGTAAAGAGGTAGAAATAGTAACTCAAAATTGTTCCTTCATGAACTTCAAAAGGAAGAAAGGAATAAGGAAATGTACAGAGGTCAAGAGCTTTCCTTTTTTGTCAGATGGAAAATACTGGGGCATGTTTGTGTGCCAATGGGAATGGTGAAATAAAATGAGAAAACTGATGCTGAGAAGGGGGAGTATTGATTATTTCAGAACCCAAGATAGGACAAGTCTTTGAGAAGATGAGAGAAGATGAGAGCCAGAGGCAAGTGGAGGAGTTGATCTTTGAAGGAGGCCACTCTTCTTCCATTGTCAATGTGTCTGTCACTGGAAGGTCAGGATAATGGGGTTGTTATTGCCTCAGTTTTCCTCATCTGAAAAATAGTGAATATATGGTACATATTTCATGAGATAAAGTAAAGAACAATCCCTGGAAAGTAGCCTGCTCTCAGCAAATATTAGCCATTTTTATTATCATATTTATTCTATGTGTTTCAGTGTATTCCATATTAGCAATCTGCTAAAACAATGTTAAAATATATATTAATGTCCTGTCATATCACATTCCCTAGTCAATGTGAGTAATGGAAAAGCAAGAGTGACTCAGAAGCCCTTAGGAATCTGAGACTTTTTCAGCACCAAGGACAGCAAACTGCATACTATTAATTATTAGCACACACAAGATTCCAGTGTAGGACTGCCTAGGGCCCAGTCGCTCTCATAAATACATGAATGGGAGGGGGACAAATATAGCAAGCCTTAGATTGGGCCCTGTGGGAAATTCCACTTCACATTTGCAAAGTACAAGGCTAGGTTCTTTGTGGTGTCTCTGCCACTTGCAGACAATTCTGGCTTTGTATGAGGCACTGCTGTCTATCTCCCAGGAACCCAGAGTGTTTGTATGGGTTTAGAGAAAAGCAAGGAGAGTGGGGGAAATCAGAGGCATGTTTCAGAGGCAGTCTTACAGGACACCTGCAATGCCAGGAGAATGGCAGATTACATTGGGATGCAACTTGGACCTGAGTTCTGAATGTGTTGACTTTATCTTTTAATAATGCATTTCATTAGAAGCAGGGACGATTGATGTGCCTGGCAAATGAAATGCATTCTTCACAGGCAACCTCACTCTTCAGTAGTTCCTTTAGCAGAGGGAGAACAAGCAATGCTTGACGGCTGTTTCTCTTATTAAAAATCACCCATCTCTGCCTCTGGGGAAGGGGATCAGAAATGGCGAGTGAGGAAGGGAAGAGAAACTAATCTCACCAGGCTCTTGTTTTGAGGCAGACACTTCACACAGTAATCCTCTTCACTACCTTTAAGGTAGCATCAGCTCTGTTTGTACAAGAGAGAAACCTCTGAAAAATGTTATAACTTACCCATAGTCATAGAGCTGATGAGTAGTTGCCAGTTGATATTTGAGCTCAAGACGTTCTTCCTGTGTTTAGTACCTGTTCTCCTGCACCAGGATTTCACAGCCTTGACACTATTGACATTTTATGTTGGGTGATTGTGAGTGTGTATGTGTGTTGGGGAGATAGGACTGTTTTGTTCATTGTAGGATACATAGTATCATCTCAGGTGCACCCCACCCCTATTTGTAACAATCAAGCATATGCCCAGACATTGGCAAATGTTCCCTGGGGGGCAAAATCTCCCCAGACTGAGAACCGCTGACCTACATCGTCTGCCTGAAGAATGCTCCTACAGATCACAGCTCAGCATCAGTTTTCTAGATTGTGGTCGTAGATCATATTTGTGTGTTATGCACATTCACTCTTTCATTCTCTCAGTCCTCAAACTGTTCATTGATAGTTTCCTGAGTATCTACTCTAAGCCAGGCACTTAGGTAGGTACTGAGATAAGAAGATAAATGATACACAGTCCCTGGCCTTGTACTATGCAATCTGATTGGGAGACAGATAAACACAGCATTAGTGTAATGAGTTCAATGCCAATGGCAGCACAAGGAAGAGACATTTATCCCAGCCTGGGGATTGGGTCTTTGGGTAAGAAGAGTATACTATGTATTCAGTGGGGAGGGATGGGGGAAAGAGATAGTCAGAGAGTTTGGGATGGGCATGTACACACTATTATATTTAAAATGGATAACCTAAAGGACCTGGATGGGATGGGAGGGGAGTTTGGGGGAGAGTGGATACATGTATATGTATGCCTGAGTCACTCTACTGTGTGCCTGAAACCATCACAACTTTGTTAATTGGCTATAATTCAATATAAAATAAAAACTTTAAAAAAAATCTTATATTAAGGGATTCTGCTAAGGGGTTAATCTGAGTTTCTGTTGAATGAATCCTTAGTGACTCTGGGGACAAGATTTGCTTTGTACAATATTTTATTGAGTTATACATAGAGCAGAGTACATTTCTTAGGTGTAAAGCTTGATGAATTTTTACATATGTTCATACCCATGCATGCACCACTCATGGTCAAGATACAGAACATTTCTATCATCCCAGAAGTTTCCCTTATGCTATTTAATAAGTCAACCCCCCTGCAATGATAAACACTATATAATTTATATCAGATTAGTTTTGCCTGTTCTTGAACTTCACATAAATGGAATTGTTACAATGTATTTTCTTCATTGTCTGTCTTATTTATCTCACCTTTAGATTTGTGAGTTTTTTCAGTTCAGTTCAGTCGCTCAGTCGTGTCCAACTCTTTGCGATCCCATGAATCACAGCACACCAGGCCTCCCTGTCCATCACCATCTCCCGAAGCTCACTCAGACTCATGTCCATCGAGTCCGTGATGCCATCCAGCCATCTCATCCTCGGTCGTCCCCTTCTCCTCCTGCCCCCAATCCCTCCCAGCATCAGAGTCTTTTCCAATGAGTCAACTCATCGCATCAGGTGTCCAAAGTACTGGAGCTTCAGCTTTAGCATCATTCCTTGCAAAGAAATCCCAGGGCTGATCTCCTTCAGAATGGACTGGTTGGATCTCCTTGCAGTCCAAGGGACCCTCAAGAGTCTTCTCCAACACCACAGTTCAAACGCATCAATTCTTCGGTGCTCAGCCTTCTTCACAGTCCAACTCTCACATCCATACATGACCACAGGAAAAACCATAGCCTTGACTAGACGGACCTTAGTCGGCAAAGTAATGTCTCTGCTTTTGAATATACTATCTAGGTTGCTCATAACTTTTCTTTCAAGGAGTAAGTGTCTTTTAATTTCACAGCTGCAGTCACCATCTGCAGTGATTTTGGAGCCCAAAAAAATAAAGTCTGACACTGTTTCCATTGTTTCCGCATCTATTTCCCATGAAGTGATGGGACCAGATGCCATGATCTTAGTTTTCTGAATGTTGAGTTTTTTTCACACTGGTATACAGTAGTAGCATTTCATTTTTTATAGCTATATAAAATTCCATTGTGTGAATATTGCCAAAATATATTTATTGATTTTCCTATTGATAGATATTTAGGTTATTTGCTGTTTTGCTTGTTATTAGTAAAGCTGTCATAAACATTTTCACTGATGTCTTTTGATGGACATAAACACTTCTTTCTTTTGAACCTAGGCATGGAATTAATGAGTCATAGAATGGGTAAATGTTTAGCTTTAAGAGATGCTTCCAGGCCTTTTTTTCCAGAGATCCTGTGCCAATTTATACCCCCAGCAGCTCTTGGGCTTCCCAGGTGGCTCAAGGGTAAAGAATCTACCTACCAATGCAGGAGATACAAGAAACATGAGTTTGATTCCTGGGTGGGGAACATCCTCTGGAGGAGAAAATGGCAACCCACTCCAGTATTCTCGCCTAGGAAATCCCATGGCCAGAGGAACCTGGTAGGCTATAGTCCATGGGGTTGCAAAGAGTTGGACACGACTGTGCAACTGAGCGTGCATGCATGCAGTAGATCTTAAGAGTTCTAGTTGCTGTCAGGTTTTTTAAGGCATCAAAGGTTAATGTCATGCATAAGTAAGGCAGGTATTCTAACCCTAAGGCTGCAAGCAGCAGGGGATGAGTTGGGAAGAAGGGGGACATCTCTTTGTCCACTGGTTTAATCTCTGTAACAATCCTCATACCTGGCTGTGAGAGAAAGACTTGGGGGTCAGGCCCACTGATCAAGAGCTGGATGAAGCTGCCTCCCCAACCATGAGATGCTGCGGAATCATAGTGGCACTATAGGGCTCATGAGAGAAATCAAGGTGAACATGTGGGCCAGCCCAGTTTCTTTTCTGCCTGGAAGAGACACAGATCTGAGTATGGTTCTGTGATGCAGTGAAGACACAAAACTCTGAGACAACACAGTCTTTGCAAAGAGCTCCAGGGGTTCTGTCTCAGCTCTGCTATGGGACCAGGGGAAATCAACATAAACTGTCTGAGATCATTTCCTTACTTTCATATCTGCCCTGCTCACCTCTAAGGGTTGTTGAGAGAGCGACTGATAATAGGTACACAAGGAGTGGTGTTTATGTGAATAGATGATTGTTTTTTCCAGGTTGTACTCTGGCCACCTCTGCTGTTGGTTGCAGAGGTCAAGAGTCAGGGAAAAGCTGTGTACAATGATTGAAGGGCTATGGGACTAACAGTAGTACCTTTGATCACTTTCCCCTGGAGGGTCTGGGTCACCCTGTCTCTCTGTTCCCCAGTGTCCCCATCTGTGAAAATGTATCTTGGACCAGATAATCTCTGATGATATTCCACTGGGGGCACTGGGTATGTGACTCAGATGGTAAAGAACTAGCCTGCAATTCAGGAGACCTGGGTTCGATCCCTGGGTCGGGACGGTCCCCTGGAGAAGGGAATGGTTACTCACTTCAGTATTCTTGCCTGGAGAATCCCAAGGACAGAGGAGCATAATGGGCTACAGTCCATGGGGTCGCAAAGAGTCAGACATGACTGAGCAACTAACACTTTGAAGAGTAAGTATGTAAATGACCTCAAACCACTCCGTATTATCTGCTCAGATCCCCTTAGAGAAAACAGCTAATTTTTACTGAGTGCTGGGAACTATGCTAAGCGCTTTAATACATCATCTTATTGATTTCTCACAACGAAACTTATGAAGACGCCATTAATAGTCCCACTTGTCTGATGAGGAAACTGAGACAAACAAGACTTAAAGAAAACTTATTGAAGTCCCACAGTGAAGGTAGTATCTCGGGGCACACAGACCGATTCCTGAGGCAATTTATTAAGGTTGTGACAGAACAAGCAGTCTTAATGGGCACCTCCGTCTTATGGGAAGGAAGGGAATTGAGCGGGACAACTAAGAAACCAGGTGAACTTCCTTGCTGTTTACTACGTTTGTGCTCTCAAGCAAGTGCCTAAAACTCGTTGGGTCTCAGTTTCTTCAACATTAAAAATGGGGATAATATTTTCTATCTCACAGGAATAATATGTAGGAATAAAATGGTGCCCAAGACAGTACTCAGTAACTATTAGTTCCCCTTTGTCAAGGTAGAAATGAAGAATGTTAATTGATAATGACCTTACCGCCTGTGTTCTTGCCGCAAGAGAATGTTCTTGGAACAAAGCCAGGCTAAAAGCCAAACTGAGATGTAATATGATGAGAAGGAAGAAAACATGAGTCAAACTGGATTTTATTTTTTATTAATTTCCCCAGCTTTCCACCCTATCATAAAAATAATAGCTGCTTATTTTAGGAAATTGTAAAACAGAAAAAAAAAAAAAAGGAAAAATCAAGTATCCATCATCTTGGCATCCAGACATAACTGCTGTCAATGTTTTGTAGTATATCCTTCCAATCTTGCATTTTTTTTTCAGTAGCTGAAATCATGTTGAGTATAAAGTTTTGTAGTTCACTTTTCGAACTAAATAATATAACATAAGCATTTTCCTACGAGAATGGCAATCTCTTTACATAATCATCATTAAATGCATCATTTCATCTATCATGATTTACATACACCCATACAGTTTCTAAACTTTTCACAATTATGAAAATGGTAAGATGACCACAATTTCACATATGGAACTTATCCAAATTTGTAGTCATTTATCTAAGGCGTTTTTAAAGGCTCATGCTACACATTGCCAAATAGCTTTGCAGAAATGTTTACCCAAGTTATACTCCCACCAAGAGAATGAAATTATTTTATCACACTCATGTTAACAATGAGAAGTGTAGGTTTAGAATCCTTGTTAATATGATTTTTAAAAATACTACTGAAAAAAAATCACCTCATTATTTAAATGTACAGTTCTTTGACCCAAAATCTGGTTGAATATTTATTAAGATCATTTCATTTCTAAAATTTTTATTTATGTCTGCATGTCCAATTTTTAACTCTTACTGTGACATGTATCAAAATTGTGTGTATATATAATTTAAATAATCATCACAATAATACAATAAACACTAGTTTATCCACTATACAGCTTATGAAATAGAACATTTTTATACTTTGAAGTCTCCTGGGGTGTCCCTCCCAAGTGTGTTTCCCTCCTGCCTTCCTTCCAAATGTCCATATGTACCACAAATTCTAACATTTGTGGTAATTATTTTCTTGATTTTTCTTACAATTTTACTACCCATTCATGAATTCCTAAAACAAAGTTTATCTGTTTTCAAAAAATATTTATTTATTTACTTATTTGGCCATGCCAGGTCATAACTGCAACATGTGGGTTCTTTAGTTTGTGGCATATGAAATCTAGTTCCCTGACCAGGGATCAAACCCAGGCCCCCTACATTGAGAGCGTGGAGTCTTAGCCAGTGAACCACTGTGGGAGTTCCAGAGCTTATCTGCTTTTGAACTTTATAAAAATGGAATAAATGATTTCAATAGTAACCTATGGCTTATTTCACCCCAAACTGATAGTCAACTGTGTTGATGTGTACCCAAATATCCATTATTTTCTGCCAGTGAATAGTATTCCACCATATGCCCGTGTTTCTCTAGTAGAGTTGGTGAGTCATTGGTTACGTACAAGCTTTACTTTTACTTGGTAATAAGTTAGGTCTTAAGCTCATTTTCATTTATGTTTTAAATATAACTTCCAGATTATTTGTTTCTTAATTTTATGTAGCCTCTCTCTGACAATTAGAGATTGTTTTTATTCCAGTATATAAATCTTTTCCTTCTGTGATCCTTTCACTGACTCAATCTAGAAAGTTCTCTGTTACCCTTACATAGAATTTTTCCTCATTATGCTCTACTGTTTTGTCATTCTTTTCCTTTTCTGTCTTTGAGTATTTTGATATTTGGTGTATGTTTAACCTTTACACCACCTGGAATTTATTTTGCAGTACAGCACGAAGCAGAAATGTTTGTTTTTGCTCAGCTGCTAACCAATTCCCTTTCAGAGCATTAGCAAGTGACCCTTCTGTGGCAGGCATTTTCTGAGGACTCTCAGCCCCGTATCTGCCTCTATTGTACCATGACTGTGAACCTGAGAACTACGTTTCCCAGAGTCCTTTGCCAGCTGGTGTTGGTGTCTGCCAATAGGAGACAGTCACAAGGAATTAGCAGGTGGGAGAAATGTAAGAGTTCTTTTTCTGCTGTGACAACAGTATCAGCAGGAATGCAGACTTCTAGGCTCTTGATAACACCACCTTCCCTTTTCTCCAGCCCTAGCGGAGGTAGTGTTCCTCTCTGGGCAATATGACCTACTCTCCCTTATTCTTCTGGGTTCTCTATACATTTGTAATGAATTTCCTGTATTAAGTCCCTCTCTGCTTGAAATACCTAGAGTGTGTTCCGTTTTCCCATATGTGCACTGACTGATGCATCTTCCTCTCCTTACTGATTTGCAGTACCAGGTGTGTGTGTGTGTGTGTGTTGTTAACAAGGAGAGAGAGAACAGGAAGGAATGTGTGCTGTTTGTTTGGGGCTATATGTTTTGATTCATTGATCCTGTACCAGTTTCTGCACATGCATATTTATCATGATAATTATCCTAGCTTTAGCATGCATTTCAGTGTCTGACGGTGCACATCTTCCCTCATTCTTTTCTCCTGAGGTCGGTCTGCACTATTCGCATCTACTTATCAAACTGGGCTTTTAAGAAAAAAAAAAATCTTTAAAAGCACAGCCGATTGTGCTCTGCCTACTATAATCTTTCCCCTGCATCTTGGTGATGCCAACATTGCTGCACTGTGGAGAATCACAAAAATAGTCGCACTTGCACCCACATACACAGCGCCTCCCCTTCCCATGGGCAGAGCTGGCAGCTGTGTCTGGGTGCACAGGTGATCCATTTTCTTCCATTCAGAGTGGTTCTTGCCCATCACCTTGGGGTCACCCTTACTTGGAGAAGAAGCTGCAGAAGTGTCATCTCTAACAATGAAAGGGGATCTTATTTTCTCTGAGTCAGCCTGACTAACAATGCCCAAGGTCACAAAAGATATTTCCTGCAAGACCTTGCAATTTCTCAATAATCCTATTTGGGCTCATTGGATGAAATGGCTGTGGGAAAAATGATCTGATCATTATTTTAAATACTGGGGCAGGAGACACCTCTGAAACACACTATTTCTGCTTTGGTAACTACTGAAAAGAACAGAATTGGGAAGGTACCCCAAAGTGGTTCTTTATTTTTTTGCAAGAAGAGACTCTCATAATATTTTGAAACAGCCCCAAGTTCTCCCCACCAGACCCTCCTCAAGCTCTTCTACTGAGCCTGGTTTGGCTGGAGATGAAGGCTTCCCCCGTTTTGGTCCCAGCCTGGGGGAAGCCTCTGTCACTCTCCCCACACAACTGATTCTTTGTGTAGGACCTCTTTGGAACATGAAAGTGCTCTGCAAAACCCTCAGGGCTTGGCACCCCAGAGAGTCAGGCACATTGAGTGAGGAGCAATGAGATTATTTTAGAGGGAATGTGGGGACTGTGCCAAGGCTTGCCTGGCAGGGAATGCTGGGTGAAGGGTGGTGTGACTTTGCACAGACTGGGAGCAGAGCAGGAATACACCCTCCATCGCATGAGCTTTAGAGTTGGACTTAGTTAAAGTGAAAGTTGCTCAGTTGTGTCCGACTCTTTGTGACCCCACGGATAATACAGTCCCTGGAATTCTTCAGGGCAGAATGCTGGGGTGGGTAGCCTTTCCCTTCTCCCGTGGATCTTCCCAACCCAGGGACTAAACCCAGGTCTCCCACATTGCAGGTGGATTCTTTACCAGCTGAGTCATAAGGGAAGCCCAAGAATACTGGAGTGGGTAGCCTATCCCTTCTCCAGCGGATCTTCCCGATCCAGGAATTGAACCAGGGTCTCTTGCCTTGCAGGTGGATTCTTTACCAACTGAGCTATGAGGGAAGCCCAGACTGGGTTTGAATTGTGGTTGCTTTACCGTCAGTTAGCTGAACACTTTCTGTGCCTCAGTTTCCTCCTCTGTACAGTGTTACAATGACCATTTCAAAGCCTAGATAAGATTAGATGAAGCAATCCATAGAAGGACTTAGAATAGTGCCTGGTTAGAATAAACAGCATATATTAGCCCCATTTCCCCATCCACATACCTTCACCCTCTCCCTTCCACCTTCAACTCCTAGGTGGTTAGCTGTCTGGGCTTGGGAGCCAGACTGCCTAGTTTGTATCCTGTTTCTGCTAATCCCAAGCTGTGTAACTTTCAGTGAGCTTCCTGACTTCTCTGAGCCTTACTTTGTTCATCTGTAAATATAGATTTATTAATAATACCTCCTTACAGTGTTGCTGTGAGGTTTGAATTAATTAATTCACAGTAAACATTTAGACCAGTGGTTCGCAACTGAGGGCATACTTGCTTCCCAGGGGACATGTGATAATGTCTACAGACTTGGTTGTCACGACTGGGGTGTGTGCTATTGACAGTACAGGTGGGCCGGGGATGCTGCTAGACATTCTATAATTTACAAGCTAACCCCCCCACCCCATCCCCAACAAGGAATTATCCCACCCCAAATGTCAAGAGTGCTAAGGTTGAGAAACCATGATAGACTAGATAGATGGATTCGTGGCTAGGAGCAAGGACTCAGTAAAAACCTTGGCTGTTATCATTTCAGCAACAGTTTTGTGAACATATACTGTGCCAAGAATTGCACTATGTTCTGGGAATAAAAAGAATCACATGCAGGCCCTGTCCTCAAGTGGCTCAGTCTGAAGGAGAAGATAGTATGAGGCTCTGGGATTGGGGAGTGGAACAGGGGATTTGGACCTTGGAAGCTATGCAGAGCAACTGGTCAAAGGAGGCCCCCCTTTACTTCATTGTTCCTCTAATTGTAGAAACAGACACCTTTCTGGTGGGACTCCAGGGAAGCAGATAATTGTGATATAGGAAGAAGTGCTAGATTGTGTGTACCTGCACGGAAAGGCCTCTGTTCTAGTTGGAGGAGGTGAAGAATGGTTTCCAAAAGGAGGTGATGCTTGTTGCTGTCTCATGAAAGATGAGTAAGATTTAGGAAGGAAAATGTAAGAAAGGGAAGGGCGGAGGAAACCTCCCATGTAAAGAGACAGAGGTATCATTTATTCAGTAAGTGTTGAGCACCTAATGTGAGCCAGACACCGTTCTAGGCTTTGGGAATACAGCAATGAACCAAAGACAAAACCCCACACCCTCATGGAGCTTCTTTCCATGTAGTGGTGGGGGCTGGGCACAGACAGCAAACAAAGAAACACATCAGTAACATGTCAGGTGATGACAAGTCCTGTAAGCAGGGAAGAGGGACAGACAGTGCTTGAGGGAGGATGTTTGCTGTATTACATACACAGATTAAGAAAGGCCTCAGTGAGGATGTCACCGTCTTCTTCAAACTATGACCTGAAGAAAGTGAAAGAGGGAGCCATGTGGATATCTGTGTTCCCAGCACAGGCAGTGGCTTGTGCAAAGGCCCTAAGGCAGTGGCCTTCCTGTAGTGACAGGATCAGCAGGAAGATCAGTGGAGTGAGGGGAAGAATTGGATTAAAGTGGGAACAGTCGCCAAGGCAAGAAGTCTTGGATGCCATAGTAAGGAGGGTGGACTTTCTTCCGAAGTTTATTTTATTAGCCACCAAGGAAATACCAGCTATTTTCTACAAGGCATTGACCCTGCCTGAAGCACATAATACTTGCTCAGGATGAATAGGCTGTTTTCTGGGGAGCTGTGTCTATTGAGTGCTCCTCTGATTACCCAACACAAACCTTGGTGCTTATTTGCCTGCAAGATGTTCTAAACACAAGAGGACTCTTTTTGTATCTCCTAATAAAGTTTCCTGGTGGCAACTGAGCCCCTAGTTTCAATCCCAGCGACGCTGCTTTAGGCATGTCACTGACTCTTTGAGTCTCAGATTCCTTACTGAATGAGGACATTCAGTGATCACTAACTTCCGTTCTAACTCCAGGACTATGAATGTCTCAGCGTTCTTCATGGAAGCCTATAGAACAACTGCTAAATATTGTTGGGCACTAACTGTACACCAAGCATTTTACAGGTATTGGCTGAGGAAATGTTCAACAGGTCCCTGGAGGTAGAAGCCGTGTCGTCTCCACTTCAGCAGTGAGGAAATGGAGGCACAGAGGGGCTGAGCAAGGTGCCTAAAGTTGCACAACTTAATTGTGACAGTCAGACCCAGCTCTGTCTGCCTGCAAAGCCCATATCCTGTGGGCTCCATGAACATGAATATCAAAGATAGCATCAGAGTGAGGCTCCCACAGCACGTAGTGCACCTAGGAAGAAGAATCCTAACATTTTGCTTCTCCTGACTCTGCTCTGACACCTGCTCTGCTGATGTACTCGAGGAGGGCTTGGAAGGCCTGGCCAGGTTTGCTGGGGTCTTTTCAGCAAAGTCACAGCCAGGGGGCTAAGTTGTTGAATAAGGGTTGAAATTGTATCCATCTGACAGTTTCGAGCAATGGGTCAGAGGCTAATTTTGGGGGCCACATTAGGCATCCCCAGCCCTGTCAAGGGGAAAGGGGAGCCAGACTTCAGCCCCAGCAGCCAGGAGACTCGGATCACAAGATGGAAAACACGGCTGACACGTCCACCCTACTGCACAGGGTTGCCTAGCAACCACAAGTGACAAGCTGCCAACTCGGTGATACAATCTCAGTGGGGAGATCAGAGTTAGCCAATTAAAACGTTTATTTATTTATTTTTTGCATTTTCCTTTTTTTTTTTTTTGTTCCCATGATTTCATTTCATCCCAACTGCCCTTAAACATGGATGAAGAAGCCTGCCAGACGAGAGCGGGACTCGTAGATCTGACAGCCCTTCTCCCTCTTACATAGTCAGAAAACATGCTGATGCCATGAGCCATGGAGTGGAGGGCGACTTTAATAAACTGTAGGTTCGTGTACCTGTCTTAGATACTTGGCTCCACTGTGAAATTTAAAATTTGATTGAGACGCAGACGTAGAGAACAAACCAAGGAGGAAAGGAGGGGATGAACTGGGAGATTAGGGTTGACATACATACACTACTATGTATAAAAATGATGATGAGTGACAACCTACTGTATAGTGCAGGGAACTCTATTCATGCTCTGTTGTGACCTAAATGGGAAGGAAATCAAGAAAAGAGGGGATTTATGTAAACATATAGCTGATTCACTTTGCTATACAGCAGAAACTAACATCATACTGTAATGCAACTATCAGTTCTGTCCAGGCGCTCAGTCGTGTCCGACTCTTTGCGACCCCATGGACTGCAGCACACCAGGCCTCCCTGTCCTTGTGTCAGAGTTTTGTTTTCCAACCCAGCATCCAGGGCTGGTCTCCTTTAGGATGGACTGGTTGGATCTGCTTGCAGTCCAAGGGACTCTCAAGTCTTCTCCAACACCACAGTTCAAAAGCATCAATTCTTCGCTGCTCAGCTTTCTTTATAGTCCAACTCTCACATCCATACATGACTACTGGAAAAACCATAGCCTTGACTAGATGGACCTTTGTTGGCAACTATACTCCAATAAAAAGATTAATAAAAATAGTTGCCTGGATTTGGAGCAGAATCTGGTTTTTATTGCTCCGTGTCAGTGCTCCCCCACTGCTAACTCCAATGCCTAGGGAAATTCTTGCCACATAGTAGGTGCTCAACAAACCATTGACTGAGTGAGTGAATGAATGAAACCCACCCTGGGGAAAATTGTGAAGCTGACAGTCACACAGGTGAATCTAAAGTCACTGAATTATCAGATGATAAATAAAAATGTAGTAACGTTCACTCGATTTTTTTTCCATTTGTCTATCCTATCTTCTCAGCTTTCTGGGTGGACTTTAAGTAGTGATAGAGTCCAGTTTTAGACACAAAGGATGGACAGGAGTCAGAAAGGATGCTGTTTCTCTTACCATATTTCTTCTTCCCTCTCCTCCCAGCCCTCCTCTCCTCTGGTTCTACACTTTTGCTCTTCCATCACAGGGTCTCTGGGTGTTCTCTGTCTCCCCTGCCTGTCCCTCCTCATACCACACAGGCAAGATCCTCCTAAGGACACCATGTTTGCGCAGTTTTATCAGATAGGTCATTTATTTTAGCCTCAAAGTGTCACCTCACTGGGGAATGTGGGTTAAGGGGATGTGGAGATTTGGGATCTTCTCACAGGTATGTTTATTTTTGCATGATAAACATGGAACATACATTTGTCTGTTGCTGCTGCTAAGTCGCTTCAGTCGTGTCCGACTCTGTGCAACCCCATAGACAGCAGCCAACCAGGCTCCCCCGTCTCTGGGATTCTCTAGGATCCCCCAAAATCGTGGTCCATGTGAAGCTCTTTCATTAACCCCCTGTGTAAGCTTTGGGCAGTTCTGAACATCCGGGTCCCTCAGGTGCTGTCTTAAGATGTTAGATGGGGGAGGTGCATCTTTCCAACTGTAGGTATCTGTGGTTTTAGTGTGGTGTTTCTCTGCTCCTCCACCCTCCCCCTCTCCTCTTCCTTCTTCCTCTTCTTGCTTCCACTTCCTGCAAGGTTTTTTTAGACATTCTTTTCAGACACTTTTCCCCCTAATTATCCCCCCAAGAAATTTTAACACATTGATAAACTGTATATATGTTACTGTATGTATAGTGCTTCTTCATACACAGAAAGCTTTAAAATTGTTTTGTACCCCCCACAGAAAGCATGTTGTGGAGTAAAGGCCTCAATCTTTTCCTCTGACTTCTGGAGTTCAGTAAAGTAGAAAGCCAGTTGGTGCTTTTAAAAGACAACATTCATTGTGGCAGGGGAGAGAACCCCCCAAAACAAACAAACTCCTTTTTTGAATGAGTTAATTGTAGCCTTTCTATGGCACCGCTTTCAGGGTTCAGCATCTTACATCTCCTGGCCAGCATCACCCAAGAGGATTCTTGGGTCAGCATCCTCTATACATTTATCTTGAGTGTGGTGATCAGGGCAGCATGATGGTTAATCCTATGTGTCAACTTGACTGAGCTCAGATATTTGGCTAAACATTATTCTGGGTGTGTCTCTGAGCATGTTTCTGGGTGACATTAAAATTTGAAATGGTAGGCTGAGTGAAGCAGCTTGCCCTCTCTAATGTGGGTGGACTTCATGCAATCTGTTGAGGCCTGAGTAGAACAATAAGGAGGAGTAAGGGAGAAATAAGGAAGTCAGGGAGGAGTAAGGATTGGAACCTTCTCCTAAGAAAAGTGGGAAACCACTGAGTGTTTTAAATCCAAGAATGAAATTCTCAAATTTGAAAACTCTACCTCTTAGTACTAACATCACTGTTCTTCACTGAACTGGGCTTCTGTCCCCCTTCTCTGGATGAGTGGACAGACCCCTTGAATTTTCTCATTCCCAGAAGCCAACTGAGTCTTCACAAACTTGGGTTCATGTGTATTTCTGAACTTGAGTGGCCTACTCTCAGACCTCCATCTAATCTATTGTTTTGACCTTCATTCAATAAATAGTTTTGACCACCTACCCTATCTCTATATATGTATATATGAAAGTGAAACTGTTACTCACTAAGTCATGTCTGACTCTGTGACCCCATGGACTGTGGCCAACCAGGTTCCTCTGGTTGCATGGAATTCTCCGTGCAAGAATACTGGAGTGGGTAGCCATTCCCTTCTCCAGGGGAGAAGGGGGATCTCCAAAGGAGAAGGAGAAGATCCATGGGATCTTCCCGACCTAGGGATCAAACTCAGGTCTCTTGCATTGGCAGGCAGGTTCTTTACCACTGAACCACCAGGGAAGTCCATATATGTATGGCTACAGTCCATGAGGTGGCAAAGAGTTGGACATGACTTAATAACTAAGCAAGAAAAACAACAGTATAGTTTATATGTATATGACATTGCTACCTATACATGTAGTCTCAATTTCTTGAACCACCAAACTACTTACTGTCAACCCTCGTGATCTCTGGACCCACACATTGTTCTTATATCTCTTGTGTGACTAAGGTTTTCCCGAAAGTTCTAAGCATACCCATATACCAATAACATGTAAAGCAGAGTTTTGACAATGTGCTTCCACAATAGCCGTAGTAAACCCCCCAGGTGCCTGGAGTAGACCTCACCTCACTTTCATACCTTGCGACTACTTGTCTCACAGTCAGATGCCAATGTCATATAAGCAATACTGGAAAGAACTTTTCTCTGGATATCACTGAAGGGCAGCCTAAGAATAGGTTATGCAAATATGCCATCTACACGCTCAATTTATATTTGTTTTGTGCTTTCAAATAAACAACATCTTTTAAAAATTGTTTCACAAACTCAGTGGTACATTTTTGTTGTTGCTCTTGTTGATCTTTAAAGGCATTGTGTGAAATAAGGTAGTTTGTAACTGTCCCAAGACTTAAATTCTTTGGCTAGCGTCTTGGTGTGAGCTATAAGGATTTTTTGAAATTTCATTTGTGGCAAAGTGAATTTGCTTATCACCTTTCTTCACCCCCACATCAGGATCCTGAAATGATACAACAGAGACCCACAATAAATATTTCCTCATCAAACAGTAGATCTTTTCTGTTCAACCCTGATTTATCCTGCCATATCTCCCTCTTCTGTAATGATTTACGAATGTGCAGATTCTATCCAATTATTGCTTTTGTGCTGTAGAACTAGAAGCTTCTTGTTTTTTTTTCAGGAAAGAGCAAAGCCTTAGAATGACAAGCCACTCTGATGAGTTGACAAATATCTATCAAGACCACGGGGAGAGTGAAATCTTTTTGACAACTCTATTATTTTTCTTTATCTCTGAGTCTTTGGGGGGTAATCTTTCCTTCAGAGAGAGCAGACTCTCTCTCTCCTTCCCATGTTCTATGTGAGAGAATGGGGAGAAACTGGATAGTTTATAAAGATATTTCCAGATATAACTTCTTAAGAGTCTGTGAGAAGACTAGGTGATTTGTAGAGACCTTTTCAGGTGTAATTTCTTACAAGTCTCATGCAGATGGGCATACCAATTAAGAGAGAAAGATTTTTAGTTATGAAAACTGGTATGTGAAGTCGCTCAGTCATGTTCAACTCTTTGTGACCCCATGGACTGTAGCCTACCAGGCTCCTCCCTCCATGGGATTCTCCAGGCAAGAGTACTGGAGTGGGTTGCTACTTCCTTTTCCAGGGGGTCTTCCCAACCCAGGTTTCGATTCCAGGTCTCCCACATTCCAGGCAGATGCTTTAACCTCTGAGCCACCTATACACCTGTAAAAAAACCAATACATGGTGAGCCCATTTTTCTCTCTGAGAAGATTTCTCAACTCTCCAAAAATTTTAGCCAATTTACATTTACAACTTATAGTTGTGCAAAATACATAAAAGTGTCTCATTTAATTTTTGGGTTGGCCAAAAAGTTTGGGTTTTTCTGTTATGGAAAAAAAAAAAAAAAACAATGAATATTTTGGCCAACCAAGTAGAATACGGAGTTTATTGTTTAGTTACACATTTATTTTAAATTATATACAGAATTATACTTTAGAAACAAGGCTTCCTTTTTTCTGCATTTCAGGAAACAATTTCACTCAAACTTTTCATGTGCGTTTCCTACATGATTCCCTCTGGCATGACTGGCATTACTGTTGAGTCATTTCACAGCTTCCCTGAGCAGGCCAGCTTCACCTCCACTCAAAGTATTGAGAGACATCCGTTTTTGAGTTCACATATGATGCTGAAGCAAAACACTCTATTCTAAGCCATCAGTCTTAATTTATACAAATTTAGGACACCTCTTCTTTTATTATGAAACATAGAAGAAAAATACAGAGATATTCATAAAACATAGGAATGGTTCAGTGAATAATTATGAACTAAACACCTTTGTCAAAGCTACCCAGACAGAGAAAAAGAATATTTCCAGATACTCAAAAGATCAAAACTCATTTCTCCTCACTGGAGGTGACACTGTTTTAGGCTTTGTGATAAGAAGAGCATGAGCAGATTTTTTGGTTTTGTTTTAATTTATTCTGTGTATGTCTGTTAACTGCACAATCCAAGCTCTTAGTCTGCTTAATTTTATGAGCTTTATTTATAATGATGACCAACACCTGCAATGGTAAGGCCATCCTCCCAGGAATAATTGCATTGTTGTTGTTCAGTCGCTCAGTCGTGTCTAACTCTTTATGACCCCATTTATTTCAGCAAGCAAGTCTTCCTTGTCCTTCACTATCTCCTGGAGTTTGCTCATGTCCATTGAGTCAGTGATGCCATCCAGCCATCTCATCCTCTGTAACCCTCTTTTCTTCTTGCCCTCAATCTTTCCCAGTATCATGGTCTTTTTCCATTGAGTGGGCTCTTGGTATCAGGTGGCCAAAATATTAGAGATTCAGCTTCAGCATCAGTCATTCCAATGAATATTCAGGACTGATTTCCTTTAGGATTGACTGATTTGATCTCCTTGCTGTCCAAGGGATTCTCAAGAATCTTCCCCAGCCCCACAGTTCAAAAGCATCAGTTCTTCAGTACTCAGCCATCTTTATAGTCCAACTCTCACATCCGTATATGACTACCAGTAAAAACTATAGCTTTGACTATACAGACCTTTGTCAGTTATATCTCTGCTTATAATACACTGTTTAGGTTTGTCATAGCCTTTCTTCCAAGGAGCAAGCATCTTTTAATTTTGTTGCTGCAATCACCATCTGCAGTGGTTTTGAAAGCCCAAGAAAATAAAGTTTGTCACTGTTTTCATTTTTTCCACATCTATTTACCATTAAGTGATGGGACTCAATGCCACGATCTTTTTTTTTTGAATGTTGAGTTTTAAGCTAGCCGTTTCATTCTCTTCTTTCACCTTTATCAAAAGGCTCTTTATTTCCTCTTTGCTTTCTGCCATAAGGGTGGTGTCATCTGCATATCTGAGGTTACTGATATTTCTCCCGGTAATCTTGATTCCAGATTGTGATTCATCCAGCCCAGCATTCTGCTTGGTGTACTCTCCGTATGAGGGCTTCCCAGATGGCGCTAGTGATAAAGAACCTGCCTGCCAATGCAAAAGACGTAAGAGACACTGGTTTGATCCCTGGGTCAGAAAGATCTCCTGGTGGAGGGAATGGCAACCCACTTCAGTATTTTTGCCTGGAGAATCCCATGGACAGAGGAACCTGAAGGGCTACAGTCCATAGTGTTGCAAAGAGTCAAACACAATTGAAACAGCTAGTGTGCACTTTGCATATAAGTTAAATAAGCAGGGTGACAATACCCTTGATCTACTCTGTTCCTAATTTGGAACTAGTCTGTTGTTCCATGTTTATTCTTACTATTGCTTCTTGACCTGCATACAGGTTTCTCAGGAGACAGGTCAGGTGGTCTGGTATTCCCATCTCTTTAAGAATTGTCCACAGTTTGTTGTGATCCACATAGTCAAAGGCATTAGCATAGTCAATGAAGCAGAAATATATGTTTTTCTGGAATCCTCTTGCTTTTTCTATGACCCAGCAGATGTTGGCAATTTGATCTCTGGATCCTTTGCCTTTTCTAAATCCAGCTTGTACATCTGAAAGTTCTCGGTTCACATACTGTGAAAGCCTAATTTGAAGGATTCTGAGCATTACCTTGCTAGCATGTGAAATAATTGCTAAATGTGTGTTAAATTTACCTGGTTCCCTGTTTACTAATACTGCCATGGGGCCTCTATAAACATCCAAAGCTAGCAGTGATTGAGGTCACTTCAGGATAATGGGTTTTCTCCCAGAATTACCCTGTTCTTTAAAGTAGTAATTGGCAACTATGTCCTACAGTTTGAGAAACTGAAACTGACACGTGTGTAAAGTGACTCATGCTTCTCTGTGGCATAATTTTGAGCCAGTACCTTCCATTGTATGCAGGCCTCTGTGCCATTTTTTAAATTCAGATTTTCTTTGATAATAAGGTACTGTAAATATGTAAAATAAAAAGAATACAAGATGCACCCATATACTCCATGATATGTAGATGTTACCACATAACCAATTACAAAAATAAATAGGAAAAAACAGCTTCAAAATGGTGGTTATCCTTGCGATATTGTGTGAATATTTGCTCAAATTGCATCATATTCTTTACTCTGCAACTTACCTTTTTATTATTCAAATATTATTTTTGAGATTTATCCTTATTTTATCTATAAAATCTCCTTTAAATGCTATAGAATAATCTATTGTAGAACTATATTAATTTACTTATCTATTCTCCTATTGGTGAAATTGAGATTAATTTTATTCCAACCTTGTATTTATGAAAAGGTTTAACCATACAGACAAATTTAGAGTTGTGCAGTGAGGAACCATATATCACCTCTCAGATTCTGTAATTAATATTTTATTATACTTGCTTTATCACTCCATTCATTCACCTTATTTTTTTATGCTTTGCAAAAAAAAATTGTTGTATTTCACTATTCAAACTAGTGCTAAGGATGGAGAATAAAATAGTGGTTCCCAGGAGTTAGGTATGGGTGGAAGGAGTAAGGTGAGTGGTATTAGAAAGAATATCATGAGGGAAACCTTTGTGTTGATGGAATAGCTTTCTAGCTTGATTATAGTGGTAGTCTTGCATATCTACATATATGATAAAACTATATAGAATTATGCACAGACACATGGTACCAATGTCAATTTCCTGACTTTGATATTATATTAAAGTTGCATAAAGTGTAACCTTTGGGAGAAACAACACCTCTTTGTATGATCTATGAAATCTCATGTGCATCTATAACTATTTCAAAATTAAAAATTGACAAGGGCAGATGAGTGAACAGAGAAGACATGGTACATAGTATGTTAGTTGCTCAGTCATATATGACTCTTTGAGACCCCATGGACTGTAGCCCTTTAGACTCCTTTGTCCACGGAATTCTTCAGGCAAGAATACTGGAGTGGATATTCATTTCTTTCTCCAGGGGATCTTTCTGACCCTGGGATCAAATCTGGGTCTCTTGCATTGTAGGCAGATTCTTTATCATCTGAACCTCCAGGGACGCCCCAATGGAATGTTCAGTTCAGTTCAGTCGCTCAGTCGTGTCCGACTCTTTGCAACCCCATGAATCTCAGCACGCCAGGCCTCCCTGTCCACCACCATCTCCCGGAGTTCACTCAGACTCACGTCCATCGAGTCCGTGATGCCATCCAACCATCTCATCCTCTGTTGTCCCCTTCTCCTCCTGCCCCCAATCTCTCCCAGCATCAGAGTCTTTTCCAATGAGTCATTTCTTCACACAAGGTGGCCAAAGTACTGGAGTTTCAGCTTTAGCATCATTCCTTCCAAAGAAATTCCAGGGTTGATCTCCTTCAGAATGGACTGGTTGGATCTCCTTGCAGTCCAAGGGACTCTCAAGAGTCTTCTCCAACACCACAGTTCAAAAGCATCAATTCTTCAGCACTCAGCCTTCTTCACAGTCCAACTCTCACATCCATACATTACCACTGGAAAAACCATAGCCTTGACTAGACAGATCTTAGTCGGCAAAGTAACGTCTCTGCTTTTGAATATACTATCTAGGTTGGTCATAACTTTTCTTCCAAGGAGTAAGCGTCTTTTAATTTCATGGCTGCAGTCACCATCTGCAGTGATTTTGGAGCCCCAAAAAATAAAGTCTGACACTGTTTCTACTGTTTCCCCATCTATTTCCCATGATGTGATAGGACGGGATGCCATGATCTTCGTTTTCTGAATGTTGAGCTTTAGGCCAACTTTTTCACTTTCCACTTTCACATTCATCAAGAGGCTTTTGAGTTCCTCTTCACTTTCTGCCAAAAGGGTGGTGTCATCTGCATTTCTGAGGTTATTGATATTTCTCCCGTCAATCTTGATTCCAGCTTGTGTTTCTTCCAG
>SJYQ01000998.1:748610-804490 GCA_006410935.1 Redunca redunca
GTGATGGAATTCCAGTGGAGCTGTTTCAAATCCTGAAGGATGATACTGTGAAAGTGCTGCACTCAATATGCCAGCAAATTTGGAAAACTCAGCAGTGGCCACAGGACTGGAAAAGGTCAGTTTTCATTCCAATCCCAAAGAAGGGCAATGCCAAAGAATGCTCAAACTACCACACAATTGCACTCATCTCACATGCTAGTAAAGTAATGCTCAAAATTCTCCAAGCCAGCCTTCAGCAATACGTGAACCGTGAACTTCCTGATGTTCAAGCTGGTTTTAGAAATGGCAGAGTAACCAGAGATCAAATTGCCAACATCCACTGGATCATGGAAAAAGCAAAAGAGTTCCAGAAAAACATCTATTTCTGCTTTATTGACTATGCCAAAGCCTTTGACTGTGTGAATCATAGTAAACTGTGGAAATGGAATGTTACACAACCTTAAAAGGGAACAAGATTGGATCATTTGCTGTGATGTGAATGGACCTAGAGTCTGTCATACAGAGTGAATTAAGTCAGAAAGAGAAAAATAAATATTGTATATTAATGCATATATAAGGAATCTAAAAAATGGGGACAGATGAACCTATCTGCAGAACAGGAACAGAGACATGGATGTAGAGAATGGACATGTAGACACAAGAGGGGAAGGGGAGGGTCGGCTGCACAGAGAGAGTAGCAGCGACATGTATCCACCACCATGTGTGAAATAGACAGCCAGAGAGAAGCTGCTGTGCAGCCAGGGACCTCGGCTTGGCACTCTGTGATGACCTAGAGGGGCGAGATGGCCCAAGAGGAAGGGATATATGTATACATATAGCTTATTTATTTTGTTGTATAGCAGAAAGTAGCAAAACATTGTAAAGCAATTGCATTCCAATAATAATTTTTTAATGAAAAATTAAAAATTGAAGTAAAAAGAAATAGCAGGAAGAAAGAGTAAATTTGAAGCCCCTAGACATTATTGTGTGAGGAGGAAATGGCAGCCCACTCCAGTACTCTTGCCTGGAGAACGCCATGGATGGAGGAACTTCGTAGGATACAGTCTATAGGATCACAAAGAGTTGGACACGACTGAACAACTGAGTGAGTGAGTGCGAGACATTATTGTTAAAGAAGAGATGTTGCGACCAAGAAATGAACAAGAGCAGAGATGAGAAACCCAACCATGGCACCGAAGAGAAATGGAAAGAATCTGGGTTCTTGCAGTCATCGAGTCAAAAAATTAAGCAGCTCTCCAAGACTTCTTATGGGAAAAATACATTTTTCTCTATTTAAGCCAGTTTACAGATACAGGAATTAGGGAAACCAACTTCACTAGCTTCTTAGCATATGTGTCTCTGTGTGTGCACTCAGTTGTGTCTGACTTCTTGCTACCCCATGGACTGCAGCCTGCAGAAGTCCTCTATCCACAGGATTTCCCAGGCAAGAATACTGGAGTGGGTTGCCTTGTCCTCCTCCATGCGATCTTCCTGACTCAAGGATCAAACCCACATCTCTTGTGTCTCTTGCATTAGCAGGCAAATTCTTTACCAACCACACCACCTGGGAAGCCAAGCTTCTTAGAATAAAATTCTTAAAAGTTAAAATGCTGCAATGATATACCTTTGTGTACAGGTATGAGTTTCTACAGAAATATGTCTGAGTCTAATTGCAGGATCAAACAGTGGAATCATCTTCACTTTTATTGCATATTTTATTAAAGCCATGAGGCCATTTAATATAAATTGTACTCAAAATGCTATCATTGAAAATCGTAAGAGATCAACAATTATGAAATGGATTTGGATTTCAGAAATGTTAAAACATAGAGGTGGGAGTGGAGGTCAAGGAGAAGCATCTTAGAATCAATGCAATTCAGCAGATACCTCCAAACTCATTTGCAAAGTGGTTGTAAAACCTTCCCCTCCCACTAACAATATAAACATTCAAATATACCATATCCTTACAAAAGCTTTGTTAGTTTGATGACATGGCTTAAAATACTCTGCAGTTCCCTCAGCACCTTTTCAAAATGTTTCTGTTAATTTGTGTTCCCTGTATAGTGTAAATTGCTGTTGTTATTTTTCTACTCAATTTTGCCTCTTATTCTATTGATTTTAGGAGCTTTTTAAATGTATTCTAGCTTTACTCATTGTGAATATTATCTCTCAAATTCTGGATTGCTTTGTAAATATATTTTTACATTAAAAAAAATTATCTCTCCACCAAACCCAGTCTTTATTAAGTTTTATGACCAGTCTTCACATCATACAGATGTTTCATCCCTGTTCTTATTCAAAACCATCTTGCCTATTCTTGTCATCAGCATTTCTTTGTGAATTTTAAGGTCTGCTTGTCAAGTTTTATGAACAAAAATCTTTGAAGTTACATTGATTGTATAGATTAGTCTTGAACATTTCCATCTTTATTATAGTGCATTATCCTATCCATGAACCTGGTATATCTCTTCAACCAGTCTTTTATATCCTTCAATAAAGTGCTATGTTTGTCCTCATAAAGGATTTTCAGATCTTTTGCTAGATTTATTCTAAAGAATGTTATTTTTTGTTAGCTGCTTGGAGTAAGACATCAGAGTTACATTTCCTAACTTATTGTTGGTAGTATTCATATACACTAGTTTTATTTGACGTTGTATCCATAATTTTAAAAAATGAAATAGTTTGTTTAGATAGTGCCTTCATTTTCTTATGTAGATAATCATGTCAAATACAAATATTTCTTCAAATGCTAAGCATTTTTCTGTTACTCCTAGTTTGCTAACATTTTAAAAAATATATGAATGGATGTGAAATTTTATTGAATGTTTTTTACCTCCATGAAATGATCATCACTTTTCTCCTTTGATCTGGTATGTGGCAACTTATATTAATAGATTTTCTAATGTTACACCATCATTAACATTCCTTGAACAAACTCTATTTGTTTATGGCTGTACATTTCTTTGTATGCTGCTAAGTTTTATTTACTAAATTTTTAAAGTTTTTTTTTTTTTCTTCTAAACCTATCAATGAGATGGACATAACCTTCCTTAACTGGTTTGGATTTCAAGTATTGTATTAGCTGTATAAAATCACACTGCCGTCTTCTAATCTTTTTAAAATGTTCTATATGAAAATAATTATATATCCCTTGGAAATTAGTGGATTTTACCTAAATTAAATTGTAAGAGTGAGAAAATTATTTTATTCTCTGCTTCTCATTCCTCTTTTCTCTAGTTCCTTACATTCTGCTTATTTAAAAGTCTATTTTTCTACTTTCTTTGAACTCACTATTTTCTAATATCAAGTTAAGTGTTTAGCTCACATTCTACTTTTCTTCTTTTGTAGCAAATATATTGAAGGCTATTCATTTCTCTTAGACAACTTTGTGAATAGAAGTGTTAATATTCATTAACTTAATATTCATTAAGTGTTAATATTCATTCACTCATTCACTCATCCATTCATTCAACATGCCCCTACTATGACTCAAACAACGTTCTATGCCTGTGCTAGTGTGCTGAATGTTGCCCCATGGAACTTGTATTCATTTAAAGAGAAAGAAATATAGACACAGGAATAAGTCATGTCAGGCAGCACTTGCATTATTTAGAAGCATGTTTTTGAATTTGCAAATATATGGTGAGTTTTTCCTGTGGCTGTCAAATTGTTTGGAGGTTTTACTTTTGTTTCCTAAGTAGTTTTAGAAGGTGTTCTCAATGCTATCAACACTTACTTTATGACCAGTATGCAGTCACTATTTGTAAATACTTCAGATGGGCTGGAAGAGAGAATATTCTCTAACTCTGGAGTATAGGGTTGTTAACGCTTTGCCAAATTTAGCTAATTTCTGATTCTCCTCTAACAGATATGAGATTAACTTATGCCCTGACACTGTGGGATACTTTCAAAGACTTTACTGCTCAATTGCCATCCCAAGAAAGAGTAAATGGCATATTAAAACCAGGAAAGCAAAATATAGGGTACACTCCTTAATCCATGGCAGACATTACTAATCAGTCATTGAACTTAACCCATCAGTCTTGGCAATCATTAATCAGAATTAATCAGCTAATCATGTGTAATAAAATCTTTTGACAGAAGTAATAGCTTTGTTGGACTATTGCTTGACATTTTTGCTCTACAATTTTTTTTTTTTTTTTTTACTTTTTCTTGAACTTTATAATATCTGGCATGTATATCAGGGGAAATGTGGATTGTCGTGTATTTGAGTTAATATTTTTAAAAGTGAGTAAATGTACTGCTATATTTCTATATCAAGCCCATGGGAGATATTACTGATTCACTCCACTATATTTTCTCACCCATCTGAACTCAGCCTCAGAATCTTTCTAACCATGGCAGGCCAGGAGACACCAGCAATTGATTTGACTTGACATTAAGAAAGCTGAGCACCAAAGAATTGATGTTTTTGAACTGTGGTGTTGGAGAAGACTCTTGAGAGTCCCTTGGACTGCAAGGAAATCCAACCAGTCCTTCCTAAAGGAGATCAGTCCTGGGTATTCATTGGAAGGACTGATGTTGAGGCTGAAACTCCAATACTTTGGCTGACTCATTGGAAAAGACCCTGATGCTGGGAAAGATTGAGGGCAGGAGGAGAAGGGGATGACAGAGGATGAGATGGTTGGATGGCATCATCAACTCAATGGACATGATTTTGAGTGGACTCCAGGAGTTGGTGATGGACAGGGAGGCCCGGTGTGCTGCGGTTCATGAGGTTGCAAAGAGTCGGACATGACTGAGCAACTGAACTGAACTGAACTATAACATGAAATTTATGATTATCCTTGGATTACTGGGCTTTGATTTGGATGTTTCCCTTCATTTGTGCATCTTTCATCGTTAAAATCAATGGTGACTGATTTCCTCTAAAGTAACAGTGGGACATATTCTTACAGGTATATATGAAGAATTTACTCCTTTCTCCTTAAGTAATATTCTGGAAAGGGATATTAAATAAATGTGCTGGAAAGAAAATCTTAGTCATGTACTAGAAACAACTGAAGATAGCAAAATCTAATTTCCAAGGATGAAATCCAAAAAAAAGAACAAAATGCAATTCAGCAGAGAAAAAAAAATGCATGCTGTCACTTCTCAGTGGCGAGGGTGATAATCTGAAACAGATATTAAAAGGGCATAAGACATCTGGACATCAGAATTGCTGAAACTGAGCGAGGAGCATGCTGACTCGCTAGGGCTGAGTAAAAATCCTTCTCCAGAGGGAAAAGGTAAAGGACAAAGATGGGGTGAAGAGGCCTCACATCATAGTCTGAGAACTGGGATACCTTGACAAGGCTAGATGAGCACTAGCTGGGCTAACCTTTCCATTTAGGTGATTTTAATATCAGAACTTCCTGGATTGGCTTTTGGAACTTTATTGGGCAATAAAGGATGGGGAAGGAGGAAGGGAATACTGGGCTGATTCGGGAAGAGGAAAAGAAAGGATGCAACATCTGTTATCTCCTAGACTAAGTACTTAAGAAAGACCACATCAAAAGATGTGATACAGAGACTTCCCTGGTGGTCCTGTGGCTACGACTATGCTCCCAATGCAGGAGGCCCAAGTTCAATCACTGGTCAGGGAACTAGATCCCACAAACTGCAACTAAGTGTTCCCATACCCCAGCTAAAGAGCCTACATGTCACAACTAAGGCCCAGTGCAGCCAAATACATTTTAAAACCATTTATTTTTTTTAAAAAATGATATGATACAAATGATGTTCATCACGCAAGTGTAAAGATGAGAGGCTACTGGGGACAATCATCTTGGGAAAGGGACTCTATTTGAAAAATAGGAGCTGAATTAGAGGACAAACATCCATGTCCGTGCCAACCTAGGCCCACCAAGGGAAGTGGGAGGCAATAAATACAGCCTCTTTCCTCAGGACCTTTGGAGCTTGCCCAGAGCAGATGTTACTCAAGAGTCCAGTCTCAGAATTAGACTGAAGTGTGCACCCTCCTTCTTCTGTTTCTAGTTTCTCCATATTTCAGAGTGTATTTTTGGGAAAAAAAATACTTTTAATGATGCCAACTTGCCTCCTTTCAGCACATTAAAAAAGGGAGCGATTGGCTGAGGCTGTCATGATGATGGGAATAATTTTGTCGCTGTGCAATTTGGCTCTTGCTCTAAAGAGAAGTGCACATTTTCCTCCAGTGTATTTTAAGCTGGAGACTTCTAAGTAAATGGGAGGTGGCTGATTTTATTTCCGTATGCAGCCAGCCTTCACTGGCACGAGCTCTGATTTGGCCCAATCAATTTTGTATTCATGCTGAGAAGAGAGTTTGATCAAGTTCAAGGAACATCTGTATGCATTTATCTGGATTGGGTGCAAACATGGGTGCTGTCCCTCTGAAAGGCTCCAAGCCCTTCAGTGGCTGCTGCAAGACACCCAGACAATGGCCTTCATAACTCCAGCATTTCCATTCTCTCCTTAAATAACTGCTGTGACTCTTCCACATGCCACCTTCTTTGTAATTTATAGGGTTGTTTTTAGAAGTCCAGCTCTGGCAAGTTTGGGAGTTTGTTAAGTAAATCTTTATTAGGTAGTTAAATGGTCTCCAAAAAGTTACTCAGCTAACTGTGCCGGTGTCAGGACATCAACCCATACATTAACACGACATTTCCGTAGCTGCATCTGTCTTGGTCTTCCCCTTCTCTTCATTCCCCCTCTCTTAGCTGTTATAAATTTTGTGTGCTAGCAGCTCTATGGCTTGAAGAGGGTTGTAAACATCTTCTTGTTCAATTACATCAGGATTTTTTCCCCTTTATGTCAGCAATTAAATTTATGAGGGAAAAAAACTTCATGTTCTCAACCTAAAGACATAGTCAAGCTCAAAGTAAGTAAAAACAGAATGCAATCAACTTATGGTTGTAAAGTATAAATGAAGCAGTGGAACCCCAAAGACCTGATTCCAAATTCCAATGCCATCAATTTGGGGGGAAGTGACTCTTATTCCTTAAACTATAGTTCCCTACCACCCAACATGAGTGGCTGATTGCAATTTCTTAGAAACTTTGGGAGAATTAAATGAGATGAAGGCTGTGAAGTGGGCTACTCAAAAATGGCCAGTAACCTCCTTTCCTTCTCTGTGTAAGGGGCAAACTCATTGAGTACAGGGCCTATGGTATATATATCGTTGTTTTCCCAAGACATGGAATATCATAGGTAACTATACAATATTTAGTGGGAGGATGAGTGAATAAGCGAATTAAGAAGGGTATTGGGTTGTGTTCTTACTCTTGGTTTGAGTCTAAGGTCTTGGATGATGGTGATCTCTGTGGATTGAGACTTTACTACTGTAGGATGCTCTAAGGTAGTCCTTGACACAGAAGTGTAGGCATCACCCTTGGGGATATGGTTAGAGATGAAGAATCTCAAGTCCACCATAGTCCTGCTGAGAATCTGCCTTTTAAAATTTTAATTTTAATTATTACTATATTTTTGTGCTGTTACTTTTGTTGTTTAGTCACTAAATCATATCTGACTCTTTTGCGACTCCATGAACTGTATATAACCCACCGGGCTCCTCTATTCATGAGATTTCCCAGGCAACAATGCTGGAGTGGGTTGCCATTTCTTTCTCCAAGGGCAATCTTCCCAACCCAATCTGGACTCAGACTCAAATCCAAGTCCCCTGCATTGGCAGGTGGATTCTTTACCACTGAGCCACCAGAGAAGTCCATTATATTTTTTATATTTTCACCCCCCAAATTCCAATATAATCAACATGTAATATTATTAGTTTCAGGTGTACAACATAATGATTCTCTATTTATATTGCAAAATGATAACCACCATAAGTCTGTCATTAAGTCAGTGTCCATTAACAAACATAGTTACTATTTTTTTCCTTGTCATGCCTTCTAACAAGATCTCAGGTTGATATGTAAAGTCTACAAGCAATAAATGCTGGATAGGGTGTGGAGAAAAGGGAACCCTCTTACACTGTTGGTGGGAATGCAAACTAGCACAGCCACTATGGAGAACAGTGTGGAAATTCCTTAAAAAAATTGGAAAGAGAACTGCCTTATGACCCAGAAATCCCACTGCTGGGCATACACACCGAGGAAACCAGAATTGAAAGAGACACGTGTACCCCTATGTTCATCGCAGCACTGTTTATAATAGCCAGGACATGGAAGCAACCTAGATGTCCATCAGCAGATGAATGGATAAGAAAGCTGTGGTACATATACACAATGGAGTATTACTCAGCCATTAAAAAGAATACATTTGAATCAGTTCTAATGAGGTGGATGAAACTGGAGCCTATCATACAGAGTGAAGTAAGCCAGAAAGAAAAACACCAATACAGTATACTAACACATATATATGGAATATATATGGAATTTAGAAAGATGGTAATGATAACCCTGTATGCAAGACAGCAAAAGAGACACAGATGTATAGAACAGTCTTTTGGACTCTAGGAGAGGGCGAGGGTGGGATGATTTGGGAGAATGGCATTGAAACATGTATAATATCATATAAGAAATGAATCGCCAGTCCAGGTTTGATGCAAGATACAGGATGCTTGGGGCTGGTGCACTGGGATGACCCAGAGGGATGGTATGGAGAGGGAGGTGGGAGGGGGGTTCAGGATGGGGAACACATGTACACTCGTGGTGGATTCATGCTGATGTATGGCAAAACCAATACAATATTGCAAAGTAATTAGCCTGCAATTAAAATAAATACATTTAAATTAAAATAAAATAAAAATTAAAAAAAAATAAATAAAATTTGAGTGGTGCTGGCTTACAGCCCTTGAATATGAAATCAAGAGTGTGAGTTGGTTTCCCATGTCAGCTCTGCTGACAACAGACCAACGTAAGGAATCCTGGTGTGGGATGAATCATTGTAAACAAATCCTTCCCACCAAGGGGTGGGAGAAACAACCCAGCTCATGACAGGTCAATAGTATCATATTTCCCCCTTCGGCTAGTGTGTGGTAATCCTCCTAGGTTGTATATTCACAACCAGACCCAATAAAAAGCATGCCAGGAACAGAACATCCACTTTCTATATGGTCTTTACAGAAGCTTGTTTGGCAGCTGAAGCTCTGGGAGGGCCAATCAGCTGCCTAAGCTCACACAGGTAGAAACTGAGAGCTCAGACTCAAGACCAGAGCTGTCTGATTCTAAAGGCCTCTCTCTTAACAAATCTGCTACCCTCTTTCCCAGCCAACCCTCCATGCCAGGCACCTTTTTAAAGTACAGCTGGGGAGGGATCTGTCAAGCAGCCTGTTGCTTTCTTTCCAGTGTGTATCAGTATTGCCAGAAGGCAGACATCCTAATGCAGAAATGCCTTGGTTGGAATACTGGAGCTGCGTTCATCTTGCTGGTCTACCCTCCTTACTTCATCTGCTCCCATGCTTCCCAATGCACTCTATGCCTGGCACTCCTGTGATCAGCCCAGCCAGCTCACACCTCTGTGCGTTTACTCGAATAAGTGCCTCCACCGAGGGGCCCCTTCCCTCTGCTCACCCACCTGGCTTTCGATTGCATGAAGGCACTGCAGAGTTTCTCAGTGGAGCTCTCCCTGATGTCCCCAAGTAGAATTCAATTCTTTCTCCCTGGATCTCTCCATCAAAAGAGGTTTCACACTATTAAAAAAGACTGTTTGGTTTCTAAGTTCCTTTTCTCTGCTGACCTGTGTGCTGGAGGAACAAGACCCCGTGAGCAACAATGCAGTAAACTAGGCAGTGTTGGAGGCAGACTCGCCAGGGTCCAGATCCCAAAGACTGCATGATTTTGACAAGAAAATTAAACCCCTCTGTGCCTCAGCTTCCCCTTCTGCAAAAGAGAAATAACAAGAGTACCTACCTCTTTGGGGTTTTGTGAGCATTAAATGAGTTGATACAAGCAAAGTGCTTAAAACAAGGCCTGGCACAGAGTAGTTTCTAGATAAGAAAACTACTATGTGTTCGTTAAGGAAAAAAATTGTGTTTACCTTCATTCACATCCCAGTCGCCTACACAGTGAGCATTTGCAAAAGTAACTTTCAAATGAATGAACGAATGGATGTCTTGGGACTGCCTTTATTGGCTCTCTCCATGGCCAGGAAAACCCTACAAAACTTTAACATTTTTAAGAATGGTAAAGTTTCTGCAAAAAAAAAAAAAAAACTCCAGTTCCTCAATATTTTTAATCTTTTCCCCTAATACAGGAACCTGCCTTTTCATCCCTTCATTTTCTCTCCCTGGTTGTTGATTAATGATGGCACCCATCTGTTCCGACTATAATCCCTCGCATTTTCCTAAGTCGGTATGAAAACATGCTGTTTGTGGAGATTCTTCTTATTTGGTTGGGTCAGACGAAGCCCAAGCGGCTGCACCCAGCGTGGGTCAAGTCAAGCCCTGAGCAGAACCGCTGACTCCAGGGACTCCTGAATTAATAGGCTGGGCTCTGCTGGCGGCCACGCAGGTGTCTCGCTCTACTGAACATCTGGCCTTTCTTTCTGTCCAGGCTGCTTCTCTTTTCATTTTGAAGGGAAGACAACCTGTCAGAGCAAACCTGACAGCCCGGCTGGTTGCAAGGATCTGAAAGGGCAGGGTTTTTATTTTTCTTTGCTTCCTTGAAATTCTTTGAAAAAATGCAGAACTATCTCAGTGTTTGGAAAGAGGCAATATAATGTGGTGGTTAAGCAGTTGTGAGGCAGAGGCGCCTCGGTTTGAAACCCGAATCTGCTACTTATTAGCTATGTGATGTTGGGTAAGTTCCAGAACCTCTGTGCACCTTGAATTTTCCCCCCTAAACTGTGAAACGGTTCTAATTTTAAAAGAAACACCTTCATAAGCTAATTAACATACCTAGCACTATGCCTTACCCATCATCAGAACTCAATTTTGTTATTTTGCAAGCCTCTGTATATGTGTAATCACATTCCTTATTTGATAAACTTCTTTCAATCAGTTCTATTTCTCTGTAACTTAAATATATTTTGCATAATAAGTGAACAATATATGTTTGAACAGATGGATGGATAGATGAATCAGCTCATGGGAGAAATTGTTTTATATCACACAAATATACTATATATCAGTCAGGATGAGTTAAGTTACACTGTAGTAACAAACATCTCCACATCTCCATAGCTTAACCAGAAAGCAATCATGGATCAGCTGGCGATTCTCCTTTTGTCTCCAGGATCCAGGAACCACGCTTCAGGAGTATTGCTAGCACCATGGAAGAGTGGAAAGGTGTAGAAAAATCACACTCTGGCTCTTAAAATTTCCACTCCAAAGTAACATGTTCTATTCTTGCTCACATCATTTGACAAAATAAGTCACAGGCCCACATTTAACCTCAAGAGAGTGAGGAAATGCAATTCTCTGTGTGCCCTAGGAGAGAGCTGGCAACATTTGGTGGAAAGCACTATCTGATGAACCTGGTACACTCTTATATCCGTGAGACCTCAGACCCATTTCTCATTGTCATGACTAAATGGTATACAGATAGCTATCTATATATTAAGTCCCTCATTCATAAGTACAGGTGCCATAATAATGCAAAGGGAGTAATTAAACCATAATGCCCATTAACTGCTCTTTCCAGGGCTAGGGGAATGTAATGGCTTTGTATAGAACGTATCATTATCCAGGAAGGCTACATTTCTTATGCAATGGGGAACCTATTTACAGTTCAGATTTGAAAGAGGAATAACTAACTCTTCTCATCCAAACACAGTAAGTAGCCCTCACTGAGTTCCACAGAAGGATTATTAATTCTGCAACAAAGATGATATGTTAACAAGAACAGAATTACAGCAGCAGGACACTTGGGTGAAGGAGAAAGAGAGAGAATGGAGAGAAGGGAAGAGAGAGAGATAATGGAGAAGAGGAGAGAGAGAAAAGGAGGTGGGGGGGGTGTCGAATGAATGAGGTGAAATGTTGCCGCAGACTGTATTGGGAGGAAAAATAGCATTTGCCATAGAAATACGCTACTATCAGTAAATTCAAAAGTGAAGTTATGGGCTTTAGAATAAAAACAGGGCTTTAGACTAAAAGTGAGACATGAGTATTCTGACTAAAAGTGAGACTTGACTATTCCAACATAGAATAAAATGATGTGAGATCCCTAAAGAGCATTTAAACATGCCAGGGTCATTCTCTTAACCACACTGATGAGGTATCTTTGTCACTTTCTTAGCTTCCCTGGTGGCTCAGAGTTTAAAGCATCTGCCTGCAATGCAGGAGACCTGGGTTCGATCCCTGGGTCAGGAAGATCCACTGGAGAAGGAAATGGCAACCCACTCTAGTATTCTTGCCTGGAGAATCCCATGGACAGATGAGTCTGGTGGGCTACAGTCCACGGGGTCGCAGAGTCGGACATGACTGAGTGACTTCACTTTCACTTTTCACTAGCAAAGAAGAACTGAGGGCTGAAGTCAAGTTAGGGTGCTTGCTTAATCCAGATGGCCTTTGGTAGCATCTGCCTGCCACAGACCTTATCTCATAGTGTTATTTGTACTATGCTATTCGCACAGCATGTCCACCCTGGGGACCACAGCTGATTGAACCAGGGCAAGTCCATTTGATTTCAGATGAATCCGTTCATTCTATATATATTGTCTGGGTTGAGCCAATCAGATTTGTTTTTCAAGATTCTAAAGTAGAATACATAGAGAAAATATAGAGGTCACAATCTGTAATTTATGTAGAGTTCATTCATTCATTCAACTGATTTTTACTGAATGCTCACTTGGAGATACAGGGCCCCCAGATCCTGATGTCACAGTTTTCATTCCCAGTGGGCCTGGATGCCCTTAAGTTGTACCTGGTTGTTCATGAGGCTGATAGGAGTACATTGTTTCTCAGTGACTAAGTCTTATCCAACTCTTTGCCACCCATGGACTGCAGCATGCCAGGCTTCCCTGTCCTTCACTATCTCCCAGAGTTTGCTCAGATTCATGTCCATGGAGTCGGTGATGCCATTCAAGCAACTTGTCCTCTGTCGTCCCCTTTTTCTCCTGCCTCCAATCTTTCCCAACGTCAGGTCTTTTCCAGTAAGTCAGCTCTTCATATCAGGGGGCCAAAGTATTAGAGCTTCAGCTTCAGCCTCAGTCCTTCCAGTGAATATTCAGGGTTGATTTCCTTTTATGATGGACTGGGTGGATCTCCTTGCTATCCAAGGGACTCTCAAGAGTCTTCTCCAGCACCACAATTTGAAAGCATCAATTCTTTGATGAACTCTCACATCCATACATAACTACTGGAAAAACCATAACTTTGACTATACAGACCTTTGTCAGCAAAGTGAAGTCTCTGCTTTGTAATAGCTGTCTAGGTTTGTCATAGCTTTCCTTTCAAGGAGACAACGACTTTTAATATAGGAGTATACTTCACCGAATTTGATGGTTCTCATTCCATAGTCATACTGTATCTTTCTTAATTATTTTGCCTTTTTAAGAAAATTTAAAATTTTTAAGTTAAAAGATTTCTTCAGGCAGGTACCATTCTATAAAGGCTTCTGGCCTGAAAGGTTATCTTTTTATTATTTCAGTAGAGGGGTGAGAGGAGGGAATACCAGGACATCTCACACAACCCCCCACTTCTTTCCAGAGTTCTGCCTTCCCTGTTTATGCCCAGAAGTTATATATTCCATGCATACCAAGAAGTTCCTGGGTTCACATCCCCATCCTCGTCTGTCACAAAGCACGTGCAAACACAACTGCTGGCGGATGCTGTGAACCCGTGAGAAATGCACAGACGTTAAAATCACTGTGCAGAATACACTAGAGTGAACCCCCACAGCTGTTGTCACAAGCGTGCACCCCAGATTCTCTAGGGGAGTTCCAGCTGAAAATAGACTATCTTAATGTCCCCACAGGCACTTATTTTTGGCAGATTGTGCATCCCAGTTTTTGGTTTAGGAAACACTGTCTCTTTACGTGTACTGTGCAATGAAATGGGCTTCCCAGCTGGTGCTAGTGCTAAAAAATAACCCACCTGCCAATGCAGGAGGCATAAGAGACATGTGTTCGATCCCCAGGTCTGGAAAATCCCCTGGAGGAGGAAATGGCAACCCACTCCAGTATTCTTGCCTGGATAATATACTCCAGGGAGGGTCCCAGCCCAGCTGGATTAGATCACGTTTCCACCTTCTGAAATGGCAGGCAAATAGGTTAAGGAACTGAAAGAAAGGAAGAATAAAGGAAGAGAGTGAAAGATGAGGTTAGAGGAGCCCTCCAATTTTAATGATCTCCAAATTTCCAATTCCTGCCCTATGGGATGTTTTCCTAAAGATCTTGAAACGGCCACCTGTTTAAAACTTGGTATTTCTAACCAAGGCCATCTGTCAGAAGCCCTGCAGTTAACGGTGTTCCCAACAGCTGGAATCACCAGGTTCATGGGGTGGCTTGTGTCGTTAGATCTCAGTGCTTGGCACAGAGTCGAGGCTCATCAAAGGGCTGACGAGCTGAATGTCAAAGCATTAAACTGAATCTTTGAGTTGAAGAGGAAAACCTCACATGAAGACTCTGCTCTACGTTTCTTTTACTTTTCTCTGTTTGAGCGTAGCCACCCTGAGTTCCTGCTCCTTTCTATCCTGGGCTCTTGCCTAAGTTCGTTTTTAGATCTCTGTGAGCTTACTGGTCAATGAACCCCATTTTGGTAGTCATGGCTCTTGGGAATCTTTGTTGTTCAGTCGTTCAGTTGTATCCGACTCTGTGACTCCATGGATTGCAGCACACCAGGCTTCCTGTCCTTCACTATTTCTGCCAGAGTTTGCTCAAACTCATGTCGGTGATGCCATCCAACCATTTCATCCTTGGTTTCCCCCTTCTTCTAACTTGCCCTCAATCTTTCCCAGCATCAGGGTCTTTTCCAATGAGTTGGCTCTTCGAATCAGGTGGCCAAAGTATTGGAGCTTCAGCTTCAGCCTCAGTCCTTCCAATGAATATTCAGGATTGATTTCCTTTTATGATGGACTGGGTGGATCTCCTTGCAGTCCAAGGGACTCTCAAGAGTCTTCTCCACACCATAGTTTGAAAGCATCAAATCTTCAGGGCTCAGTGGAAGTGCTGGAGTCCTGGGAGCAATAAAAATAAGTCAATGACCACTGTGGCTGGAAAGGGAGATTCCATTCCATGCACAGAGAACTCAGCAGCAGACAACCTATGGCCTCCACTGCTGTGTTTAAGAAGAGCATTTATGGACCAAAAGCAGCCCTAGCATAGTATATATGGTCCTCTGCTAGGGGCAACCCTCCTCAAAATTGAAGCCCTCCTTCCATTCACACCACTCCCCTAGTAGCTCAGCGGATAAAGAATCTACCTGCAATGAAGGAAACCCTGGTTTGATTCCTGGGTCAGGAAGATCTGCTGGAGATGGGACAGGCTACCCATTCCAGTATTCTTGGGCTTCCCTGGTGGCTCAGCTGGTAAAGAATCTGCCTGCAATGCTGGAGACGTGGGCTCAATCCCTGGGTAGGGAAGACCCCCTGAAGAAGGGAATAGCTACCCACACCAGTATTCTTGCCTGGAGAATTCCATGGGCAGAGGAGCCTAGCAGGCTATAGTCCATGCAGTTGCAAGAGTCAGACACAACTGAGCAGCTAACACTTTGACTCATTTTTCATTTGCTCCACATCAGTATTTGTGCAAGGATTTGAGTGTCTTTTTATACTTCCCTGGTAGCTAAGCTGGTAAAGAATCCGCCTGCCATTCAGGAGACCCTGGTTCGATTCCTGGGTCAGGAAGATACCCTGGAGAAGGGATCGGCTACCCACTCCAGTATTCTCGGGCTTCCCTGGTGGCTCAGCTGGTAAAGAATCTGCCTGCAATGCAGGTGACCTGGGTTCAATCCCTGGGTTGAGAAGATCCTCTGGAGAAGGGAATGGCTACCCATTCTAGTATTCTGGGCTGGAGAATTCCATGGACTGTATAGTCCATGGGGTTGCAAAGAGTCAGACACGACTGAACGACTTTCACTTTCATGCACTCACACTTTATCACAGAAAAGTGGGTAGAGGGAATGTGATGAAGGTGGATAAGCAGAGTCAGGAATTTTTAACTCTGAAGCTCTGTTTCTGTCTTCATATGGAGATCACTTATACTCTTCAGTTGATTCACTAGCCCTGAGGGGTCTGGATGTTAGGGGACATCATAGTTCAAGCATCCAGAGAATATTAAAATTACTTCAATTTAAAATTTAAAATCATTCTAATCAGTGGGAGTATAGATTCTCCCCAGGCAACTTTATTACAATGTTGCCCAAACCGTGGCCACTTTCATGCCATCATCATTAATTTTTGACATAGCTGCATTTTGTGGTGATTAGAAATTAGTCATTTAAGAATTGGTTTATTTGATTTTTTTTAAAGCACATCAATTTTAAAAGGAATTTTTGTATTACATTTGTGTTTTATTTCAATAAAAATTTCCTACTTTTTAAAAAAGAAAACTTCATTTCAAGACTTCAAATGTCAAATCAGTATCAGCTATCAGCTGTCATTAACAGAAGGCAAGAGTATAAGTACAATGTTATTTTTACTTATGCTTGTTCTAACTGAATAGGGATTCCCAGGTGGCTCAGTGGTAAAGAATCCACCTGCCAATGTCAGAGACGTGGGTTGAATCCCTGGGTCAGGAAGATTCCCTGGAGGAGGAAATGGAAACCCACTCCAGTAGTCTTGCCTGGAAAATCCGACAGACAGAGGAGCCTGACAGGTCACAGTCCATGGGGTGGCAAATAGTCAAACACGACTGAGCATGCCTGAGCGTTCTAATTCAATAGAATAATTCTTTCAAGAACAATTTTCTCTCCCGGTCTCTGGATGCGCAGGAGTCTTTCCCACTCTCTGCCTCCATCTGCATAAATTGTGAGGCATCATGTAGTTAGCAAACATCTACACAGCACTCGTGGTGTGTCAGGTACTATTTAAACAGCTCTACAAATATGGACATTGTTAATTCTGTTAATGACATTCAAGGTAGGACACATAGTTATTATCTCCATTCTATGGATGGGAAAACTGAGACACAGAAAGATGAGGTGACTGGCCAGAGGCCACACAGCTAGTAGGCGGAAGAGCTAGGATTCAAGCCATGATCTTGGTTTAAAAATTCAACTCCCAGCTGAGAGGCACCACCTCCCTTGGAGAAATGGCTGATTCCAGGTCTAGGGCGTGGAAGTATGAGGTGAGCTTGGGTCATATACTTGTCCCAGGAAGCAGGGAGCTGTCAAAAATGATGGAGGTGTGTCAAAAGAGCCCGACTTGTGATGGCCAAATTTGGGACAATTTTAGCATGAGAAATGACAGAAGTTGATTGTTATACAATGAAAGACTAAAATTCCATGAGTTCATATGGACTCTTGAAAGAGAGGGAGAAAGGGAGAAAGCAAGAGAGAGGGGAAGGAGACATAGAAAGAAACAGAGTTTCTTTAAGACCAGCCAATATAGATAGAATAACAGAATGACTTAGACAAAGCACCGTTCTTAAACTTCCCATTTAATAATCACTGCAGGCAGGGATTAGCAAAGGATGCTACTATCTCCAAGAGAGGAGTACAGAACTTTTTCCCAGTGCCAGTGCTTCAGCCATGGACACCTTTTAAGTGAGTGCCTTCACAATGGGTTATCTGGTGGCACCACCTTAACTGAAGGATAGCTTCTTTTCCTTGATGGTGGGACCCCTTAAAGTTGTACGCCACCTGACGTGGTAAGCTGTGAAGGACAGGGCATCATCTGTAAATGGTTGTCCCCAAAAAGGTAAAACTTGAACCTAATTCAAATGAACCAGAATCTAATTTAACTGAATCTAATTTAGGCCCGAATTCCAATTTACTAAAAATATAGGGGACAAAGATACAAAACAGATAACAACTTGAGAAAGCAATCAGACAGATCCAGGATGTGGAACATTCTGCAAGACAACTCTCCCCTAGACTACCAAGAGTCGATGTCATACAAATATGTGTGTATATGTTTCTGGGAGGGGTGTGTCGAGGTTAAAAGACAGTAAAAAATACAGTGCATGGATCTCGATTGGATAGTGGTTTGAAACCATTTTAAAATGCTCTCTTGAGGCAAACAAGAAATTGGAGTGTAGATATTATATGTTCTGGACTCCATTCTTTTTCTTAGGTTAATCATGATGTTTTCATTGTGTCAGGAATGCCTTGCTCTTGGGAGGCTGAACTATTTAATGGCAAAGAGCTGTGAGGTCTACAACTTCAAATAATTCAGAAAAAAACCAGAAATGCCTACAAATAGATGATAGATAGACAGCTGGACAGATCAATGATAGAACAATCATAACAAAGTATTAGGTGTCGGATCTAGGCAGTCTTTATTACATTGATTTTGCAAATTTTCTGGACATTTGAAAATGTTTATAGAATCAAGTCAAGGAAAATAAAACAAAGATCCGTGCTCCTCACAGCCCAGCCTGCTGCCTGCAGTCAGATGGAAAGGCAGGAGTGCTCCCAGCTTGTCCCCTGATGTCGCCTCATCTACCACTGCAGGGCCTTCGGGTAGCAGACCATGGACTACAGTGGTCCTCATACCTAAGGACATGGGTGCAGCCTCGGGGTTGTAGCATCAGCCCTTTCTGGGGCAGTGACAATTCCTGTCTCTCTCAGCTTATGCAGGGGCCTCTGCTTTATTGAAACACCCTGGCTTGCTGCATCACAATTCCCCACCCCGGCAGGTGTCAGCACCCCGCTGTAGACAGAGCTGCAGGGTCATCCTTGCCCCTCCCTGTATCTCCAGTCTGCCCAGCAGGTTAGAAACAGGCTCAGAATCACCCGCATCCTGCAGCTTCCTTTTCTGAACGGCCCCTCTTTCCCTCTGAAGCACCAAAGTCCACTGCAACATTCGTTTACAGATAATTTGCTGTAAATCTGCCCCATCTAAGACCCGGTGCAAAGCCATTCAGCAGGTATAGGCATATGCCACAGGGCTCTCGGTACTGGAAGTTAAGACCTTGTGTCTGCAGCCCGGATGGCTATCATGAATCTTTCTATCAGAACACGTTCTCTGAGATTAGGCTGCAGGCCACCAAGCGTATGCCATCCCGTCAGCTGCTCAGTCAGAACCGGGCTGAGCATCCTCCATAAGCCGCTGATGTCTGGGATCTGGAAATGTGCAGCTGCCTCTGTCTAGGATGATGGTCACAGGCGAGCGGAGACTGAGCTGAATCCCTCCCAGGGAGCAACCAGCAGCCGACACAGATGTTTCATCCAGAGAGAGATGCTTTCGCCTTTCTCCTGGCTCCCGCCGGGGCTCTGAGCTTCCTCCTAGGTTCCAGCCTTGCCTTTTGTTCAGCAACCAAGAAGTCCTGCATGAGATCTCACTTCAGTTAGTCCTGCTGCAGCTTGAATCTATTTCCTTGTTTTCTTTTTGACTGATTTATCTTAAGAATTAAATTTTACTCTTTTAGACCTTCCTTTTTGGGGTTTCTGTGGTGGCTCAGATGGTAAAGAATCTGCCTGCAATGCGGGAGACCTGGGTTCGCTCCCTGGGTCGGGAAAATCCCCCGGAGAAGGGAATGGCTACCCGCTCCAGAATTCTTGCCTGGAGACTCGCATGGACAGAGGAGCCTGGTGGGCTACAGTCTGTGGGATTGCAAAGCATCAGACACAACTGAGCTACTAACCCACACACAGAACCTTCTTTTAGGCTGAATAACTCATTCCGATTTGCCTGAACTTTCCTGTTTCGCCACCAAAAGTCACATAGGTTAGGAGACTCCTCAGACTGGGGGAGTCCAGGATTTCTGGTCATTTTTCCAGAGGAGGAATTATTCCTACTGGTTCTCTTCCTTCTCTGTACTACCACCACCCAGGAGGTGATTGTCAGTGTCAACAACAATAGCAAGTATTTATTTCATAGAGCAATGAAAAGTGAAGGTCATTCAGTCTCACTCAGTCGTGTCCGACTTTTTGCGACCCCATGGATCATACAGTCCATGGAATTCTCCAGGCCAGAATACTGGAGTGGGCAGCCTTTCCCTCCTCTAGGGGATCTTCCCAACCGAGGGATGGAACCCAGGTCTCCCACATTCCAGGCGGATTCTTTACCAGCTGAGCCACAATGGAAATCCTCATAGAGGTAGGGGGATTCTTGATTTTTGTGTGTGTGCTTATTTCAGTCACCTCACTGGCCATTTGGGGAGGTTCTGTTACCTCTATTTACATTTGAGAAAACCAAGGCAGACCCATACTGGGAGCTTGCCCCCGGTCATGCCGCAGGACTAGGGAGAGGAATTGGGCTTTTAACCCAGATCAGAAGGCTTGACTCCCCGATCCCTCTCACCTAACTACCTCCAGATACAAGGTCACAACTGGCCGTGGTTTCAAAGAGCAGGACCCAAAGATCTGAATATAGGAACTTCCAAATAATTCTTTTTCAGAATGATTTTTAGCAAACGTCATATGATTTTAATATTTTTATGGTTAGATGGTGACCCCCTTGCCCACTTGACTATTACCCAATCTCCTCATTATGTGTAATATTGGAATCAGTATAGTGCTAGTCAGTCATTCTGGAGAGAGATGAGTGAAAGATAAACCCACTTTTAAAAACGTTTAGTCATTGAAAGACCTGGTTCTAAAAGTCTGCAAGCTGGGCGTCAGGACCAAGGACTGAATGTCAGGAGACTTGAGTTCTAGTCATTCCCCGTCTCCACGTGGACAGAGAATAAAATTCTGAGTGAAGCCTCAGCCTTTCACATTCCCTCCAGAACTCTTGTGTCCTGGCCTTGCTTATCCTTCCTCCTCACCTCTCCCCACCCCGTCATGGGCCGCCCACACCACCCTGAACCTCCTACCCTTTCTGGAAGCCCTGCCTCCTTCCTGCCCTTGCCCTCTCCAAGTTGAATGCCTTCCCCTTGGCTGGCATCTCTTGGAGTAACACGGCTTTCAACAGAAGTACTGCCTTGCCACTGTCTAGCTTCTTGCACAGATTACTGACCCTCTCCAGCTCCTGGTCATGAGGTTTAACTGTCCCAGATAAACCTAGTCCCCTGGTTAAGTCTCATACTCTTTCTGTGCCTCAGTCTCCATGCCTGTAAAATGGGGATGATGATGATAATCTGTAAAACTGTGGCTGGGTCTGTAACAGAGCTTACACTCAGCCAGGAGATGAAAAAAC
Source organism: Redunca redunca (assembly GCA_006410935.1). Classification (NCBI taxonomy): domain Eukaryota; kingdom Metazoa; phylum Chordata; class Mammalia; order Artiodactyla; family Bovidae; genus Redunca; species Redunca redunca. The sequence continues at coordinate 769,709 of SJYQ01000998.1, forward strand.
ACAAGGTAACGATAAAACTAAGAGATCTGAACCCACATGTTCTGGCTTTAGAGTCCAGGCTCTTAAATACTATGTCAGATGGCAACAATGCTTTCTAGAAAACAAATGGTGTATTTGGAGAGTTGTTCAGTGGGGAGGTTATCAGGGAAGACTTCTCGAAGGTGGTGTCTCTGGTCTAAGACTTCAAGGTAGATAAGAAGACAGACAAGGGACTGTCTAATTCAGTGGTTCTCAGTCCTAGCTACTCATTAGCATCACCTAAGGACAGTCTGGGGGGCCTCCCAGGTGGCTCAGCGGTAAAGAATCTGCCTGCCAATGCAGAAGACAAGGACTCAATCCCTGAGTTGGGAAGATCCCCTCGAGAAGGAAATAGCAACCCACCCCGGTGTTCTTGCCTGGGAAATCCCATGGACAGAGGAGCCTGGTGGGGCTACAGTCCGTGGGGTTACAAAGAGTCGAACACAACTTAGCGACTGGACATCAACAGCAAAGGATGGTGTTAGGAAATGGAATGCCTGAGCCCTGCCCTACCTTGGGGCAAGTCAGGCAGCACTTCTGTGGGTGAGCCCAGACCCCTGCATTTTTAACAGCCTCCCAGGAGAGTGCAGCCTACAGACAAGGTTGAAAACCACGAGTCTGAAGAAGGGAAAGGCAGGGAGTAGGAACACACACCTCCAGCCTTCCTAGGAGCGACAGGTCCTCCTCGATCCCCTATCCTTGCCTGTGGCTTCTATTCTCCCCTCTGCCCTGCCCTGATGCATAAACAAATAGAAGGAGGGAGGAATTAAAGTTCCATTTAGGGAAAAGGTTAAGAGCAGCTTTTGCCTCCTAAGTGAACAGGAGGCCAGGAGGGGGGTTGAATCAATATGGCTCCCGTCAGGGCCCCGATGACAAATGACATTCTGAACCAGTATCTCCACAGATACTTCTAAGCTGACCCTTGGAGATAGCTAATAAAAGACCAACCTGTCCTCCAAGATTAACGACTCGGGAGAAAGACAGAGGGAGGAGGGAGCAGGCGAGCAGGGGCTCTGGAAACCTTTGCTGCCCCAGCCTCCCGCAGATGGTGAGGAGGCCAGAACAAAGGAAGCTGCTGGACAGAAAACATCCCCTGTTCGGGCAGGGTTGTTTGCAACCTGCCCTTCTGCTGGCATCCCCGTCTGAACTTCCTTCCCTGCCCTGTGCCCCTGCCCAGCTGCGCACTCCATCTCACCCCCTTCCTTGGTTCTCCAGCATAATCCAGGCTCCCTTTTCCTCGGTTTTCTCTTTGGAATTGTGTCTACGCCCTGCTGTCCGCTCTTTTCTGGGCTGTGGTTCTCAGCTATGCCTGTCTGGTTATGCCTTTCCTAGCTTCTTCTCGTCCACTCTCTCTCTCTTCACTCTTTTCATTTCTCTCTTTCTCTGCTTCATCTCCATCAGCCTGCCTCTCCATCTCTCCCTTAGAGGCTGTGTGTTACTTGTGTTTTTCTCCACCTCTCAGTCTCACTTCACCCCTGTCTCTCTGTCTCCCAGTCTTGTCCATCTCTCCATCTCTGTGCCTCTTTCTGTCCCTGCTCTGACTCTCTAACACCTGTCTGTGTGTATGTCATCCTTTTCGTTTTGCAGCCTCTTTGATGACCCTGCTTCTCTCCATTTCCATCTCATACTCATCTCTCTTTCCCCTCTGGCTCTCTGCCCTTCTATTCTCTGAAAATGTTTCTCTTTCTCTCCTCTCCTTTCCCCAGCTCTCAGTGTCTCAGCAAGCTCCTCCTTATCCTTGCCTTTTCCAGGAGTGTGCATAGGGTCTAGGAGCAGGGTCTCTTCTCACCTCGGATGCAGTCAGTGGTGGGCAGGGCTGGGCTTGAGAATAGCAGCCTACCCCACTCACACTTACCCACCAGCACCCTGGACTCACTTGATCTGACCTTGTCCCACTGTCTAGCCCCCTGTGGGCTCCTCATCACTTCCTATTCTCCAATGCCTTTTCCATAGAAAAATACAAATAAAACCTCTCACTCCTCAACTTCATTCTGTCCCATCACTGTCAGCGAGAGCTTGGGTTCACAACTGAGAAATTCCAGGCCAGTCATGAATCATGCTTATTGCTTAATAACTGCAGCTGTGATTTACTAAACACGTGTGGCCTGCCATGTAGCCTGTATATGTCACTCATTTCCACGACAATCCTGCAGTGTAGATACCATCATCCCCATTTTTCGGAGGAGGAGACCAGGGATCAGAGAGGTTAAGATACCTATTCAAGGTCACACTGCTAGTAAATGGTAGAGGCAGAATTCAAGTCTGTCCTGGGTGGTCCCAAGGTTCATGCTCTTTCTGCTGAATCTTTCAGCACTGTGCTGCCCAATGAGGTAATCGCTAGCCATGTGTGGCTATTTAAACTCATCAAAATGAAAGAAAGTTTAAAATTGAGCTTCTCCATCACACTCCCTGCTTTTCAAGCACTCAGTGATCACCATATTGGACAGCACAGATTTAGAACATTTTCATCCATACAGAAAGTTCTGCTGCAAAGTGTTGTTTTAGATAAACATGGAGGAGTTTTCTGTGTCGATTTTCCGGGAGAACAAAAGAGAAGAGGTTATTGAAGTGACCCTGGGTCATATGAGAGTTCCCATGGAAGAGCTTGGATTGAAACAGCAGTCCTGTTTCCAGAAACCTGCAGGGAGCATCACCTGTGCCTTCCAAACCTGCCTTTATAGCCCTATCGATGTCAGAATCACCACCGAGGAACAATGCTTTCATGAAGGGGATGGGAAGGGTGGATGTGTATATTCTTCTCTAAGGCAGAAAAAGCACAATCTTATGTCAGAAATTGAATTTTCTTATTTCGGTTGGTGTCCAGGGCTTTGAACCCTGACACGAACAGCCTATCTTGTTCCAGTCGATCAAAGACACTTCATAATGCCAGCTCCTTCCGCAAGGTCACCTTGAAATTTCTTCCCTGCTTGAAGCATCTCAACTCTTCCTTTCCCTAACAGAAACATTCTTGAAATCTGAGTAAAATAGATGTGCTCAGCCTTGTTCCTTTTTCAAGAAAACTGTATCTCACCCCTCTGGAACAAGTCACTAAAAAGAGGAAAATAGTTATAGTTTCCGGCAAACTCACCAGTCTGGACAATTTGAAGACCCCAGCATCCTCCAGCCCCATTTGCTTACATTAGAAGGTGTGTGTGTGTGTGTGTGTGTGTGTGTGTGTGTGTTAGTGCGCCCCCATGGACTGTAGCCTGCCAGACTCCTCTGTCCATGGGATTCTTCAGGCAAAAATACTGGAGTAGGTTGCCGTTCCCTTCTCCAGGGGATCTTCCTTACCCAGGAATCTTGCCACGGTCTTCTGCATTGCAGGCAGACTGGTTACCATCTGAGCCACAAGAGAAGCCCCCTTGGCCTCGCCAGGCCGCTCCGACCCTGCAGTGGTCTCTCTTGGTTGCTCTAGAAGCTGTTCCCTCCCACAGCTCCCAAGCGCCCCTGTGCTGATCTGTGGGCATCAGTCCCTCCTGCTCTAGGGTTCTCCTCCCTGGTGTCTCTGCCTCTCGATTAGGCACCAGAGGATCTCCAGCTCTGATGGTTGTCATCCTAAGCCTTTATATACTAGTATGTGGTCTAGCATCAAACCAAAGCTGGCTTGTGGTCTATGAGAGAATTAGTCCCTCCTCCTGACCTTATTTTGATACAGTAAGTCCCCTACATACAAACTTTCAAGTTGCAAACTTTCAAAGATGGGAACGGTTAATTCACATGTCTGGTATACATTGTCATGTGCATGCATCCTCTACAAGTGGTTGTGCTTTTGTGTACTTTACCACACAGAACTGTATAGAATACAGAGTACGGAATCTTTATTTCAATCTTTATTCTTCCAGAATGTCTGGAAGCATGCATAAAAGCAGCAGTGATATAGCTGGTATCACTGTCTTTCTAAGGTACTGTACTGTAAGACTAAAAATGTTTTCCTTATTGTTGTGTTTGTTTTTTACATATTATTTGTGTGAAAAGCATTATAAACCTATTGTAGCACAATACTATATAGTATTGTGTTAGCTGGGTACCTAGGCTAACTTTGTTGGACTTACGAACAAATTGGACTTATGAACATGCTCTTGGAATGGAACTCATTTGTATGTAGGGACTTACTTTACTCAGTTAGAAGTGGCTTCGGTACACTCGTGGTGAATTAATGTCAATGTTTGGCAAAACCAATGCAGTAATGTAAAGTAAACCAAAGTAAAAATAAAAATTATTAAAAAAAAAAAAAGAAGTGGCTTCAGGCAATATTGTTTGGCCCCAAATGTTACTGTATCCTGGAGCCCTTCTTATAAACAGATTTTATTTCTGTCTAATGGTGGAGACTTAGGCGTAATGGTTACAAGCATGTGTGATGGAGCCAGGTGGACTGGTCTGGATCCCAGCTCTAGCCTAGTGGTTTGGCAGGCAGGTAGGCAGGCAGGCTGGGGTCTTTGGGCCAGGAGTTCAAATCCCAGATTAAACCCGTGGACAGGGAGGCCTGGCGTGCTGCAATTCATGGGGTCGCAAAGAGTCGGACACGACTGAGTGACTGAACTGAACTGAACTGAACCAGACATAAGTTACCTAGCCTCCTTGTACCTTAGCTTCCTCATCTGTAAAATGGGGGTAATTCTAACCTCCCAAGTGTGAAGGCTGAATTTGCTGTTGTTATGGATATGATCTCACTCTGCTCTTTGGATTCAGGAGTGCCTCCTAATGTGGTTCCAGCCTCACTGTGCTCAGGTTCTACTCCCTGACCCATAGAAGATGCTGGCTGCAGCTGCCCCCTTTTCCTTTGTCCTCTGGGAGGCTTTTCTATACCATTCCTGCTCTTCATTAATCAGTCTTCCATCTAACCCTCCCCATACATGTCTGAAGTCCAATGAAGGTGACAGAAGGCTCAACTCAACTGGAAACACCATCTCTTCTCAGTCCCCTGTCTGCTTTATCTTTAGAAATGAAGGGATCTTGCCTGGAAAATTCCATGGACTGAGGAGCCTGGTGGGCTACAGTCCATGGGGTCGCAAAGAGTCGGACATGACTGAGCAACTTCACTTTCACAAGGCTCAGTGTGGAAAGATGGTGCACTCAAGCCAACACAGATCTTTGATGGAAAGGCTACAACCCAGACCTGGTGTGTTTTGCACCAGAGTCCTCTTCCCCTCAAGACCTCAGGTTATCTCCGCTTGAGACGTAAAGCTTCGTGAGTCTTAAGAATGAAGTATGGAAATTTGAACCGCTGCCCTCTTTCTGTCATCTGTCCTACTTAGCTGTGACCTTCTGACGTAAGCATCCAGTTCACCCTGACGATCTGCAGTTCATACCCTCTCACCTTCCTCTGTCATTCCTCCAGCTGCCATGAGACTCCTCACTCTGAGGTTCTCTTCTCTTATGCCACCTCTCTCCTGCTGGGCTGTGCCCAGGTACACACTCCCGTCATTCCAACTCAAGATCTCACTTTGGACATGGCATCAGCATTTCCCTACAGCTCAGAAGGGGCCCTCCTGACCCTGGCATGGCCCCAGGTTGGAAGGACTGGACCTGCTTGCTCCTGGCTTCTCTCCATGATGGAGAACACAGGAAAGGACACAGGGCTGTCTAGTTCCCAAGTTGACTCCAGCAGTACAAAGTGCTGGCAACTTCACGATTTTTTTTTTTTATAGTGACCTCTAAATCCCTTTCCAGGCTGGAAGGACTCATGACTTTTTATTTAATATGTGCTCTCCCTCTCGTTCGGTTCATTGGCTCCAGACTTATTATCTCCCATTTGTCTGCATTACGCTGCCTTTTCCTCTGACCATCTGAATCACCCACAGTAACCCCAGCCAACCCCAGCCCCATCCATTTCTGGGTACGTGTGCCTGCTTGTGCATGTGCGGGCCTGTGCACTTGTTTCCACTGTTCCCATTAGAGCAGGTCCTGGGAGAGAGGGTGAGGAAAACTGCCCTGAGTCCCAGGCTGGGTTGAGGACATAGAAGGGGGAGCCCAGTATTATAGGGACCATATTTCTGAGACTCAGTTTGCTAACATGTAAAATGGGAATAATAGCTACATCACAGTTACCATAGTTACCGTAAGGACAAAGAAAGATGAGTGTCAAGAAAATGCCTGCACTGTTATAATACATGGTATATATGTGCTGTGCTGAGTTGCTCAGTTGTGTTCGATTCTTCAGCCCCATGAACTGTAGCCCAGTGGGCCCCTCTCTCCATGGGATTCTCCAGGTTAGAATACTGGAGTGGGTTGCCATGCCCTCCTCCAGGGGATCTTCCCAACCCAGGGATTGAACCCACGTCTCCTCCACTGCAGGTAGAATCTTTACTGTCTGGGCCACAGGGAAGGCCAGTTGGCATATATAGTGTATGCATATTTTACTGTAGGTAATAATCAATACTATGTAAAAACTTGCTGTCATTATTGTTGTTGTCATGACAATTGCTCAAGAAGTTGTGGTAGATAAGACCCAAGATTCCATACTAATAAAATAATGGCCACCATGACCAAGCACCCACTAGGTTCTAAGTACTGTGTGCTACGTTCTTCATTTTTCAAAGCTCCCCATTTCCTTGCTCTGGATACAATAATGATGCTAACGGCAGGGAAAGATATACATACACATATGCCATGTAGAGCCCACTCACTGGAAAAGACCCTGATGTTGGGAAAGATGGGGCGAGATAGCATCACCGACTCAATGGACATGAATCTGAACAAATTCTAGGAGACAGTGGAGGACAGAGACACTTGGTATGCTGCAGTCCATGGGTTGCAAAGAGTCGGACGCGACTTAGCGACTGAAAGTTAACAAAAAACACACATATGCAGATTACTAGATAAAACTGAAGAGTATGAGTGCCTAGCACAGTGTCTCTGATTCATGTTCGGAACTTCATAAACATTAGCAAAATGGTAGCAAGGCTGAGGGGTGATTAAATGAATCTCTATGCACTACCCAACACAATCACCCATTTAATATGTGCATTTCCAGACATTTATCTATACATATGGTTATAGACTTTTTAGATTATTTTATGAAAGCGTGATTATATTGTCCATAATGATTTGTGAATCACATTTTCTTCCCATTGACCAATTTATTGTGGTCCTATTTACGTGCTGGTCACTATAGTAGGAAGAATATCCTGGGGTCTCTTCGGTGCTGGGCACATCAGAGTAGACCAGTGGGGAAGAGGTTTACTCAAACTTACAGGGTTATTGACTGTCTATTTAAAATGCGAACATAGAATTGAAGTTTTAAAGACCCCCCAAAGAAGCACATACTGGTGATTATTGTATGTTATTTGAGTTATGTTAATGGTAGCCTGCATATGTGCCCATGTGCACATGCACGCACGCACACACACACACAGTGGGATAAAGACTTTTGAATATGCTGCCCCATTAAACAGATGTACCACGCTGTATCTCATTTCTCTTTGATGGATACTTAGGTTATCTCAAAAGTGTGATCCATTTGATTCATAAGTCCCAAGTCATTGATGGAAAAACAGAAGACTTTTATTTTTCCAGTAGCTGTCACTAACTCTGCCCTTCATTTCCCCTTTCCTGTTACCTAGAGGGCTTCCTCCAGGAGATCCCTGACCTAGATCAGACAGACACATTCTGGTATTAAAGTCTTGCCTTGATTTTTAAGTTTATGTTTTGGTCATCTCACAACCTCAATCTCATATACTATTTAAGGCCCCTCCCCTTTTTCCATCTTAGGACTCTGAGACTTGAGAGAGCAGGGTGGTGGTTCTTGCCTCTTTCCCCGATGGTCAGTCTGTACCATTACAGCATCTGACACTTCCTTGTTCAGCTCAGGGTGCTCTAGATTTGGTCCACAAGCAGGGTGGGAACCTTCTTCAGATAGCTCCAGACTTAAGGAATGCTTTCCCCATGCCTACTTCATTTGCTTACAGGGAGTAGACCCTCTGGGGAAGTAGGAAGAAGTGGGGAGACATCTCCAAAAGGTGGCCTGGCTCTTCCCTCCTTGTCTTCTTGTATTTTCTGCTGGGCAGTAGAAGGATATTGCTGGGCTGCTATGGCAGGCCCTCCAGCCCAGGGTCTCCTGAAGCCTGCCCACCTGGGCTTGTGAGCGTGAGCTGTTTGTATCTCCTCCAAACTCCATGTCAGGGAGGGCACACTGGTAGCTGGAAATCAGCCCTGCTGGGAATATTTACACCACAGAAATTGGCGTTATCTGAGAAACTGTCCCCACCCCCTACCCCAGAGCTGATTGTTTAACATTTATCAGCTTACCATCGCCTCTCACCTATCCGACACTTGCTCACCATAGTTATAGTATGGAATGCTTACTCCTGTTTCCATCTCAGCCATTAGAGGTCAAAGATAAGAACTCAGCAAAGATCACACCATCATAACAAGCTTTTCATATTACAAACGATGCTGCAATGACCAACTTTTTTATGTTTAACCTGCCCGTTTGAATGATTGTTTTCTTTGGCTAAGTTTCCGGAAATGCTGAATCTAAAAGTATGTATAAGTTTAAGGTTTCAGATATATATGGTTCAAATTGCCCTTCAGAAAAGATGGACCTATTTCTACTTATATTACCAACATGCCCAACCTCCTGCACCTTTGCCATAACTAATGTGTTAGTCGTTCAGTTGTATCTGACTTTTTGTGGCCCCATGGACTGTAGCCCACCAGGTTCCTCTGTCTATGGAATTCTCCAGGCAAAGATAGTGGAGTGGGCTGCCATGCCTTCTCCAGGGGATCTTCCCAATCCAGGGATCAAACCAACATCTTCTTCATTGGCAGACAGATTCTTTACCATCTGAGCCGCCAGGGAAGCCCTTGCCAGAACTAAATATGATTTTTACATATATTTTAGTCTTTTATGCAAAAAAGTATTTTTTTATTTGTGTGTGTATGTCTTTGACTGCCCAGTATGTTTGGATGGTTTGATGAAATGTTCATTTATTGATTAATAGCATTTCCTACATACCTTCTTCTTTTGTGAATTTCCAAAAAGGCAGAGAGGAGTGGCTCCAAGAGGAAAGGACAGGGAGCAGGAGGACTGCTCTGTCAAGTGGCCCTGGTTTGTCCCCCCTGCCCTGACTCTGCCTGAGCAAGACCCAAAGGTCTGCAAGCCCAAGGCACATTTTCAGAGGCCACACTTTAATTAAAACCTTTCTTACATGATGCATTATCTATAAAAGCAATTCAGTTAGGTTATTGATTTTGCTGTGTGGTTACAGAGTTCCCATGGGAAGTCTTATTCCACTCTTTGTGGCTTTCTGACCATGGTATCTATGTTTCCTTGTGAGGATTACATACTCATCCAGTCATATGCCTGGACACACATGCACACACATGTACACACACACATTCAGAAGAACACATTCACACTCATACCCTTATTCACATATAGACACACATCCAGACTCATACTACCACACGATTGCACTCATCTCACACGCTAGCAAAGTAATACTCAAAATTCCCCAAGCCAGGCTTCAACAGTATGTGAACTGTGAACTTCCAGATGTTCAAGCTGGATTTAGAAAAGGCAGAGGACCAGAGATCAAATTGCAAACATCCACTGAATCATCGAAAAAGCAAGAGAGTTCCAGAAAAATATCTACTTCTGCTTTATTAACTATGCCAAAGCCTTTGACTGTGTGGACCACAATGAACTGTGGAAAATTCTACAACAGATGGAAATACCAGACCACTGTACCTGCCTCCTGAGTAATCCGTATGCGGGTCAAGAAGCAACAGTTAGAACTGGACATGGAAAAACAGACTGGTTCCAAATCGGCAAAGGAGTACGTCAAGGCTGTATATTGTCACCCTGCTTATTTGCTTATTTAACTTATATGCAAAGTACATCATGAAAAACGCTGGACTAAATGAAGCACAAGCTGGAATCAAGATTGTGGAAGAAATATCAATAACCTCAGATATGCAGATGACACCACCCTTATGGCAGAAAGTGAAGAAGAACTAAAGAGCCTCTTGATGAAAGTGAAAGAGGAGAGTGAAAAAGCTGGCTTAAAACTCAACATTCTGGAAACTTACACTACCGTATGTAAAATAGATAGCCAACAGGGATTTGCTGTATGGCTCAGGAAAATCAAACAGGGGCTCTGTATCAACCTAGAGGGGTGGGTTGGGGAGGGAGCCAGGAGGGAGATTCAAAGGGAAAGGATATATGTATACCTATGGCTGATTCATGTTGAGGTTTGACAGAAAACAACAATATTCTGTAAAGCAATTATCCTTTAATAAAAAAATAAATTTAAAATAAACCTCAACATTCAGAAAACTAAGATTATGTCTTCTGGTCCCATCACTTAATGGCAAATAGATGGGGAAACAATGGAAACAATAAGAGAATTTGTTTTCTTGGGTTCTGAAATCACTGCAGACGGTGAGTGCAGCCATGAAATTAAAAGAGGCTTGCTTCTTGGAAGAAAAGCTATGACCAACCTAGACAGCATATTAAAAAGCAGAGACATCGCTTTGCTGACAAAGGTCCATCTAGTCAAAGCTATGGTTTTTCCAATAGTCATGTATGGTTGTGAGTGTTGGACTATAAAGAAAGCTGAGTGCTAAGGAGTTGATGCTTTTGAACTGTGGTGTTGGAGTAGACTCTGGAGAGTCCCTTCGACTGCAAGGGGATCCAACCAGTCCATCCTAAAGCAAATCAGTCCTGAATATTCTTTGGAAGGACTGATGCTGAAGCTGAAACTCCAATACTTTGGTCACCTGATGTGAAGAACAGACTCATCTGAAAAGACCCTGATGCTGGAAAAGATCAAAGGCAGGAGGAGAAGGGGATGATAGAGAATGAGATGGTTGGATGGTGTCACTAACTCGATGGACATGAGTTTGAATAAGCTCCGAGAGTTGGTAATGGACAGGGAAGCCTGGCGTGCTACAGTCTATAAGGTAGCAAAGAGTCGGACACAACTGAGCAACTGAACTGGCTGACAGACTCATATACGTACACAAACATGGACACATAAACACTTACAGGCACGCACCCATTCAGACACATTCACCCATGCTCATTTGCCCAGACACACACAGACACACTCATATAGACATGCAGGTACAAGGACACACAGGTACACTCAACAGGTACAGCCTTTTCTCCCCTTCACACTCAACGCTGCTGCCATATTTAATTTCTTCCACCACTTTGCACAGGCTACACCTGCTCTCTGCTTGAGAACTCTATGCACATTATTTTTTCTGCCCAGGACCCTCTTCCTTCCACTTGTCATCTGCATGTCCTAGACTCTGGTCACTGCTTTCAGACACCTTCCCTGGTTCTCTGGGCTGCCTTGGGCCCTCTTGCCATCACTCCTGTTGTATGTGATTCCACCTCTTTCATGACACTTACTGTGCTTCAGTACAATTATTCCACAAGGCAGGGAATAATTGTCTGCTCTGCTCCGTCCTGTGTCCCCAGAGTCTAGGAAGTACATCTGGTAGGTGTGCAAATATAGTATTCAAGAAATGAATAGTCTGAGGAAATGGATGTTTTGGTTGACTATGGGCAGGTAACTGGTCAGCAACAGAAGCAGGGCTCAAATGCCCAGATTCTGACTCTAAAACCCATGTTCTGTATCTTCTATCCTGGTATTCTTCCCCTCATTGACACTGATTTTTCAAAGGATTCTTTTGACTGTTATTAAACACATGTGCACATATACACATGCATGTCAACCAAAGGAAAACGTTGTATGACCTTCCACTTGGGATCTTCTACACCCGTCAGCCCATTCATCACCTCCCTGACCCTAGCTCCCCAAAGAAAGGGATTCTTCACCCTGTTTACTGTGGTAATCACCTGTACATAACACAGTGCCTGGCTGAAAGCAGATACTCAAAAGTATGTGCTAAAGTCACAGATGAGACTGTTCAATAAGACACTGATGTCAGCGAGGCACTGGACTCAATGCTCATGACAGTCAGAGTTGAATGGGCCCAGTCCTTGACCCCAATATCGTGCTGTGTGGTTTTTAGATAAATCTTTGCCCTTATGGATATGCAGATAGTCTGGTCCTTTGCTGACCCCTATCACATCTGGGCACAGATAAAACAAAAGCACACACCTAACGGCATGTGTGTGACTGCTGCTCCAAACACCCTGCACACATACACTTGCACACCTGGGCCTCTTGTCCACATAAGGAACAAACAGGCTGCAGTATTTTCAGCCCAACCTGGTTTGTTCCCTCTGAGTTCAAAGGAGCTTATTAATTTCAGGCCCTTCATGTGGAATTAACAAAGCCTCCTGTAGGAGATACCATAGCAACTGTGGGAATCATCTGAAAGGAAGATGTTAACCTTTTGGAGCCTGCCGCCCACTTTGTACGACCTCCTTAGCATATTTTCGGTGTTTCTTAGAATCTCTAAAATAATGAGGCTCTCTGACCCAGAGATGCCAATGCACCGGGAGTGGTGAAGTCTGGGGCGAGGAGGCGCCCCCTTCCTGAGCCCAGGACCTATGGCCCATGCAGGCTGGTACTGATGAGGTAAGTCTGGAGCCAGCTGCTGTCTCAAGCTGGAGGTGGAGCGAGAGGCTAGGGCCACGTGGGCATTAGCCTCGGCTCTGCCCCCAAGCTGCAGGCTGAACTTTCTGAAATTGCCAAAAGGTCTCTCTCTGGGTCCTGCTTGCCTCCAGTCTGACCTTTTCAGTAAGAGTGAAAAATGTTCAGTGCCTCATCTTTGGGTCCAGACTGGATTGTTTCTTCAAGCAGGTTAGCCATTTCTACTCATTTCGTGACCTTTGGCACACCACCCCAATTTTCTGATCTCATCTGTAGGCAAGGGATTCATTGGAGAGTAGAAAGAATGCCTTTCTGTCCAGGGTGGTGGGGGTGCTAGGGTGCAGCACAGCTTGGGAAGAAGATACCTCATTTTCTGTTTGGTGAAGAAGGGGAGAAGTTTGGGAGACATTCAGACTGGATTCAAACCCCCAAGTCTATTTACACATTTGCCGTGTATCTTTAAATGAGTTTCTTCTTTCTAAGGCTCAGTTTCTTCACTGGCAAAACAGACACAGTGATACATACTTTACAAATCTACTGAGAAGATGTAAGGAAATTATATATGCAAGCAGTTTTGATTTGTGCTTGGTATATGCATGCATACTAAGTCACTTCAGTCGTGTCCAATTCTTTGTGACCCTATGGACTATAGCCCCCACCAGGCTCCTCTGTTCATGGGATTCTCCAGGCAAGAAAACTGGAGTGGGTTGCCATGCCCTCCTCCAGGGGATCTTCCCAACACAGGGATCAAACCAGCATCTCTTACATCTCCTGCATTGGCAGGCAGGTTCTTGACCACTAGCGCCATCTGGTAGATAGTAAGTGCTCAATAAATAGTAGTTTGCTTTCTTCCCGACCTGCTCTATCTGCTGGCCTCCACTCTGTGCCAACTATAGATACAGTTACAAATGAAGCCAGCCCTTAAGGGGTTCCCAGCCTAGCAGACCAGACAGATGAGCAAAGAGCTGTGAGACAATGAAGGCAGTGGCTCATTTGACAGAAGGGAGACGGCTTATCTTCCCAGAGGAGACGATGTTAACTCAAGGCAGAATGGCCAAGTAGCCTGGGTAGGGATCCATTTCCTGTAGGACAGTAGCTCTCAACCAGGGCAACTTTGCCCCCAGGGGACACTTGGCAATGCCTGGAGACAATTCTGGTTGTTACAACTGGTGACCAGTGCTACTAGCATCTAACAGCCAGAAATGCTGCTAACATTTTACAAAGCACGGGGAAGGCCTCCGCAACACAGCGTTATCCAGCCCCAAGTGTCAGTAGCTCCAAGGTTAAGAAACTCTGCTCTGGATATTCTTCATCACAAAAGTTCTAGTCACTGATGACTGTTGAGTACCCACTGTGTGCCAAACGTGGCACAAGGGGCTGTCTCCATGCATTATGGCATTTAATTCTCAAAACCAGCCTATAGGATAGTTCTCAGGATTCTCTTTTAAAGCCAAGGAATCTGAGCCTCACAGAGATTAAGAAACTTGCCTGAGATCTTGAATCAGAAGTCAAGTTTGGAATTCAGGTCTGCCTAACTCCAGATCCTACTTTTTTTCAAATCTTACCATGTCTACTGTGAAAAGATCTGGGGCTTTCTTTGACCACCCTTTGGACAAGTGGTATGTAGAGTAAGTCTGACTAGCTTAGGGATTCAAAAAAGAGGGACCACTGCTGACCTCAGTGGTACCACCTGGAGTCTTCCTTCAGGCAAGGAGGGTAACTCTGGCCCAGACCAGTAACACGGTGTTTCCATGGGTGGAGAGTAAGTAGAAAACCACCCTTCAGGTCTTGATGGTTCTGTTACTGTTGCTGATGCTCCTACTATGATTACTGCTGCTACTTCGGCTAATAATGAATGAACACTCATCCAGCTATGCCTTCTATTCACTTGATACTGTGTAGTCTCCCAGCAACCCAAGGAAACAAGTATGATTGCTTCTATTTCACATATACAAAACTAAGGGCCAGAGAAAGGTCAGACATAAGAGCGATGGCTGGTAATCGAAACTATATTGTTCCATCAGTGGTTCCCAACTGGGAGAAGATTCCCCCCTTGGGTGGAAATATTATCTGGAGACATTTTTGATGATTACAACTGGTGTGTGTGTGTGTGTTTGTATGTGTGTGTGTGTGTGGTGGGGGGTGGGGGGTGGTGATATTACTGGCATTCAGTGGGTCTGCCACTAAACATTCTACCACGAGAGGACAATTGCCTACCACACCGCATTTTCTGACTCTAAATGTCAGTTGTGCCATGGTTGTGAACTTTGGACTCTATCTCAAAAGTTCCTACTGTGCTCTAAGTGTATGGATTGATGGCTTCTGGTTTGTGTTGAGTAAATGTTCATTTAAAGTTTCCTGAGGACAGAAGACTCCTTGCATTATGTCTGGAAGCACAGAAGAGCGGCAAAAGTGCTACAAATTCTTTTTTGATTTATTTTTGACAATAGGCTGACTTTAATGGCAAAAGTATGAGAAGGGCTAGGAACACAAACGTTGCAAATCCACCTGTTTATGGTTAGGTGAGGGTTCTTTTTTGAAAGATGGAAATTGGGATGGCTAGCAGTGAGCCCTAGTGAAATATTCATGACCCCCATCTAATTTCTAATTCAATTAAATGGTGCTAATGTAGTTAGCTGTGACAACAATTATTTTTGTTAATGAATATATTTAAATGCTTATCAGCAAAGGTAATAAGGAGTGCCCACAAGACCCAGTCACAAACTTGAATTTCAAATTGGTTTCAAAGTTTAAAGGTTGTTTTCAGAAAGCTGTGAACCAATTTCTGAATTTACAAAATGGATAATTTCAGAATTAGCTATTCATTTCTAAAGGCAGCCTTCCATGTTCTTGAGGATTCAAGACAGAATTCTTTTAAAGGGCAAGTTCTTCAATTGCATGTTAAATGGGATTTGATTTATAAAAATTCAAATTATAGTGACTTTGCAAGAACTCAAAGACAAGAAACTGGGAAAATCCCAGTATCTGATGCTGAGGAGAAAACAGAGTTTCTCTACCTGAGATGTCACAAGATTGTTCCAGGAATGGGAGATTATGCTCTGGGAACCCCTTTCAAATAGAACTGAATGGTGGGTATCTCTTCCTAAAAATTCAACTTGTCCTGTGGGGTGGAGGGGTGAACCACAGGCAGATGTACTGGAGCTGGTATACCAGATGTCTAGACATAGTCTCTCATCCTTACACTGGCATTTAAACCATGTACTTGAAATTGCTTAGTTTTAAACACAGTCATGAAAATGTGAAATTGCCTGTTTTAAATTTTACAGTGTTTGCGTGACTTTTAGGATAGGTTTCTAGCTTCTGGATGAAAAATGTCTCTTTTCATGTCCTTGATTCTTACTTTCACTATTCTGTTAGCCACAACAGCCACAATGATGGGTACAATGTCGTCTCTGTGACCAACAAATCTGGTTTTGACAGCTCTACCACTCATTAGCTTCATGATTTGGGGGAAATCAATAAACATGTCTGAACCAGTTTTTTTTTTCCCATCTGTGAAGCACAGATTATAATATATTATATACCTAGCCAGGTTGTTGAAAGGGTTAGAAAAATAACACCTTAAGGAAAGTGCCCCGAAGCTTAAGTGCCTAACACTGTCTTGACATATTTTGTTATATTTTGTTTTGACATGTTGCTTTTCAGTTGCTAAGTCATGTCGACTCTTTGTAATCCCATGGACTACAACATGTCAGGCTTTCCTGTCCTTCACTAACTCCTGGAGTTTGCTCAGACTCATGTCCATCTCATCCTCTATCACCCCCCTTCTCTTCCTGCCCTCAATCTTTCCCAGCATCAGGGTCTTTTCCAATGAGTCAACTCTTCACATCAGGTGGCCAAAGGATTGGCGCTTCAGCTTCTGCATCAGTCCTTCCAATGAATATCCAGGCTTGATTTCCTTCAGGATTGACTGGCTTGATCTCTTTGCTGTCCAAGAGACTCTTACAAGTCTTCTCCAGCACCACAGTTTGAAAGCATCAGTGCTCAATAAATGGTAGTGACGGTGGTCATGGTACTAGCAGTAGTGGTTGTGTTTATTGTTTAATCTCAAAACATCCTATGGAGTAGATAACATGATTTCTATTGTATTGAAAAGGAGACTGAGGCTTAGAGAATCTTACTTGCTTGTTCCATGTCACACAATTGGTAAGTGGTAATATTAAGATTTGAACCAGATTGGTTTGATTTTAAAGAACATGTTCTGTTCACATAATTTTCCTTCCACTTATAACACATATTCCATCTCCACTAGACTGAAATTTCTGCATACTTTACAAGGCCTAGTGCTTCCAATTTGTTGATAGGTTTTCCCTGGTGGCTCAGTGATAAAGAACCTACCTGCCGATGCAGGAGACACGGGTTTGATACCTGGGTTGGGAAGATCCCCTGGAGAAGGAAACGGAAATCCACTCGAGTATTATTGCCTGGGCAATCCCATGCATAGAGGAGCCTAGTGGGGCTATAGTCTATGGGGTCACAAAAGAGTCAGACAAGACTTAATGACTAAAACAACAACAACCTTAAGAGACATCATTTGAGAATAACAATAACCAGTCTCACCATTGTTTTGAACATCACTCACTCATTTCCTGCATTTTTATCTCTTCAAGATAATGCATAAAATAGGACAAAAATTTGTGAAGTATATAAAGCAGTAGTAATCTGATGCTGTTTGGAGAAAGTTTCCACCCGTAGACGTCACTTTAACCATTGAGACCTCTTGGGTAATGTCTGAGGAAACTGTTTATAAACCTAACTCTTTCCCAAAATCTAGCCAGGCACTGGACATGCTAAGTTCTTGCAAATGTTAAGAGTGAGAGAAAGGGGCAGAGACTTGAGTATTTGACTCTTGCTATTGATTCTATGCAATGAGTCAGCAGAGGACTTTTGGAATCCTGTCACTTCATGAAAAATAGAAGGGGAAAAGTGGAATCAGAAACAGATTTTATTTTCTTGGGCTCCAAAATCACTGTGGATGGTGACTGCAGCCATGAAATTAAAAGACACTTGCTCCTTGAAAGGAAAGCTATGATAAACCTAGACAGTATATTAAAAAGCAGAGACATCACTTTTCTGACAAAGGTCCATCCAGTCAAAGCTATGGCTTTTCCAGTAGTCATGTATGGATGTGAGAGTTGGACCACCATGAAGGCTGAATGCCAAAGAATTGATGCTTTCGAGTTGTGCTGCTGGAGAAGACTATTGAGACAACAGGGACAGCAAGGAGATCAGATGAGTCTATCCTAAAGGAAATCAAGTCTAAATGTTCATTGGAAGGACTGATGCTGAAGCTCCAATACATTGGCCACCTGATGTGAAGAGATGACTCACTGGAAAAGACCCTGATGCTAGAAAAGACAGAAGGCAAAAGAAGGAGGGGACAACAGAGGATGAGATAGTTAGATAGCATCACTGACTCAATGGACATGACTTTGAGCAAACTTTGGGACACAGTAAAGGACAGGGGAGCCTGGTGTGCTGCAGTCAACAGGGTCACAAAGAGTCAGACATGACTTAGCGAATAAACAACAAGCTGGAAACTCGGTCCAGAGTTTCCCTGGAGATCTCAAGGAAAGAAAAGCATGTAATATTCAACTATTTCTGGTAAAGTCTCCAGACAGGAACACTGCTGGTGTGGTTCACAATGCCAGTAGGCTCAAAGACTTGTTTGGAAGAAGGAATCCACCAAAGAAACCCACTGAGGGAACGACAACAGTTTTCAAAGCCATTCAAATCTCAACCTCATTATGCTAAATGAAAGAAGCCACTCACAAGAGTCCACATATTATAGGATTCCATTCATATGAAAGTTCAGAACAGGGAAATTTATGTAGACAGATAGTAGATTTGCTCAGAAGTGTTTGCTCTGGGGCTGAAGAGGTGGGGGAATAGGCAGGTGATAGCTGCTTCCTGAGGTGATGAAAATGTTCTAAAATTGATTGTGCTGATGGTTGCACATACCTGTGAAAATATTAAAAATCAGAGAAGGAAACGGCAACCCACTCCAGTATTCTTGTCTGGAGAATTCCGTGGACAGAGGAGCCTGGTGGACTATAGTCCATGGGGTTGCAAAAGAGTCGGACATGACTTAGCGACTAACATTTTCCCTTTCACTACTGAATTATACACTTAAAATGTATAAATTGTATGGTATGTGAATTATATCTCAATAAAGCTGTTCTTTAAAATCTCAGCAACCAACACAGGCAGTCAGTCTATTGCCTCTGGCCATGCCCTTGCCCTCAGTGCCCACCAATCGCTTTCTCAAAGCCTTTGTGGTCCTGCCTTCCTTATCCTACCAAGCTTAACAAATTGATATTATTTGTATTGCCTCAGAGTTCCCATAATAATATGTATCTTGGAAGCTAGAGAACCATCTCTTTCCTTTCTTAGAGTGTGCTCATTTTTCTGATTATCCAAATTTGCTTTTGTGTATTTCAGATATACCTTTGAAGGCTTTAAGGAAATTGACATAGCACCACCCAACAACCGTCTGTTGTCATACTTTTAAGCCTACTCTTGGAATCACTGCAAGTTGAGAGGGGAAATCTCTTCAATGTTATGTTGGAATTCTACTTGGTATCCTCAAGGGAGGCAAAAGACATAGACCTTGGGAGCTCATTATCTGACAGAATTTGGAACTTATCACTGTGAGAGACAGGGAAAATTACTTAACCTCTCTGAGTCTGCCTTCTCAGATTATTGACTGTTTCTCTATTGAAAGGAGATCATTGCAGTACATGGTGGGTTTTCTGTGTAAATGAAATAAGATGGTGTTTGTAAATCACTTATCTTGACATGCACTCTGTAGATCAGAGCTATTTATTATATCGCTATAGTTACATCACAATTGATTGGAGGGTGTATACTTCTGAAGTTCAATCGTTTTGTCTCCCTTAGGACCTGTACCCTAGGGAATACCCCAGAAACATCCACATTCTTGTAGACTCTCCCTTTCTTGAAATGACTACCATCCTAGCCTGCCACAGAATTCAGAAGCAGGAGTTAGTCTGCATGTCACAAAGGAAATCCTGGTAGCCACAATGGGATGGATGGATTGGGAGATCTTCAGACTAGCTGCATGTGTTTAGATTTTGCAGAACTGCAGACCCTCTGGTAGCCAGAGGTGGTTGCTCCTTTAATCCTTTCATCTTTACATTTTCCTAGTGATTTCTGAGAGTACGAAACCAGAGAGCTCAAACCAGGGGTCCATAAGGCAGATTGTCCACAGGTATGTGTGATTTGCACCCGGAAGTGGCCCTGCTTTTTGATTAGTTATCAGCACCAAGTAAAACTCAGACTTCATTTATTCTGTGGATTTCTGATTCCTTGGCAGAAACTCCTGTGTGCATGTTTCTGCATGGCAACTCCCAGCTGGAACTGAAAAGTAGCTGTCCACCTCACCCCCTTTAGAAGGGATGTACTTCCTCCTGTTCCCCTAGCCTCTGCCCTCCTTCCTGACTTATTTATGTTACCTGTCTGGTGCCTGGATGCACTTGAGTTTATGATCTCCACACTAAGCCTCTGTGAGCCACAGGAATGAACTGCTCATATTGATAGGCTTTCTTGGTGCCCCTAGAAAAATCATAGTCTGTGAAGCCAAGTACAGGGATTAAGGTATTTTGTCTGGAAATACACAGGAGCAGAATCCCAGCTAGGACTGGAAACTCTGGCTCAGAACCCCATTATGGTGTGTACAAGGGTAGGAAATGAAGCTTCTGGGACAGACCAAGGGTACTCTCTCTCTCCAAGTTTGACACAGCATCATCAGTAAATCACACCCTCTAAAGGACAATGTCTTGGCATCCGCATTGCTCTCTCTCTCTTCCTTAAATATGTCAGAAGAGGAATAACTCCACAACTGCTTCCATTGCTACAAGTCTCACGCAGGTCTCTGAGGCCCTCTCCTCCTCTCTAGTCCAGAAGCAGATCAGCTCACATTTTAAATTCCCTATTAGAAGCACAAATGAGGTTTATGAACCATTAACCTTAGGTCAGTTTTCCAAAGTCTCAAAAAGTATTTTAAAACAATTAATTACTTTGCTTCACTGGAAGCAGATTGTAGATCAGTACAATTAGGCAGATGCTTGAGGTGAAACATTTCATTGAGATGGACCATAAGCTCCCACCCCAGAACTTTCTCAGGGGGAGGGAGAAGCTTATTTCTCATATATGCCCCCTCTCCATCCCTGGCAATGTCATGCTCATTTCTAAGCAAGATCTGTTTGCATTTTCTAAGCTCCTTTCTTCTTACAAGTTCAAGTATAACCTTGATTTTTCACTGTGCTTGGGGAAAGGACAGTTCTGAGAAAATGAATTTATAGGTTAAGAGGAAGATCCTCTTAAATTCATTCAGTTCTGTCAAAAGTTTCTTCTAGAAACTCCTCCATTATTTTGTATTAAGAGGTGCCTAAATAATACAATTATTTTGTATTAAAAGGTGATCAGCAAGGCAAATACCGTGCTAAGCCTAAGGTACAGGTGGGTGGAGACACAGACCTTCTCTTATAATTTCTCAGGGTTCTTGGAGCAGAAGACAATGAATGGCCAGTGTAGAAGGTTGAGTGAGATCCTTCTTTGTCCCAGCTTGCTACCACCATACTGTAGAGGCTTGTGCAAGCAAGTTCCTTTATGTAACTCTCACCCTGTCCATCCATGAAATGATGGACTGGACTGGATCTCAGATTTCCTCTCTATCCTTGACACCTTATGATTACTTATAACACTTATTCTGTAGACACAAAAGGCATAAGAAATCAGGCTACGACTTTCAGTTCAAGATGGCTGACTGAACACATCTTGAGGGAAGAAATATAACAGCAAGAATAAATCAATGGTCGTGCCGGACAATGGGGAATGTTGCCATCAGCAGGCCGCAAATGTTGAGAAATGTGTGGAAGAGATAAAATATATGGCATCAGATTAATGGCCGTTCCTTAACAGCCTTTAGGAAACTATAACCCCAAAGTAGATAAAAGAGGAGACGATTGCAAAACTGAGTTCTCCCAAGAACTCTGGAGGAAAAATCTCTGGAGAGAGAGCAGTGTGGGAGAAATAATGGTCTGTGAGTGATAAGTCGGAGAACAACAGAACAGTTCCACTAATTCTTCATTCAAAAGAGACTGGCTGCTACACTTCCTCCCAGGTTGACTGTGGAGTCAGTTTTTGGTATAAAGTTGTGACTGGAGCTTAGGTGGCTAGAGAGAGTCACTTGCTCAGAGGAAAGCCATCTTAGCCGCTGACACTAATCAGGCTAGACCAGCACTGTACAGTGGAACAGTATGGGTGACAGAAATGCTTTATGAGGGAGGCATGAACTGGGAGATTAAGATGGACGCACCCACACTGCA
Source organism: Redunca redunca (assembly GCA_006410935.1). Lineage (NCBI taxonomy): Eukaryota > Metazoa > Chordata > Mammalia > Artiodactyla > Bovidae > Redunca > Redunca redunca. The sequence goes on from SJYQ01000998.1 coordinate 791,613, forward strand.
TGCATCCTAAGTTGCTTCAGTCATATCTGACTCTTTGCAACCCTATGGACTGTAGCCCGCCAGGCTCCTCTGTCCATGGGATTCTCCAGGCAAGAATACTGGAGTGGGTTGCCATGTCTCCTCCAGAGGATCTTCCCATCCCAGTTCAAACCCAAGTCTCTCTCATCTCCTGCATTGGCAGGTTGGTTCTGTACCGCTGGTGCCACCTGGGAAGCCCCATGGACACATTACTATGTATAAAATAGATAACTTAAAAATAAATAAATAAATAAAATAAAATAGATAACTAACAAGGACCTACTCTAATAGGCAGGGAATCTACTCAATACTCTGAAGTGACCTATATGAGACAAGAATCTAAAAAAGGCTGGATATATGTATATATGTAACTGATTCACTTTGTTGTACACCTGAAACTAACACTGTCCTGTTCAACTTTTGCGACCCCATGGACTGTAGCCCACCAGGCTCCTCTGTCCTTGGGGATTCTTCAGGCAAGAATACTGGAGTGAAATTAGAGAAACTAACATAGCATTATACAATAAATCAACTATACTCCAATAAAATTTTAAAAAATAATATAAATAAATAAGCTATAAGAATATATTGTACACATGGGAACTATAGCGAGTATTTTATATTAACTGTAAGGGGAGTATAGCCTTTAAAATTGTGAATCACTATATCATATGCCTATAACATGCAACAGCCGTGTCCAACTCTTTGTGACCCCATGGACTGTAGCCCACCAGGCTGTCCAGGGAATTCTGTAGGCCACCATCCTCTGTCCATGGAATTCTCCAGCCAAAAATGATGGAGTAGTTTGCTATTTCCTTCTCCTGGGGATCTTCCCAACCCCGGGATCAAACCCAGGTCTCCTGCATTGCTGGCAGATGCTTTACGGACTGACCCACCAGGGAAGCATGACATATAACACTGTATAGCAACTATACGTCAGTAAAATTTTCTTAGTATTCTAAAACGATGAGAAATACTTTATGAGTTTTAGAAAGAAGAATGGTGGTTCTCCAGGATGTGGTGGGGGGTGGGGTGGGGTGGGGAGTTAATGTGTGTAGAGTTTCAGTTTGGTAAATGAAAACTGGTGACTCATTGTACAACAGCATTACACGACTGAACTGCACACATAAAAGTGGTTAAGGTGGTATATTTTCTGTTACGTGGTTATTTTTTTTTTACTGCAATTAAAAGTAAAAACTAAAATAATAATTAAAAAAAGAAATTATGAAACTGTGCTGCCCACTCCCACAGCTGCTAGCCACACGAGGCTACTGAGCACCTGAACTGTGGTTTGTACAACCAAAGAAACGCATTTTCATTTCATTTTAATTCATTTAAATTGGAGTTGAAATAACCACATGTCGTAGTGGCTACCCCATATGGCTGTTGAGGTTGTTGCCATATTGGACAGCACATTCTCTGACGTTCTCCTCTTATAGCTGCAAAGAGTTGCATCATCCAACATTTGAGGGAACTCAATGATATCAAAGAGAGACATAAATCTGAGCATATGAGGTTTCTAAATCTTGACCAAAGTTAATATAGGAAAGAGAAGGTGACTTAAAGAATGTTGACTAGTACCCTCAGATCTGAGAAGTACCATCCATACAACCCATCTGAGGCTGGTCATAAAAATACTTTAATAATACAAACTAAACTTCAGAAAATAAAATATGATTAAAAGATAAATAGAAGGGCTAAATATTAAAAGCTAAACAGAAGGGCTGAATGGCAGAATTAAAAATTAAATAAAAGGATTGACTTAGGGATTTGGGATATTACACCAACCCAGAGTAATAACAAAAGGACAGCAGAAAAGTTGGCATGTAAAGGATAGATCTGACAGTGCTGATACTCATCAAGGGATGATTCTAGAAAGAGAGTAAAGGTATAATAGAGCTAATGAAGGAGCTGAAGAAATACTGAGGACAAAGTGTAAATAATTGCTGAAAATACAGGTGTAAAATTTCAGAGCAACTTTAAAATAGGAGTTAGGAAAATAAAAGAGACATGAAACAAAGGTAAATAGATAAAAATCCATGCATATCTTCATCAAAATATTATACCTAGAGTGAAATACTATGTAATAAGACCTGGGATGTGGCAGGTAGAGAGTAGAAGGAATGAAGGGAGACTGCAAGGATTGTCTTTTCAGAGAGGAGGTTTTAGACCACTGATTACTTTTTGACATTGCTAAGAAAAGCCAGAGAGTTCCAGAAAAACATCTACTTCTGCTTTATTGACTAAGCAAAAGCCTTTGACTGTGTGGATCACAACAAACTGTGGAAAATTCTGAAAGAGATGGGAATACCAGACCACCATACCTGCCTCCTGAGAAATCTGTTTACAGGTCAAGAAGCAACACTTAGAACAGGACATGGAACAACAGACTGGTTCCAAATCGGGAAAGGAGTACGTCAAGGCTGATACTGTCACCCTGCTTATTTAACTTATATGCAGAGTACATCATGAGAAATGCTGGGCTGAATGAAGCACAAGCTGGAATCAAGATTACTGGGAGAAATATCAATAACCTCAGATATGCAGACGATACCACCCTTATGGTAGAAAGCGAACAACTAAAGATCCTCTTGATGAAAGTAAATGAAGAGAGTGAAAAAAGTAGCTTAAAACCAAACATTCAGAAAACTAAGATCATGGCATCTGGTCCCATCATTTCATGGCAAATAGATGGAGAAACAATGGAAACAGTGAGAGACTTTATTTTGGGGGGCTCCAAAATCACTGCAGATAGTGACTGCAGCCATGAAATTAAAAGATGCTTGCTCCTTGGAAGAAAAACTGACCAACATAGACAGCATACATTACTTTGCCTGTAAAGGTCCGTCTAGTCAAAGCTATGTTTTTCCAGCAGTCATGTATGGATGTGAGAGTTGTACTATTAAGTAAGCTGAGTGCCAAAGAATTCATGCTTTTGAACTGTGATGTTGGAGAAGACTCTTGAGAGTCCCTTGGGCTGTAAGGAGATCCAACTAGTCCATCTTAAAGGAAATCAGTCCTGAATATTCATTGGAAGGACTGATGCTGAAGCTGAAACTCCAACAATTTGGCCACCTGACGCAAAGAACTGACTCACTGGAAAAGACCCTGATGATGGGAAAGATTGAAGGTGGGTGGAGAAGGGGATGACTGAGGATAAGATAGTTGGATGACATCATCAACTCGATGGACATGAGCTTGAGTAAGCTCTGGGAGTTGGTGAACAGGGAAGCCTGGTGTGCTGCTGTCCGTGGGGTCACAAATAGTCGGACATGACTTGAGTGACTGAACTGAACTGAACCGAAAGAAACAGGATTTGAAAGATATTTATTTTTATAAAAAATAGATATAAATTAAAATGCAGTATTTTAAAAAGGAAGGTAGGCCTTTATTTTACTGGACAAATAAAAGCAAGACCACTTTTCAGTTAGCTAGAATCCGGAAAGGGAAAAACTCAAGAAAAGAGGACAAATAGATGACATGAATTAAGATGACAGAAATAAAATCAAACATACAGTGACTGCAGTAAAGATAAGTAACAATTCCTCCTATTAAAAGACAAACATTATTCGGATTTTTCAAAGAAGAATCTTAACTACATGTTACTTGCTGTTTTGTGTTGTTTAGTTGCTAAGTCGTGTCTGACTCTTTAGCGACCCCACGGACTATAGCCCACCAGGTTCCTCCATCCACGGGATTTTCCAGACATGAATACTGCAGTGGGTTGCCATTTCTTCTCCAGGGCATCTTCCTGACCCAGGGATCAAACCTGCATCTCCTTCATTACAGGCAAGGAAAACTTAAATAAACCATAAAAATAGCAATAAAGTGCTGGTTGCTGCTAAGTTGCTTCAATCGTGTCCAACTCTGTGCGACCCCAAAGACGGCAGCCCACCAGCCTCCCTCGTCCCTGGGATTCTCCAGGCAAGGACACTGGAATGGGTTGCCATTTCCTTCTCCAATGCATGAAAGTGAAAAGTGAAAGTGAAGTCGCTCAGTCGTGTCCGACTCTCAGCGACCCCATGGACTGCAGCCTTCCAGGCTCCTCCGCCCATGGGATTTTCCAGGCAAGAGTACTGGAGTGGGGTGCCATTGCCTTCTCCTAAAGTGCTGGAGAAAGCTATAAATATTGAATTAGCTTCAACTATCTTTTCTAAGAGAAGATTTTCTTTGTTTAAAGATTATGTCCCACTATTTTTTATTCTTGTTATATTCAAATACTCTTGTTTTATGATATGTCAACCTTAGGTTAGCTACTAAATCATTTTGAAAATTTCACTCATAGGACAAAAATCTCAGATTCTAGTGTTATCTGAGTCAAAATGATAAGAAATCAAGATCATGTCAGGCATTTAAAAACTAATAAAACCTATTAGTTTCAGGTTATGTCCCAGGCCAGGACCACAGTTACTTTAAACCCTTCTTCTCATATTATTAGTATCAATTTTGGATTAAAAAGTCAAACTTGGTAGTTGAAAGAAACTCAAATCATTGAAAGGTAAGTGTTAACACTATTAGGATTGTGTTCTTGCCTGGAGAATCCCAGGGATGGGGGAGCATGGTGGGCTGCCGTCTATGGGGTCACACAGAGTTGGACACGACTGAAGTGACTTAGCAGCAGCAGCAGCAAGGGACATCTAACTATATGTTACTTGTTGCTTTGTTTGTTGTTTGGTTGCTAAGTCATGTTGGAGCCTGCAAGCCCATGAACTGTAGCCCGACAGGCCTCTCTCTCCATGAGATTTTCCAAACATATGAACTCCTAACACAGGTACACACACACACACACACACCCCTACACTAGCTCTTTAATTACTGAAACAGGTGTGGAGAACCTATTCCTCTTGAACACTTCAGATACTTTACTCCCTTTCTAAAGAACATTCCCAGGGCATCTGTGCTAATCCATCTACTTGTCCTAAGTGTCTGAATGCAGAAGGTTCTGCCTGTCTTCTATGAAATCCAAGTTTAACACAATAATTCAGTCAAATGCCCTAGAATGACCAAGCAAAAATATCTGTTTCAAACAATGACCTCATTTCATAGCTTAGAAAAATCTAGACTCAGAAGGATAAAGAAGCTTCCCCAAGGTCACACTACTACTTTGTGGCAGAGTTGGGACTAGACCCTAACTACAGAACTCTTCTTTTTGTTTGTTTAAGGTGGTAGGAAACCCAACCCAAACTGTCTTTGATTTCTATAAATGACAAGTTGAGGATCAGAATTAGGTTCAGGTGGGACCCAACTCAGGTGTTCAAATCATGTCATCATAATGAAGTCTCCCTCCATCAGAATGCTTCCTTCCATTTTGGCCTCATAGTCAGGTTCCATGGGGTGGCAAAACAGCTTCTGGCATTCCCAAGCTTAATTCCAAATTCAAGTCTAGCTATAAAGAGCCAGGACCTCTAATCTTTACCTTCAATTGTATCTTTATGTCTCATTGGCTCAACTTGAATCATGTGACTGTCCCTGAATCAGTATAACCACCGTAATGTGTGCTCTGATGGGTCTGGTCTGAGCCACAGGCCCATCCCTAGAGCAGAAAGTAGATTCAACTCAACCTGAAGCACATGGGCTAAAGATCCTTTTCCCTGGAGGAAAAGTTGGTTACTCTAAATAGAGAAATGATGAATGTAGGCTGAGTGGCCAAGTCAAATCTCCTTCCTCCTGGTCCAGTAATTTCACACTGCACAAGCGTTGAAATACATTCATTCTTCCACAAAGGAAGCAACTGCTACAAAACCTACGTTCTAGGTTCTATGCTACTTCAGGATCAGGAACAACCAGGCAGGAGAACCTGGACTCTTTTTTTTTTATTTTTGAGTGCTGCTCGAAGGGCAGTAGTGAAGGATGACAATAGCAAAGCCATTGTTCATTGTTCTGTCATCATCTATTGCAAATTCCAAATCAGCAGAAGCAGCAGCTGTCTGAAGTGACAAATCCTTTGATAAATTGAAGTCCTCCTGGTTGCCAGGCACTGACCCTGTTCCCATCATCGATTGTGAAAAAAATCAATGGAGAATATAGAACCAGAGATAGTAATATTTTCAACTCTGTATGCTTTCAAAATTGGCTAGCCAGAAGATCGGACTGAGGCACCAGTTCTACAGTTGCCTCTTATAGACTATAACCAGTCTCGGTGGTGCATTTTATGAAGATACATAGAAAAGAGTGGTTCCGGGTAGCCTGGCTTCTCCTGGGCTTGGGATTGTATTAGAGGACTTCTGTTAATTTGTGACTGCTCAAAACCAGTGATCTTCTTTTGGGGAAAAAACACCTTCCTAAACACAGTCTTTAGAGAATGTATTCCTTCCTTATTACACCTCTATATTTGTATATTACAAGTATTTAAATAAGGAAGATATCCAATGCAGGGGGTCCAGGTTTGAGATCCCACACGCCTCACCTAGGAGTTTTCATGCTGAAACCAAGACCTGGTGCAACTAAATGAATAAATGAAATAAATTTTGAAAAATAAAGAAGGAAGCATAGCTTCTTGCCTGGAGGACATGTGATGATCTAAGATTGGACAGTCAATATTTCCATTCCTCCTGGTCACAGTGATTGGATCCTAGTTGAACCAATCAGAAATGTAACTAAAATTGTATATGGAAAGGTGGTAGGAAAAGTCTCCTTTCTTCTTTAGAGTTGAGGTTGTGTATATCTGGTCCCATAGCTGCTGGTGATTATGGGGACTGGGATTTAGAAAAGATGTGTGCAGGAAGAACCAGGAGATATAGGAAGAAAGAATGTCCTACAATATCTAGTAAGACATTTGCATGCTTATTTTCAGTTTTCACCCATAAGCCTTATTAGTAGAAGCTTCTTTCTGATTCCAGCAACAGGTTTACACTGTGTCCTTGTGGAGTGGGATAGCCAAACCAGATTAGTTTCCTTCTTTACCTAAAGAAGCTGCCAGGGAGGTGGGAGGGGGTTTCAGGATGGGGGACACGTGTACACCGGTGGCTGATTCGTGTCAATGTATGGCAAAAGCTACTACAATATTGTAAAGTAATTAGCCTCCAATTAAAATAAATTAATTAATTTTAAAAAAAGAAGCTGCTAGATGCTCCTCATTCTGGTGGGTAGAGGAAGTCAATTTAGAGCAGACGTTTATGATTTCTCTTCAATACACAGATATATTCCAAACAGACTCAGATAAAACTATGATGAGGACTTTGGTTTGACTTAGAGAAGCTACCTATATACTTTTCTTTGCAAACAGAAGGCTGCTTTGCATATGGAAACCAGGAGGCTTCTGGGAGGAAAGATACTAGCATTCCCAAAATACATGCCCCTGGTTATTTTACTTATGAAGCTTTACTGGAAAGGACTGGAGTGGACCTGGGCAAGATTCAGTGAAGGAGAAGAGTAATGGAGCCAATAATCGAAGTCACCAAAAGCATAGAGAGATGCAAGACCAATGATCTTTTTCTGGCACTGACTCAGAAAAGAATAGCACAGGTGGTTCTGGAAATCCAAGAGGAAAAAATCTTAGAAAGGCTTCTGATCTAGCATTTCTGGCATTCTGTGTTCACTGGTGCTGAGAGCTGAAACATCTATGAATGCTTCCCCCTTTGATGAGATGGTATGGATAGAGGCATCTGCCTGTATCCTGTTTTCGCCAGTGCTACAGCCAGTAAGCAACAGTACACTCTGAACAAGGCAGCTCTTGGGTGCCCACTGATGGTCTCTACATTTCTAATTTTTGGTGCTGATAGACCAAGAGGCTACCTAAGTAGAACTAGTCCCAATCTAAGAAATCATATTCCTGCATCAAGTGGGACTTTGCACAGTGATGATCACTCCTCTCTGTCCCACTTCCTAAGATAAGGAAGGGAAGGAAAGTTATATGTGCATGGACGTGTTGGCATGTTTTCCCTGTTGTATGCATGTGTGCTTAGTCACTCAGTCATGTCCAGCTTTTTGAGACCATATGGACTATAGCCCACCAGGCTCCTCTGTACATAGGATTTCCCACGCATGAACATTAGATAGGTTATCATTCCCTTGTTGCAGAATATGCTGACTCTAAGTTGCAGGACTTAAGAGTGCTTGCATCTAGAGGCCATTGGCTCCATATGGGTTCAGTTCAGTTCGGTTCAGTTCAGTCACTCAGTCGTGTCCGACTCTTTGCGACCCCATGAATCACAGCATGCCAGGCCTCCCTGTCCATCACCAACTCCCGGAGTTCACTCAGACTCATGTCCATCGTATCGGTGATGCCATCCAGCCATCTCATCCTCGGTCGTCCCCTTCTCCTCCTGCCCCCAATCCCTCCCAGCATCAGAGTCTTTTCCAATGAGTCAACTCTTCGCATGAGGTGGCCAAAGTACTGGAGCTTCAGCTTTAGCATCAGTCCTTCCAGTGAACACCCAGGACTAATCTTTAGNCAGCCATCTCATCCTCGGTCGTCCCCTTCTCCTCCTGCCCCCAATCCCTCCCAGCATCAGAGTCTTTTCCAATGAGTCAACTCTTCGCACGAGGTGGCCAAAGTACTGGAGCTTCAGCTTTAGCATCAGTCCTTCCAGTGAACACCCAGGACTAATCTTTAGAATGGACTGTTTGAATCTCCTTGCAGTCCAAGGGACTCTCAAGAGTCTTCTCCAACACCACAGTTCAAAAGCATCAATTCTTCGGCACTCAGCTTTCTTCACAGTCTGACTCTTACATTCAAACATGACCACTGGAAAAACCATAGCCTTGGCTAGTCGGACCTTTGTTGGCAAAGTAATATCTCTGCTTTTCAATATTCTATCTAGGTTGGCCATAACTTTCCTTCCAAGGAGTAAGCATCTTTTAATTTCATGGCTGCAATCACCATCTGCAGTAATTTTGGAGCCCCAAAAAATAAAGTCTGACACTGTTTCCACTGTTTCCCCAGCTATTTGCCATGAAGTGATGGGACCAGATGCCATGATTTTAGTTTTCTTTACTGATCTTCTATTTGAATACATACAATAGTGCTGGTACTAAGGATGCTTATTGTTACTGAGTCAACCGTTGTTTTTAGAAGTCTTTAGAGAATTAATATAATCTCATGGATTCATATTAATATTTCCAGTTTTAAGTGAAGACTTCTTTCATATAAACTCTTCCCATTACATCAACATGTCCTCTTCCAGTTCAAGAATACTGGCTTTCAAGTGCACCAGAGGTGATAGAATTAGGATATGCCATAATTTCTCATCTGTATCTGCTTTATACAATTTCTCATCTGTTTTATGCAATTTTAAATATATGACAATCTTGGAATAACATTACTCATATCACCTCATTATGATTGTTGAAAATATTAAGAAATTTTGGTCTATATTCTTTTCACCCCCTTCCTTTTTTCAAGTTTATTGAGATAAAACCTACATATAGCTAAGGTTACTTGTTTTAAGTGCACAGCTCTCTAAATTTTGACAAACGTATAAACATGGCCCCCCCCCATCTTAATAACTGTACTATATCTACATGGCTACAGTGTGTAGCCATTTCATAATACACTCCTGTTATGGGTCCTCATTTGTCTTGCTTTTCTCTGTCTCAGTTGCCAATTGTTTAATGCTCATTAGCAGTCATTATGTCACTGCCTCCTTAGTTATTTTTGGTTTTCTAAAACTCATTCCATGGTAGATTAGTCAGAAGGGGCTTGTGGGAACAATATTTCTTGAGTTCTTACGTTTTGATAAGTTTGTCTATGCCCTTTGTACTTAAAAAAAATCAATTTTGCTGCATATAAAATCCCTGGTGCTCTGTTTCTTGAGTATCTTAAATATATTACTCAATTTTCTCCTGACATAAAGCATGGCTTTCAATGCCTAATAACAATCTAATTTTCTTTCCCTTAAAAGTCACATGCTTTTCTTGCTAGATGCCAAATGGATTTTTTAAATCCCAGATCAGACTAGAATAGCAGGCTTCCCTGATAGTTCAGTTGGTTAAGAATCTGCCTCCAGTGCAGGAGACCCTGGTCCAACTCCTGGGTCAGAAAGATCTGCTGGAGAAGGGATAGGCTACCCACCCACTCCAGTATTCTTGGGCTTCCCTTGTGGCTCAGCCTGCAATGCGAGAGACCTGGGTTCAATCCCTGGGTTGGGAAGATCCCCTGGAGAAGGGAAAGGCCACCCACTCCAGTATTGTGGCCTGGAGAATTCCAGAATTGTATAGTCCATGGGCTCGCAGAGTCAGACATGACTGAGCGACTTTCACTTTCTGACTAGAATATGTCTTGATTGTGAACATTTTAGGTCAGATGTTCTTGTGTGTGTGGTGGTCTTTTAAAATTAATGCAAATTATTATTTTTCAACTACAGGAGTGTTTTCTTTAAATTAAGGTTTTTAGTATTTCTTCTGTTTCCTTTCTTGGGTTTTCATCTTCAGAAATTCCGATTGTCCATGTGTTCAATCTTTTTTGCCTACTTTCAATACTTCAATGCTGTCTCTCTTCATATTCTCTTTTAAAATTTCTTTGCATTGATTTATTTTATTTTTTAATTGTGGTAAAATACATATGGCATAAATTTTCATATTTTAACCATTTTAAGTGTATAGTTCAGTGTTATTAAGTACATTCACATTGTTATGCCATCATCACCACCTTCCATCTCTAAAATGTTTTTCATCTTGCAAAATTGAAACTTGGCATTTATTAAAGAATAACTCCTATTTTCTGCTTTCCCCAGCCCCTGGCAACCACCATTTTATTTTCTGTCCCTATGAATTTACCTACTCTTAAGTACTTCATATGAGTGGATTCATACAATATTTGGCCTTTTTTCATTGACTTATTTCACTGTCTTCAAGTTTCATTCACATTACAGCATATGTGGCAGAATATTTCCCATACGATTCCATGGTAAGGACTGATCACATTTTATCTGTTCATCTGTGGATAAGCTTATGGACGGCTTCCACCTTTTGACTATTGTGAATAATGCTGCTATGATCATGGGAGTACAGTACTGCTTTGTGCTCTTTGTTTCTTATTAACTGTGGAGTTTTTCTTCCTTCTCATCATCTACGTCTTTAAGGCATTTCTTTTGTTCTTTCTAATGCCTACAATGGGATTCTATTTTGTCAGCCAATCAGATCCTGCCTCCATTCCTTCCCTCTTAGTCCTCCTACAGACTTCAGTACCAAGCATTCCTGTTCTCTGTTAGTGGTCTGTCCGCACCCTCCTGTCTTTGTTTACTGGGTTTGTTTTGAAATGTTGTTCAGGTGTTTCTAGCGTTGCTAGCTAGTTGCTCTGTTTTTGTGTGGGGATTGGAAGAGCCTGCTTCCATCTGCTGAGAACCCCACAGTTGTTTCTTTCTCTTACTTTCTCCTAATGATGTCTTACTTCCTACATGCTTCAGTTCAGCTCAGTTCAGTCACTCAGTCGTGTCCAACTCTTTGCAACCCCATGGACTGCATCACACCAGGCTTCTCTGTCCATCATCAAATCCATGAGCTTACTCAAACTCATGTCCATCGCATCAGTGATGCCATCCAACCATCTCATCCTCTGTCATCCCCTTCTCCTCCTGCCTTTAATCTTTCCCAGCATCAGGATCTTTTCCAATGAGTCAGTTCTTTGCATCAGGTGGCCAAAGCACTGAAGTTTCAGCTTCAGCATCAGTTCTTCCAATGAACACCCAGGACCGATCTCCTTTAGGATGGATTGTTTGGATCTCCTTGCAGTTCAAGGGACTCTCAAGAGTCTCCTCCAACACCGCAGTTCAAAAGCATCAATTCCTCGGCACTCAGCTTTCTTTATAGTCCAACTCTCACATCCGTACATGACTACTGGAAAAACCATAGCCTTGACTAGGCGGACCCTTGTTGGCAAAGTAATGTCTCTGCTTTTTAATACACTGTCTAGATTTGTCATAGCTTTTCTTCCAAGGAGCAAGCATCTTTTAATTTTGTGGCTGCAGTCACTGTTCACAGTGATTTTGGAGCCCAGAAAATAAAATTGGTCACTGTTTCCACCTTTTCTGCCTCTATTTGCCATAAAGTGATTGGACCGGATGCCATGATCTTCCGTTTTTGAATGTTAAGTTTTAAGTCATCTTTTCCACTCTCCTCTTTTACCCTCATCAAGAGGCTCTTTAGTTCCTCTTCACTTTCTGCATAAGAGTGGTATCATTTGCATATCTGAGGTTGTTGGTATTTCTCCCAGCAGTCGAGTCCAGCTTGTGATGTATGCAGCCCAGCATTTCACATGACATAGTCTGCATAGAAGTTAAATAACCAGGGTGATAATATACAGCCTTGACGTACTCCTTTCCCAATTTTGAACCAGTCTGTTGTTCCATGTCCGGTTCTAACTGTTGCTTGTTGTCCTGCATACAAGTTTCACAGGAGACAGGTAAGGTGGTCTGGTATTCCCTTCTCTTTAAGAATTTTCCAGTTTGTTGTGATCCACACAGTCAAAGGATTTAGCATAGTCAATGAAGCAGAAATAGATGTTTTTCTGGAATTCCCTTGCTTTTTTCTGTGATCCAGTGAATATTGGCAATTTGTTCTCTGGTTCTTCTGCCTTTCCTAAATCCAGCTTGTACATCTGAAAGTTCTTGGTTCATGTACTGTTGAAGCCTAGCTTGAAGGATTTTGAACGTTACCTTGCTAGCATGTGAAATAAGTGCAATTGTATGGTAGTTTGAACATTTTGTTAGCATTGCCTTTCATTGGGATTGGAATGAAAACTGACCTTTTCCAGTCCTATAGTGATTGCTGAGTTTTCTGAATTTGGTGGCATATTGAGTGCAGCACTTTAACAACATCATCTTTTAAGATTTGAAATAGCTTAGCTAGAATTCCTTCACCTCCACTAGCTTTGTAGTAATGCTTCCTAAGACCCACTTAACTTCACACTCCAGGATGTCTGG